>CAWUFW010014327.1:0-419792 GCA_963921515.1 Calotriton arnoldi
GTATAAAAGGGGACCCAGACCCCTAGGAAATTAGATCACTTTTGGGAACAAGAAGAAACCTTTGCTGAGGAGCGGAACCAAGAAGAAACTGAGGAGAGACTATCCCTAAGCCTGAAGTGCTGCTTGGGGGATTGGCCTGCAGTGGTTTGCCTGACTGCCAAAGAAAGGAGAAAGGAACTTTTGCTTTGCTGTGACTTTCATCAACTTGTGAAGGATCTCCAAGGGCTTGGAAGAGAGCTTGCCCACTGACCGAAGTCCCAGGACCATTGGACTTCACCCCCTTTGTGAATTGCTGCTGGAAACTCTGTTTCAGTGGCTACAGAGGTAGGGAGCTGTGACCGACTCACAACCGACTCGGTGTCCTGTAAGCACCGCATCGAAGCACCGTCTCACCCTGCACCGCACGGCCCTGGTCTCACCGACTCCGTCAACGAGCCGCTGCCTGCACCGCATCGAGGGACAACGCGTCCTGCAACGCTCGCTACGCCAAATCGAACTGGTCCGACCGACACGGTCACTGCTGCTGAGTTCGAGTCCTGTGACCGCACCGGAGTTGGGCACCGCTCGCACGCTTTGCGACGCACCGCCCGACTCGCACCGCTGTCCGGACTGATCGACGCCAGCACCTGAATCCGGCTCCGTCGCCGCACCGCAACCTGCCAGCACCGCACCGAAGCAGCGTCTCGCCCTGCAACGCACAGCCCTGGTCTCACCGACTCCGTCTCGACGACGTCAACGAGCCGCTGCCTGCACCGCATCGAGGGACAACGCGTCCTGCAACGCTTCCATTTTTGCATCGCGACCGCGACGAACAGCCATCCGGCTCGCACGCCCGTGCCTGCTGCTTCAAGTAAAAGGTACTGTGACCGAGTCTGTCTACGCTGTGTTGGCCCGTCTCGACGCGGTCAGCTGGATTTGTTAGACTCTGTTTGTTCTCAACATCACCGTAGCCGGAGGAGGCTACCGACTCGCACAGAACCTTGAATTAAGCCTTTTGATCAGAACTAAGCACTCTTGACAGTATTGTGGATTATTTTTGTCGTTTATGGTCTTGTGATAAATCTATATAAAGTATACCTATTTTTATAAATATATAACCTGTGTGGTGTCCATTTGTAGTGTTGTCACTTGATTACTGTATGTGTTCACAAATGCTTTACACACTGCCTCTGAACTAAGCCTGTCTGCTCGTGCCAAGCTACCAAGAGGGTGAGCAGGGGTTATTTCAGGAGTGTACCTACTTTCCCTGACTAGACTCAAGGGTCCCTATTTGGACAAAGGTACCTACCTCTGCCAACTAGAGACCCCCAAATCTAACAATACCGAATCTTATATCTTTAAGAATATTTCGATACTCTTCATCACCTGCTTGTCGCATATTCTTAGCAAGTTCTTTATATTCAAAGTTTAACCAAATATTTACATTCCCAATACTTGCTAAAGATTTCCTTGTGTCATTATGGACAAGTGTTTTAAAAACAGGTTGTCCTTTAACAGGAGTAAGTTGTAGTAGGTCTCCAAATATAATTAAATGTTTTCCTCCAAACAGAACATCATAATCTGTTTTAAAATCTGTTGCATTCGCTAGTGCACAAAGGCAAGCATTAAGTTTGAGACGATGCTCACTTCATCACTGATTAAAAGTTTCAGTTTCTTCAGTACTCTTGAGACTTCATAGCAAGCCTCTCCAGATAGCTTCTGATATTGTAGTTTATTATAATGTTCAACTGGAAGCATAAGTAATTGATGTAAAGTAATACCTTTAATGTTGTGTGCTGCTAATTCAGTTGGAGCTGTTATGACACAAGATAAATGTGATTCTGTAGTTTTGTGTATATAACTGGTCAAAACTTTAATTAAGAAACTTTTTCCTGTTCCAGCTTGACCACTAATGTACAATAGGATAGGTTTAAATGATGAACATTGGCATTTGTTTTTGTATGAAACAAACCATGTTCTATCTGTTGTTTGACTTGTAGATATCTTTTTTTGTTCAATATTTAGTTGTTCCTCCAACTTTTCAAATTGAATAATGTCCTGTTGTATTCTGCTGTAGGTGTCCGTATATAGGTTTTCCTGAAACATGTCCTTATATAGGCACAATTCGCATTGCCCTTATATAGGCATAGAATCCCAGTACTTATTTAGGCATTAGCCGTGCACTCCAAATACAGGCATGATCACCGACATCCATCCACCCTAACGTCACAATGAGTTCTTAGAAACCAGACCCTTAAGCTCTCGGGAGTTCCCCTAGCACAGGATTATTGATTTCTCCAAGAACTCATCTATTATGTATGAACCAGTATAACTTAGGGGTTCATTCCTGACGTCTTCCTCTGTCCGACTTCACGTCAATGCTAACATTCCAAGGCACCTACCAGGTATAAATATACCTTCCCTTGCCCAAGCAAGTTAGAGGAGACCTCGACTTCAGAGGAGCCCATATCCCGGCCTGACGCACTGAGAAGACGCTGTCATTCCTGCTCGCAGAAGAATCCAGCTTCCAGTGTTCTGACTCCCTTCGCGGGGTGTTAGAGTTCCAGATCCGGCAGGAGATTCCCACCTCTCTCATTCTCAAGGTATGGAGCTGACTAGAACCTAGAGGGACTCTTGGCATACTGGACTTGACATACTCTTAGTATACCATACTAGAGAATACTCCACCTACTTCTTACCTTTCCCTACACCTAGACTAGGTTAGGTCAATTGTGGTAGAACTAACTTAGAGACGCATCGTATGAGTACTCGCATTTTTAGTTCATGTTATTTATGTACGTGAATATATGCTAAAAGATAATGCTAGCGCAGTATTATTTATTTCTACTGCTTACGCTGTACATTATTTATCTTGCATACTGTCTTGTGATCATAACAGCACATATCTCTTACACGAGAAACAAGACTGTTCAATAAAACCTCTTTATTGAAACGCCCGTCTTTTCTTTCTGTGTAACTCTGCGGAAACTTAGCATGCACGATTGACTGAGTGAAACTGTTACCTATTGTTTCCACGATTCTGAGACGTGTTCCTATTCTAAAGGGAAACAAAGTAGTCATGTTTATGCGGTTGCCAGAAACTACTCCCTTCTTGTTCTCAAGGAGTTTCTAGTGGCCTCTGAGCTAGCTGGCACAAAGTAATTAAGTTTAATATACTCGATAGGGTCATACCTACCTCAGTCCTATGTCAAGCCTATAGGGTATATTATTCCAATGTGCAGAGCCTATTAGGGAAATAGGAACTACACTACAGTCCTGTTGTGCGTGCTGCATTGCAGTTTCTACCTCATTCATAGCTATTGCTGCTTCATTTTCAATAATTGGTTGTCCCAGTGGATCTTCAATTAGTGGACCAGAACTTTGACTGCTTTGTGAACTTTCTCTAGCTATTTCAGCTGCAATAGTACCTTCTCGTTCAATCTCATCATTTAACATTTGTGGGTTTGAAGTTGGAAAAACTGTGCACTGAATGCTGTCTTTAGTTGTATTAAAAGAATTTTCATAGCAGTCAAAATCTCCAACTACGCCAAGGCTTGAACAGTTGCAGAAGTGCTAAATAGAAAAACTCTGTCCTATCTGCAGTTTTTCACAGTTCAGTTTTCTATGGTTAATAAGATTCCCTTTCACATTGTTCACTAAACATCCATGACATCCAAGCACTGCATATTTTCTTTCTTTTATATTTTCTCTAACATTCGTTTTAAATGTATAATGCTGAAGTATTTCATACAGACTTAGGTTTTCAAGATATGGACTACTTTTGGGATAGTATGTATCCAACATATTAGTTTTGAGAATATCAGTACTTTTTGGCTCATATTGTGCTAAGTATTCGATTTCTTGTAAAGATTTCAATACTCTATTTCGTGTGGAGGCAAGAACTAGACTTATCCAAACGATTCCTCTTGACTTAGAATATAAACTGGCTGAGCTCAACTGATCCAAACTTTCATAGGATCCAATCTTTCTATGGGAAAGCATTTTCAAGCTGAAGCTGTACAATGTCTTGCTAAGACTCTTTTCTGCTGCAATTTCTTCCCACATTTCTTTCATCTCTGACTTTTCAGATTTGGTAATATATTATGTAAAATAATGAGCAACAGCAATTGAATTATCTGCAACATACTGAATATGCCTTACTGCTGAGAAAAAACTATTTATTTTTCCTTTAGAAATTATAGGACGTGGGAATCCAAAACGACATCTTGTATAAAATTTCCTTTACATTTATATTTACATCTGCAGTATTTGGAACATCTATGACTTTGAAACCATAAAACTTGTTGTCTCAAGCTCTTCTCTCCTCTATCTCTTGGAATGGCACATGTCACATACTGTTCAATGAAATACAAAACAGTTTCATCACTATCTGTTCCAGATTTTGGTGCATTACCCTTCACCTATATTCTTCCCTACATTACACTTGTTACAGTTTACAGGGACTGACCTTTTACCTAGATATTGCAATGCATTCAGAACACAGGTTTTCCCTAGTTCGAAATCTCATACATTATGCATGAGGATTCTTGAAAGCACAGCAGGACTACCATCTCCTGTATAAAATCTATGTACAAAGTTCATGCCCAATGTCATCCTTAGGCCGACACAGTAACACAGCAAGGTAGGACCCCTGGGGAGACCTATGGGTATACATACATCACATCTTGCTAAGATAAAACAGAGGAGACCGAGATGTCCCGACCGACACACTGACCAGAGGCGCTGAGGTTCCTGCATGCAGACACTCCAGCTCGCAGTGGTCTAACATTCCTCGCGGGGTGTCCAATTCAAGACCAGGACGGGGTCCCACAGTCTCTCACTTCAGGTAATGGGGTTGACTAAATCCTAGAGGGATTCTTGGCTTAACACCCACCTACATGCTAGGTACACTTAGGTACATCTAGTTAGGGAAGCACTGTAAGAGTACACATCTTTTTATCATGTGTTTTATATACTCGGATGTATTCATTTTTATTGTAAGATGGTAGAACTATACCATCCATTTACCTTTAAAGTACTGCTAATCATTTATATCTTATACTGCCTAACTGAAAACGCCCCGCCTGTTTATTCTGAGACAGACTAAGCACGAGTGACTGAGCGAAAGGTAGTATATTGTTTCCACGGTCCTGAGGGATCAGGGTTGTCATGTTCAATGGTTGCCAGTAACTATTCTCTACTTGGTAAGAGGAGATTCTAGTGGCACTGTGAGCTAGTTGGTACAAAAGGCAAACATACCCGGTGGGGGTGATCAGAGTTTGTCTGACACCAATCCTACAGTGTATGTTGTCTAAACGTGCAGATCCTGTATACTTTTTATAGGAACTACACGACATGGCGCCGCCAACGTTGGTTGGGTACTTATTTAACAGTAGAATCTGAGTAGTTCAGTCGTGCTATTCTCAGAAATCCCTATTCACAAAACAGCAGAGACGTCTGGAGTGGGTAGGCAAAACTCTGCCATAGCTGAGTAGGCGAAATATCCTATTTATTGGCTGTTGGTTAATCAAATTTGAAGGACACAGTGTTCCTAAAAATTGTGCAAAACACCTTATCTTAGTTCCCTTGAAAAGTTATTTTGTGTTCTAAACAGAATGACTAACCAGGTCTTAGACCCACTAGACCAGCCATTACCGCTCTAAGAAGACGAGGAAGATGTAAACGCAATACATATTGCGGCAAATATTAGGAATACAGTCACCCTGAAGCTGCTTGCGCATGGTTTAACACCTAGGGGTGGCATAGTAGCTTTCGTGATTGAGGCTCACGAATCATACAGAACAGTGGTATTTTATTCATGGGTTACATTCCCAGCAGCAAATACAAGAACAAAAACTTTTCATTTTTACACAGAAGATGAACCACCAGCGGAATATTGTCTGTATGAGGACATTGAGGTTCTGCTCACGTACCAGGAACATTTATACTGGTTTAAAGGCACCCTACCCCTTACAAGAAGAAGAATGAGACTCAGCCCACTCGGAAGAGAAGGGGCAACATGGCCAATATTAGCAGCCTACACACCACATCCTGACATCGAAACAATGCCAGGACCAGACTTACTCATACTTCACAAAGAATTAATAAAACTTTACAGACACATGACGCAGTTCGTCATAAGAACAATTACAGTCCAGCCAGCAATGGTAAAAACAAATACAACTAATGTTCAAAACAGAATAACTAAGATTACACCACAAACGTTACGCGCAGTAATGGGTAAAATGCCCGCAAAACGTGAACAAATGCCATTCTGGATAGCTCAGAAAATAACGCAGCTGGAAGCAGTATTTCTGAATACTAGCCCTTATGAAAAACACAGAATGCTGACTATCTGCTTGCCCATGGGGATAACACCACAGATAGAGGATTGTACCTCTTGGGGTACAGTTTTCGCTGCCATATATATCAGACCTCATGGTATCCCATCATTAGCAGTAATACCAGATGTACTGAGACAAATACAAAATGAGTACGGCGCAGAGCCTGCTCTGAACTTAGGGATGAAGTTACTAGGTAAATATGCCCAGGTATCAGCTATAATATTAGCAAATATTAAAGGGGAGGCAGCATCAGTGGCTATCCGCCAGCGCCTAAGGGAGTTCAGTCCTTTACAACATGAGCACGAACTACCAAAAATAATAGAATTAGGCAGAGACAGTTTGGGTGGAAAAGCATTAAAACCGTAACTGATGGGTAGTCCCGAGAAGGAGACCTTCAAGCAGACACCTGCTTCTTCTAAAAATAAGTGGGACAATAACAAAAAACAAAAAGTTTAAGAAAACAGATCTCAATCCAGAGGTAGATCTCCTCCCCAGGAGCTCTCCGAAAGGAGGTACAACCTTAGGAAAAGGGATAATATTAAGAAACCTGACAGGTATCAGGATACTGATACAAGTTCCTCTCGTTCCTTTCAGGGTTCAAATAAAAACTCAGAGAGAGAAGGACGGTCAGACAGACAAGAAGAGCGTACAAAGTCCAGAGACTAGCAACACGCTCAAGAATATACTTCCAAAAAAGAGGATAAACCAAAACAAAAACCACAGTTCAAAAAGAAGAAGGTTGCAGGTCTAAAGATCAGACAAGCCCAGAATTCTGAGGACTCGACTACTAAACGGGGAATGGGCTCTGACGATGCTAGACAGTGCGGGATAAGTAACAATAGCTCGCCAGAACCTGATGGAATTTCTGGTGACAGCGGACTTGAATGATTATATCACAGTGGAAACACCTGATACTAGGGTAAGTGTCCCACACAAATTATATGAAATAACACTCCGAATGGAGGGGGACAAATGCAGGACAGTTAGAGGTCTCTTTTGGGAGAACCTAACGTTTGGCTATGACATTTTGTTAGCTGAACAGGATTGGCCGCCACATTCGTCATGGATTGCCCTAGGGGCGAAACAGTAATTTTACCAGCATTCTCCAACCATGTTCTCAATTATTTAAAATATACATATGCGCGGGAGTGGGCGGTAGCCCAAGCCCCAGCATTCTACAAAAACCATGTTGGATGGGATGAGGATTCAACCCACCACATAATACCATTAAAAAATACTCCAACTGCAGAAAGGCAGTATCCAATAAAGCAAGAAGCTAAAAAAACTGGTCAGGGAGATCTTAGATCAACTTGAATACCAAAGAGTGATTGAAACATGCACCTCTCAAATGAATAACCCTTTGTTTCCCGTATCAAAACCGGACAACCATACCGTCTAGTGTTGGATTACAGACATTTAAACACGTGCACTAAAACATTTTCAGTACAGAAAGCACACAGTGCTGCAATAATGAATAACATTGTGCGGAAAAAATACAAAATGACACTAGATATTTCAAATGGATTTTTTTGCCAAAATATAGCGCCTGAGAGCAGATATATAACAGCATTCTCAGCGCTAGGGTCCCAGCATCAATTTTGCTGATTCCCCCAGGGGTATAAGAACAGCCCGGGGTTGTTTTCGGCTAGGGTAACTGAATTACTTAAAAATCTGGATGAAGAGGCATTGTCCTACGTAGATGATATTTATCTGATGGATGATGACCTGGAGGAACACTTGAACAGAGTAAACACCATAATTTTGGGATTTGCATCTGAGGGTTACAAATTCAACTTCAAAAAATCGAAGATTGCCCACCTTAATGTCCTTTTTCTAGGATATGAGCTTTCAAGTGAAGGAAAAAGTCTAGCAGCTGACTTTTTAGAAAAATGCGCTGACACCAATCCTACAGTGTGTTGTCTAAATGCGCAGATCCTGTATACTTTTTTATAGGAACTACACAACATTAAAATACCTGCAAACATTTACAGGATCCAAAGAACAAAGTTCTCCAGCTGTCTTCACTTGAATGTTTTTAACATTTGAATTTGCTTCTCATAGAAACTCAAGTAAGTCATGCCACGCATATTCAACACAGCTAAGTGTTACAAACCATGTAGGTGTACCTACGTTTCTTAACATGCATTTAAGCTCACCATGACGGCGATACCAATATTCATTGGTACCACGTTGATCCGCCATCAAATTAATTAACTGTGATTCTAAATTTTCATCTCTTTGCTCAGTTTTGTCCATGAACTGTTTTGCAGAAACATGTCAAAGATGAACTTTTTAATATATGGTTCACTGCATATGAAAGAGCGGACAAATCGCTTTCAAACAGAAGATGAAATATATATGGAATGCACTGCAGAAATCTTGGATCTTCACAATAGATTCTTGTTGATCAGTATTCTGAAGCTGGAATCCGTTCATCTCGCTCATCAAATCGTCCACCTTCTCCAGTGGGGAATAGCTGTTTAAAACAACAAGCTTTTAAACTTTTTTCCCATACACTCATAGGATTTCCCTTTGCTTCCCTCATTTGAATTAATTAAATACTATTTCCTATAATTTCTTTTGAATGCAGAGGATGTATTGTATAATGTTCATAAATCTCTTCAGTCCTAGACTTGTCCACTTTTTCAGTTTGCCCACTTGACATTACTGTTTCATCTTCTAAGCATATTACTTCCTCATCAACATTTACATGTTTATAATAAATATTATTCTGTACCAGGTATAACGTAGCATTTTGAAGTTTATTAATACTACTCTTGCCAGATTTAACCTACTCTTTGTTGGTACACCATTTACTAGAGTAACTACTGGCTAATTTTCTCTCTCTCTACACCAAGCTTTCAATGTTTTTCTTAAAATCTAACAGCAAGTACACAACTCTTCCTTTGAGACCTTTTTGCTAACCTGTTGGTGGCAGCTTACCTGTTTTAGGCTCCATACGAACTATGGCCTGAAAAGGGTGTACAGATTGAATAAGAATAGACTCATATACATTTAAATCTGCCAGTTCCTGAGGAATAGGTACCAACTCTAAGGGGCCGATTCCGATTCGGGCCGGAAATCTCTCCGACCGACCCGGACCCGGAGAGATTTCCGACCGAATCGGACCCGTGCAGCCCGACCGAACGAGTACGATGCGTCCGTATGCTATCGGACTCGAGTCGGTCGGACTCCCATTGAAGTCAATGGGAGCCGGTCGTACAACGCGTACGCGGGCTCCCATTGCCTCAATGGGTGCGAGGCAAACAAGGGTGCCCCCTACAGCGTGTACGCGGCGAAGCGACTCGCGCCGTACACGCACAGGTAGGGGGGACCCATGGGTCCCCCCTGTGTGCGACTCGCGTGGCTACGCGTACAGGGGGGTCTGACACGGACCCCTGAAGAACGGCTCCGACTGCTCTTTCGAGCCGGACGGCGCATGTCGGTCGGACTGCTCGCGGCGCGCATCGTACTTACCCGGCCGGGGAACGTCTCCATTGCGCGGTGTGAGTCGTGTCCGAGCGAGTCGGTCGGTGCGGTTCGACCCGGGAACGAGTCGGTCGGAGCGGTAGGGACGCCCGAACGAGTCGGTCGGCGATTTCGCATCGTACTCGCTCGTCCAGACGCGCGTACGAATCGGTCGGGAAATAGGGCTCCGAATCGGATCCGGTTATGCCGAATCCGATTCGGAGCCCTACCGGCCGAGATCGGAATCGGCCCCTAAGTTGTTATGTACTGCTCTAGCTGGCATTTTGTTTTCTTCTAATTTGTTGTAACAGTACTTACAAATTACTTGATCACTACCCAAATCAAACTGACTTTCTACAAACAAATAAAGACAAAATTGCTGCCACTTATCATTATTTTCTTTTTCACTTTTTAAATATAAATTAACATTCCTAGTTTGGCTTCTATAGTGAGTACGTCGAAAACAAATACAAATATAGTTTGGTTTTTCAGACGAAACTGTGTTAAACTTTGTAATTTCTTCTGCAAACTCATCAATACTAATCTCTTTCTTGTGTTGTTCAACACCTCCACTTATCAAACTCTCAGTTTCTCTACATTCCTCTTCTGAAACAAAAAAAAAATCACAAACTTTCTGTACATCTAATACAGAACCATGCAAAAGAGCTGTGTTCATTTCACTTAAACATAATGCAGGAGTTTTTACATAGTAGAGTCTCCTTACTAATGATCCAGCGCGATACTAGCAACAAGCATTCATACATCAAATACTCACTTGGGCCCATACATTCATACTATGCTAGTGTTTCACGCTGGGGTGTCAGTTGTTACTCTTTATCAAAATTTCCCTGCTACCAATTACCTTCTGATTGAAGAGTAATGACTTACCAATGGATCCTCTGTTAATTAGGAAGTTTAAAATGAGTGACATTCAATACAGTTCATAAATCCTGAAATAATCACTGAGTCAGGAAGTTTTAAAATGTTTATCTAAGATTTAGTAGAGTAAATTACAGAGCTGCATGATACTTATTCGCATATCAAGGATGAAGCACAAGAAATCAATTATCATTTAATGACGGTCCCTCAGAAAAGGAGAAGATAGAGACAGCAGCGCAACTAAAGGTTGCATATATTTACCTAAAGTGCGAGAACCAAACCCCTTGGCCAAGGAGTTGGAAAGATAGGACCCAGGAAGGATGAAGAGTAAGACCTCCTCCAGGTTCAGGACAGGACCGGTGACCTCTCTACCTATGACGCCTGCGTCGTTCCCCTCTCTCATACTCCGCTTCTCCTCGATTCTCCCGTGTCTCCCTTCTAATAGACTCTGCCGCACCCTCCTCAGGACCTCTCTGGACAGCGATTCAGTCTGCAATCAATCAGCTTGGCGGTCTGGAGCTCTTCTGTGCGTCAGCATCTAGTCTAGCATCTCCTTCTCTCCTGAGCCAATTAATTAGCTAAATTCTATATCTATTATACCCTTCTACACCATGTACCTCCCATTAATGTTGCAAAAATATGGGACCACTACTTCTGATTGGACAGGGACAGGGGGTGGATTCTCACACCATATGAATTTAGTTCAATTTCTGAAGACCATTGTTTTAAAATACCGCCCATCAAATGTAATACATTTGCTTTATTTCCCACCCGTCTCACGACAAATGTTATACATTCTTCATATACAATGTTTCATTTTTAACAGGAACAACATGGGTACAGCATTGTCGGTCATCAGGTTGCGGCCTTGGACTTCGTCCAGGTTGACTTCATCCCTTCTCTTGGCAGACATGCAAGACGCATGTGCAGAATCATTGTCTCTCGAGTTTCAGTTCAGCTACCCCAGGCCCAAGTTTACAAACTAATAAAAGTACAAGAAGAAAATATTAAAATCACAAATAAAATGTTTCATTGTATACCCACTCTCTCTACTCTATTCCCATTTATTTATAAATTCTATCCTGCATTAATAGCGTTAAGAAAACGACAATTTAATTACAACACGAGAGCAAGCTGTAGCATGTGAAAACATTAAGCAGCCATTTTAGAACACACTGCGCAGAAGCAGAATTTTCCCACCAAGCAAAGAAAGACGTCACACCACGTGATATGGTTGAGACATGCGCAGTAGAGTTTCCCGTGTTTTAGCGGCCATTTTAGAATAAACAAGCGTTATTTGTTAGTTAGAACACATAGGCAAGCTTCCTAACTATTTATGTCGTGTATGCAAAAGTTAGTATAACAATACAAAGTTTAATATATTAATACTGTGAGGAGATTGCCTCCCAGCAAGTCTCATTTGTTGAGTCCTTGCTCCATCACTAACTTTCGCATTTCACAGTGGTGTACAGCTAACATTCTTGAATGATGAAAAGTACTTTGACACACTCTTCTTGAAAGACAAGCTAGAGAATGACCTTGCAACTTAGTATATTTTTTACTTTACATGGATCAAATCCTTGTAACATCTTAATCTTCTGTTTAAAACTTTTTTTGGCATATGTTCATTAAAAAAACGTAATATGTCAATAGATTCCTGTCGAATACTACAAATACTGCTACAATCCCAGTGATGTACAGGAGCTTGTGTACGTCTCCCTTGAACCTCTTCAGCTATTACTGCTTCCATATTCCTAGGAACCATTTCTTCTTTTGCAATGGGAGAACCATCTTTTACCTTATAGCGTCGACCACTAGTATCAACTGCATGTACTAATGTGTTCTCTTGAAAATAGCTTTCTTCATTAAAGAAAGGCTCAGTACTGGAAGTGTGCTTCCATTTACCAGTAAAAATTTTACTAAAGTTACTTCTATTAACCAGTCTTTTTCTTTTTCTTTTGCTTTTCTCCTTCATAAACACCATTGTTTTATCCAATGTTCTCATTCTCTTTAATATTAATATAAATAATTTTCATTTCAATTCAAAAGCTGTATCCACTACACTCTCAATCTGTTCCTTTTTCTAATAAGCTACTGATCTTCTTTTATATTTTTTACAATTTTTAATGCATTTTGAATTACTCTACTTCTAAACATTCTTCTTCTTACATTCTTATGCTCTTTTTCCTTCTCGTAAGATGAGTTCCTTTCCCATAAAACAATGTTGTTTTACCATGGCAATTCTTGTTTTCCTTCTGATTTGTTGTGAAACTTTTCTTTTTCTTTTCAACATGTTTGACTTCTTTCAATGTGTGTAAAACTGTTTTAAAAACTGTTTAGTTCTCTTACCAGAAGACTTTTTTCCCTGTATACCCTTTTGCACTTCTTCTAATTTTCTCTTTTCACTTTTCTTTAAGTAGTACTTTTTTTTGCTCTCTTCTCTTTTCATGTTTTCTTGCCATCTTCATTTTTTTTCTCCAAATAAAGTAAATATCGAAAAAACAAAGAATAGTTTCAATAGTTGGTTACATCAATTAATAATTTTAAATTAATTTTATATTAATATTCATAATAATCAATAAGCTTTTGCTTACAATTACATTGGTATTCCCTTCAATAAATATGTCGGATACCTAACTATGCACATTAGCAAAGCTGTAAATGTTTGAGAGTCTGGGAGAAAACATTTGTAAATTACTGTACACTTTTATTTTTCTAAGTTTTTGTACAAGAAGATGTATGCATACATTTTTCGTCATTATACAGGGCACCCGGATTTTTAACTCTATATTCTAGCGGTTTTATGATCGCTACCTAGGTAAATGATCTAGACTTTAGAGAGCAAATGCTGTAGTAGGACTTATGTGACACGTACATAGGTAACAGATCTCCTCTTCTGTGACTGTAGTAGAACTGAAAAGATTTGTGCACCTGTATGATAAGATAAATAGTTTTTAAGTTATGGTCATCATCTACACATCTCGTGCACATCTGGTGTCAGAATACATGTACAACTACACACATTCCTGGGTCACGAGAGCACGCAGACCTTTAAACTTGACAGAGTGAACTTCCCTTTGTAAGCAGACACCTAAATGTATACAGAGTACTTAGAGTGTACCTTACCAGAGACCGACACAAAGTAGCCTAATCACTAATCCCTCTGCCAACATGTCTTAAACCTCACTATTATCTTGCAGCTTCACTATTTAACATCTGCTCAGAATATTGGCCCTAGCCAAATATAAAACATCATCCCTTCGCATGTCACTGTTGTAAGTAGTAGAAGACCTGTGTCACACTGCATGCTCTCTAAATTTGTGTAGAAGAAGGTGTAGGTATTCTTATGTATATGTGCTGTGACTCCTACATAGGTAAGACATGTCTCCCCCTGCGACCAAATGATGGAGCAGAACTGAGAAGATTTGTCCACCTGCATAAGAAGCTACCAGGTTTTTAAGCTAGCATCTTCAGAGGCACAGCACGTGTCAGAATACATGTACAAGTGCACACATACCTGAGACAATAGAGCACACAGACCTTACACTTGACAGACTGCACTTTCCATTGCAAGCAGACCCCTATATTTATATGGCCTACTTCGAGTGTACCTTTCCAAACACTCTTACGAAGTAGCCTAATCACTAATCACTCTGCCAACATGTCTTAAACCTCACTTTTCTCTTGCAACTTAAACGCCACTATTCTCTTGCAGCTTCACTATTCAACGACTGCTCAGAATGTTGGACCTAGCCAAATATAAAACAGCAAGCCTTCCGATGTCACTGTTGTAAGTCTCACCATGTTTCTGAAGGCATCAATGCTTGTGTCTGTGCCTTTTCCTAGTGACATGGTACATAAAAAGAAATCTAGAAATAGCAGAAGACCTGTGTTTCAGACTGTATGCTCTGTAAATTTGTGAATAAGAAGGTGTATCTATTCCTTTCTGCTCATAATAGAGGGCACGTGGGTATTCAACAGTCTATTTGAGGAGTTCTGTGACACCTGCACAGGCAAAAAATGTCTCCCTCTGCAACCAAATGATGTAGCACAACTGAGAAGATTTGTCCACCTGCGCGAGAAGCTACCAGGTTTTTAAATTAGCATCTTCACACAGTGCGTGTCAAAATACATGTACAAGTAGACACATACCTGAGTCACGGGAGCATGCAGACCTTTAAACTTGACAGAGTGCACTTCCCATTGCAAGCAGACACCTAAATGTATATGGCCTACTTGGAGCGTACCTTTTCAGAGACCCATATGAAATAGCCTAATCACTAATCCCTCTGCCTACTTGAGTTAAACCTCACTATTCTCTTGCAGATTCACTATTCACCATCTGCTCATAATATTGGGCCTAGTAACAGCAACCCATCCCATGTCACTGTTGTAAGTCTCACCATGTTTATGAAGGCATGAATGCGTTCCCCATTCCTGGTGAAATTATACATAAAAAGAAACCTCGAAATAGTAGTAGACCGGTGTTTCACACTGCATGCTCTCTAAATTTGTGTAGAAGAAGGTGTATGTATTCCTATGTATGTGTCCTGTGACACCTACAAAGGTAAGACATGTGTCCCTCTGCAACCAAATGATGGAGCAGAACTGAGAAGATTTGTCCACCTGCATGAGAAGCTATCAGGTTTTTAAGCTAGTATCTTCAGATGCACAGCACGTGTCAGAATACATGTACAAGTGCACACATACCTGAGACACGAGAGCACACAGACCTTTAAACTTGACAGACTGCACCTTCCATTGCAAGGAGACACCTAAATGTATATAGCATACTTTGAGTGTACCTTTCAGGAGACCCATACGAGATAGCCTAATCACTAATCCCTCTGCCAACATGTTTTAAACCTCACTATTCTCTTGCAGCTTCACTATTCACAGACTGCTCAGAATGTTGGGCCTAGCAACATATAAAAAGCAACCCTTCCCATGTCACTGTTGAAACTCTCACCATGTTTCTGAAGGCATCAATGTCTGTGTCTGTGCCTTTTCCTAGTGACATGATACATAAACAGAAACCTATAAATAGCAGAATACCTGTGTTTCAGACTGCATGCTCTATAAGTTTCTGTACGAGAAGGTGTATGTATTCCTTTCTGCTCATAGTACAGGGCATGAGGGTATTCAACAGTCTATTTAAGGGGCTCTGTGACACCTACATACGTAAGACATGTCTCCCTCTGCGACTGAATGATGCTGCATAAGTAAAAAGATTTGTTCACCTCTATGAGAAGCTACCAAGCTCTTAAGTTACGGTCATCTGCTGCACAGCACATGCCAGAAAACGTGTACAAGTTGACACATACCTGAGTCATGAGAGCACACAGACCTTTAAACTTGACAGACTGCACTTCCCATTGCAACCAGATCCCTATATTTGCATGGCCTACTTTGAGTGTACCTTTCCAGAGACTCATATGAAGTACCATAATCACTAAACCATCTACCAACATGATTTAAACCTCACTTTTCTCTTCCAGCCTCACTATTCACTCACACCTCACAAACTGAGGCCTAGGCAAATAGGAAAGACCAACTCTTCTCATGTCACTATTGTAAGTCTCATACTTTGAAACTTATTTCAAGTATATATGGTGTTAGAACGCAAACTATTACAACGCATACTTTTGCAGCATGATTTTTACAACGCAGCTTCCATTACAATACATAATATTACAATACAACCCATTACAACACGTGCCATTCTAATGCCTGCATCGTAATGGATGATTCACACACACATACTTATTTAGACTGGGGTACAGTTTAATACATCTGGCAACCTGTTTTAAACCTCAGTTTTCTCCACTACTTTCATTAGAAACTCAAAAAATACACATATTGGTATGCACAACCTATTTCAATGTTCATTTTAGTAAACAAAACAGACTACAATACACGTGCCTACATTAGGCAACATATTTCAAACACCACATTTCTCTAATGCTGTTGAAGCTTTATAAATAATGCATTACTTAAAAATATAATTACAAACACCGAATCACTCCTACACAAAACTTAACACACCTTAAAAATTTGTAACTCACCTCTCAAATAGTTTTGCAGAATATGAAATATCAGAAACTCATAAAAGATTTTCTTTCCCACACAATAAATGTGATGCACCACTCTCAACAAGGTAAAACCAGTAATGGCAAACTTTCCCTCTCTTTCTGCACACAATGAATGTAAGTAACAAATCAAAATGCTTCCTTCATTATTTCAAATCTGAAACCCATTTCTATTGGTTAGACATATTAACCCTTTATTAGTCTCTTCTAAAAGTGCCCAAACTGGTTCTGTAATTTACTGGAGTCGAGACTCCACTGCGCTGCCGCAGTGTAGCATCACGATTGAGTCGCGAACCCTTACGGGAGTTCAAAAACCTATTTTGAACAATACTAGTATTACTTTTTAAGAACATACCACTTCTAAACATAATACTGATTTGGAAAAACTTACTTTAGAAGCACATCACATATATATAACTTACCATTTCTTATTTTCAAAACCACAGTTAACTTTCAACCTTTCCCCCCTTCTGCTTAACCCTCGTTTCCATAGTAACAGTATCTGCAACATTCAACTGTACCAGTAGGTCACAAGTTCACCATATTTTCAAACTCAGCACACTAGCTTACAAATGCAAATAGCAGGTGTGGTTGACTTTTGCAAAATATCAGCTTATCCCGTCTACTGTACCTTTAAACGTTTTTCTATAGCCAATCATAAAGATGCTTGTTCAGCAAAGTAACATGCATCCTATTTTTGGAGTATATAATTTTTATGAAAAACCAATCAGTTATCTGCTTTTTCTAAAATAGCATCATCTCCACCATTTTAGATACCTCTCATTCTACCAACTGACTTACTCAGCTACAGACGTCTTTTGATTCCTTTCACACATCCCTTTAAAATGCTTACAGTATGGATTGTAGGGCACAACTATGTTTTCTGGGGCAAAAGGTAAGCTGAACACAGAGGTATTGACAAAGACCTAGGTTTACAAAATGTGGATATTAAATAGTTTGCACAGAGAGGATTAAAGTGGCACCAATTAATGCCTTTGGTTAAAACCTTTTTACATCTACAACCCCCTGACCTCATGATTGTGCACTGTGGTGGCAATGACCTAGGCACATTGAGTGGGGTAGGGCTGGAAATCCTAATGAAGGATACCTTTGCACAACTGATGTTGCTTTTCCCTCAAACTGCTTTTGTATACTCTAATATATGCCAAAGACAGAAATGGAAGTGGTCAAATCAATTCTGTCCACAGATTGACAAAGCTAGGAAGCATGTTAATAAAGCTGTTTCTGCTTACCTCAGAGACCATAGGATGTGCTCCATCTATAACAACAATCTACATTTTGATTTGCATGACATCTGCAGAAGTGATGGAGTTCACTTCACAGGTGAAGGGAACAGAGTGTTTCTCAACAACCTTAAGCTGTGCATCCGCACTTACATGTAGCTGCAACAAAGTCATAATGAACACAACGGCTCTTCTTAGAGCCAACCTATAACCCAACACTGAAAGTTATTTATTTTTTAACATATAAACTCTTTCTAAATATTTTCCGGATTCGCGAACCTGTCGCGACTCCGCAAAACAAAAGCACAAATTCAATGTACTACAACACGTCACTTTTCAACTTTAATGTTTAATTTATATTTTTTAATATTATCTCTAATTTTAATGTGATTATGAAATATAATCTCACTACCTCTATAAAAAAGATCACAACTATAACACTACCCTTGGAATTGTATAGTATTTAATTATTTATTTAATGTTGATCTGTGAATCCACTGCAACTTTACTCTGGGGGCCGCGCTAACAGCCGCACTGAGAGCCGCGATAGGGTCACGACTCCTACCACAAGAGAAAAAAATACTGATTTAATGCCTCCCACTAAAATAGGGCCATTTTGGCCCCGGGGGCCCTGCCACTTTTTTTTTTTTTTTTTTATGGAAGGGGGCCCTGTCCCCACTTCCCTGGGCCACTTTTGCCCCGGGGACCCCATCCCCGGGGCCTGGCCAGTTAAAAAAAGAAAAAAAAGGGGAGGGGGACATTTTTGGCCATGGGGACCCCATCTCCCGGGGCATGGCTACATCGTTGAGATCACGGGGAGAGCCCCAATGCCCCCGCAGTCTCTGCCGGCTCCCCGGCTCCTGTGGGACCCGGCATTGCTTTTGGACAGAGGGAGCTGCTAACATGTAGCTTCCTCTGCCCAAAAGCAATTCTGCTTCGCTTCATGGAAGCGAAAGCATTTTCAATGCTGTCGCTTCCATTAAGCGAAGCAGAGTTTGCTATGGCATGGCGGGAGCAGAGCTCTCACCATACCATAGCAAACTGCAATGTCCCGGGGGTTGGCACCCCTGGACATTGCTGGAGCCGGCCCTGGGGGGTGGCGGGTCCACAAGGCCCTGGAGGGCTCCTAAAGGGGGGCTGCGCAGCCCCCCTCTCATCTACCCTCGGGGAGGTGGTGTTCCCCGGGGATGTGTGGGGGGGACTTGAGCCCCCCCACACTTCATTTTTAAACATAACCCCGCAGAGGTGGCGGTCCCCGGGGCTGCGGGGGAGGGGGCAAGAGCCCCTCCAACCCATATATTCTTTTTAAAAAGACTCAGGGAGGTGGCAGTACCCATGGCTGTGGGGGGCCCGCATGGCCCCCCGCATTCCATTAACATAGCCATGTGGAGGTGGGTGTCCCCAGGTCTGCGGGCCCCTGCGTCATTATCTGCATTGCCCCCGGGACCTGGCACACCCGGGGCCTAAAAAAACAAAGCACGGGACACTGATAGAGCAGGGTTTTGAGAAAATAAAACCTGCTCGGATTAACTCCTTGGTAACATTTACTAACAGTGTGCGGTGTAACCAACATGCAAAAACACGAAAACACGGGGAAATGCTTATGCGCATGCGTGCACTAATACGTGGACTAATGCATCAAAGACTAGGCCGCATTCGCGTTCTGCTAAAAAATAAAAATAATAATAATGCTGCTTTCTGCACGTTAATGCTTTGTTAGACAAATAACGTGGGATAGTGCAACAGGTGGGCGGTAAAACAGTGAGAATTATATTTCATGAAATTAATAATGTCTGTGTTTTAGTCATCGTAGTGATGCTTGCATGGGCCTACATCGTTGCATGACGAGCTGAGGGTTAAAAAGAAAACTAATAAATAAGCCGAAAATCGAGCTCTGAGAGAGAATGGAGAAAGCAAAAGTTGATGACCTTCAAGAATCATTGTGTGTCTGCCAAGTAACAGAAGGATGGCCGTGGGACCAAGTGCAAATGTGCAAACTTCTTCTGCGTAAGCTGCAGAGGCAACAATGAAAATGTAGAGATTTGTAACATGTTACTAGTTGGAGGAAGCGTGTATTCATGAGACGTGGTTTACGTATCGTTAGAAATGTAAAACAAAGAATGCTGTGACAACATGGACGTGACTATGGTGGTGTGATAGAACACCCCCTAAACTGACCAATGAGAGACTAAGATTCTGAAAATGTTGCTACAATGGTGGGTTCGACATGAAGGTTTTTAGAGTATAACTGGGGTGTCTGGGGGGTGTTGGTGTGCGCGCCTTTGAAGAAGCTAGAGAGGGGAGATCGTCGCTGTCCGTCGGTTTGCTGTATGCAGATAGAGGCCTACCTGTTTCCTGTTCTACTCTTTGTTCCCTGAACCTTCTTGGGGAACCCCCATCTATTCCCATGGTCAGGGGGTAGATTTTTCACTAATATACTTGGGTTAGTATAGCTAAAATCTGTATTTTGCATATTCATTTGCAAATGTATATTTGTCTCTGAAACGTTTGTCTCTTCATCTATCCACTCCTTATTACATTCTGTTATTGTGATTTGAGTTTGACACCTTTTGCTTTGATAAATGTTCTCTCTCTGTGATTTATGTATTGTTTGCCTTGTAAAACTGTACATGATGAGCATTTACCTTCACATTATTTGCGATAAATATTATTAACCTTATACCGAGTTTGTGATTTATTTAGTATAGATTGATAGTTAGTTTCTAATTATTAGCATCAACTTCTTAACTAATGGTTCATCGACCAGAGGAAAGAGAGTTGATTACAGGTTCAATTATGTATCTTGTGTGTTAGGACGAGCCTGTAGTTTATGAACAACTGATTTAACGTAAACTTGAAACAGTGCAACAGGGATTTATGTGTTGGGTGTATGAGTATGGGCCAGTAAATGTGTTTTATCAATTATCGATCCCTGATTGGCGCTGGATCAGTTTTTGGTAGCAGAGGACATTTTATTATTGATTAGTTTGGGAATAATTATCGATTATTGATTATTTGTTTTCTTAACATGGAAAGTTAGTGTTTTGTTATATGTTGTCTAGAAGTACGGGTACGGAGTTACCTAAGATTCTGGGATGATAATGTATTAGCCTGAAGAGGCAGAAGAATAGTGTGGATAAGGTATCACACTGCAGAAGTACTTTGTCTGTTGTCATAATACTTAACGGCGAGAGGCTATTAGTGTTATATTAGGGACTATTTGTTTGAGAGTAGATTTTGTTTGAAATAGTGAAGGGTCCACTTCCGAAACTCTGGCCTTACATCCCTAAAGGAGTACCAAGACCTCTTTCCATGTGAAAGTCCTCTTCCAAAACTTTGGCTAGTATCCCTAGAGGAGTACCAAGTCCTCCAGTAGCTTGTTTGGGTGTAGAATAGCGCTGGTCGTTATTTTACTTGAAGTGAGAGAATCTTTCTTTTTGAAGTGAAGACTATCTCTTTATTTAGTGGAACAGACAAAGTAGCATTGTTTTATGTTTGTTTTCTAACACGTTTTGTTGAGAAAAGTATAGAAAAACATTGCCGTATTATTTTGTAAAGGGAGGGTCAGTAGTAGGAGTAATACTGACGTCACAAAAAGCCACGCTGGCATTGGTCAGATAGCTGGCATTTGAAGTGCTGTAATTTGTTGATTACTGTGAGCCGCGCTGGTATTGGTCAAGGTACTGATTACGTAGGAGTGTTCTGATTGGTTGGTTGGTGTGGGTCGGGCAGGTATTGGACGGTTGTTAGCAAATAGAATAAACAGAAGTACAAAGAGTTTGTTGTTTGTTTATTGAATTGTATTTTAGCGAGAAGGATTGGGAAAAAGGAAGCTGATTAATAAGATAAAGAATTTCTCTAAAAAGGACAAACCAATAGTTACAAGAGAGGGAAATCCTATTCCACCTCCAAGATTAGCTGCTTTTTTATGATGCTGGAACGTGGTTACCATACCTGAACTTGGTTAGAAAATTGGGTGAAATACACGGTAGATGATGGTGTTTTAGCTTTTCCGAAGCATGGTACATTTAATGTAAGGATCCTACAGAATTTGAGAGGAAGAATGAACTCTTTAGAACCAAATCCCAGACCTACACAGTATGCGGCGCTTGAGGAATGGGAACAAGAAGCCTGTAATCGAGAGAAATATAGGGGTGGAAGGAGATATAGGAGTATAATGTCTAGGTATCCTTTTGAAAAACGGGATGACAAAATGAAAAGATGGAGGAGAGCTGTGATAGCGGATGGTTTGTACCCAGTTTTAGTTGCTGAAGAAGCAACTGGAGGCAAATGTAAAGAGAAGAAGAAAAATGTAGAGACATCAAGGATAGATTTTGACCCAAGTGATTCTGATGATGAGTTGTTAGATGACATTTTGACTAAAAGACCTCCACCTTATCAAGAGAACTCAAGTGAAACAGTCCCAAATGCACCATTAATGGGAACCCCACTAATTCCACAGGTCTCACAATTCCCAGTAGTTACTAAAGCAGTACAAGAGAGTAAAATGGACATGCTGAATAGGGCAAGAGAGGAGTTGACTCATAAAATTAATCAGTTGAATCTGAATGCGGAAGCATTAACAGTGCCAGTAACAATTGGACCTATAGTTCCGTTGTACGGAGAAAAACAGAATATATCAAGAGCACATGCATTGACAGTCCCAATGAATAGAGACAGGAATAAAGTGGTAACGACAGTTGATCAGGTTGAAAAAGCTGAAACAAGTACTTCATTAATTGATCTGCCAGTTTGTGAGATGTTAACTGAAACCCCTAAGAGAAGTGCGCTAATGGATCCGAGGAGAATAGTGCAGAATGTCACTCCGGTATCAGGGAGTTCAATAGGACCTTCACTAGATGAATTAGATGACTGGATAAGGGGAATGGAAAAGCAAAAACCTCAACCACAGAGAATAGATGTGAGTAAACTGAGAGTGGATTTGGAAGAAATGATTATTGGTACAATAAGCCCAGACAGATTGAGTAATTATCGAGATGAAGAGTTGTTATTTCTGTGCAAAAATATTATTTGGAAAACGAGAAATCTTCATGAAAAATTAACAGAGGCTGCTTGTGAATATCGAGTGGACATAGAGAAGTCAAGAGTGTTACAGAAAACATATTGGGGCCAATTCCGATTCGGGCCGGAAATCTCTCCTACCGAGCCGGACCCGGAGAGATTTCCGACCGAATCGGACTCTAGCAGTCCGACCGAACGAGTACGATGCGCACGTATGCTATCGGACTCGATTCGGTCGGACTCCCATTGAAGTCAATGGGAGCCAGTCGTACGACGCGTACACGGGCTCCCATTGACTCAATGGGTACGACGCGAACAAGGGCGCCCCCTACAGCGTGTTCGCGTCGATGCGGGTCGCGCCGTACATGCACGTGTAGGGGGGGACCCATGGGTCCCCCCTGTGTGCGACTCGTGTGCCTACGCTTCCAGGGGGTCCGACACGGACCCCAAAGTGCGGCTCCGACAGCTCCTTGGAGCCGGACTGCGCGAGTCGGTCGGGAGCGGTCGCGATGCGCATCGTACTTACCCGGCCGGGGAACGTCTCCATAGCGCGGTGCGAGTCGTCCCCGTGCAAGTCGGTCGGAGCGGTCGGGTCCTGCGTACTAGTCGGTCGGAGATTTCGCGAGCGCACGCATCGTACTCGCTCGCCCGGACGCACGTACGATTCGGTCAGGAAATAGGGCTCCGAATCGGATCCGGTAAAGCCGAATCCGATTCGGAGCCCTACCGGCCGAGATCGGAATCGGCCCCTAAGTCTGTATTTTACTGAAAAGGATTTAGAGAGCTTGAATGCGTCTGGCAAAAGATTGCAAATAAAAGAATTAATGTGTATCTTGAAGAAATGGGGAGATGTAGAATGGTGGAAAGGTAGATGGGCAAAAAAGAAAGAAGAAATGATTGCCAATAAAAATGCGTCTTTATTTCCACTAAGAGAGTCAGAACAGGCTGAAAGGGTGTGTCAATGAGAGAAGTTCCGGGTGGTGGATATGTTCTTGTTCCTTGGACAAGACAGGATATATTATCTTTTACTAATGACTTCCCTAGGTTGAGGGAAAAGTCAGTTGAATGGTACAAACAAGTAGTTAGGTTTGTGAAGGTTTCAAAGGTCTTGTTGAAAGATTTGGATGGTTTATTTGGGATTGTTGTTCCAGCAGATTTATGGACAGAGTGTAAGATTACTGTTGATTGGCCTAAAGAAGAATATCCTAGAGATGCAAAAACAGGTGCACTTTCAGATGAGGTGATGAAGCAATACCATCAGGTAATTACTTACCTGAAGGGAAAAATGTCTCTGAAAGAAACAGATTGGGTTAAAATTGACAGAACAACCCAAGAACCAAAGGACTCGGTACATGCTTATTATGAAAGGTTGTTACAGGTGTTCAAACAGTACAGTGGGTTTGAGAATATTGGAGATAAAGATATGGGACATTTTGTGTATCGTTTTGTATTTAGATTAAAACCAGAAATTAGTAATATGATTCAGCAACATTTGGTTTGTTGGCAGAGTAAAACGGTTGATGAGATACTGAGGTATGCAAAGTATTGTAGTGATGATATTGAATCGAGGCATAAGAAGCTAAAAGAGAAAATGATGTGGGCACAAGTGAAAGTGGCAGAGCAGCAAGAAGGAAACAGTGGTTCTCAAACAGATTTTCAGATGAAAGGTAAGAATCAGAATGGTCAAATAACGAGTGGTGGTAGAGGTAGAGGTAAAATGAATAAAGATGAAATGAAAAGGAAATATCCTTGTCATGCGTGCGGAAAATTTGGGCATTGGAAGAACGAGTGTAGATCTGTTCAGAAAAATAATGGGATAAATCAAAATTGAAATTCACAGATGCAGAATGAGGTGGTTGTGAATCAACAACAGCAACAGCAGCAGCAGCAGATAGTTACTCCACAATTACAGGTACCACAAGCTCCTATGCCAAATAATGTGAATGCTCAAGTGCAGCGATACAGTGCAAACACTGGGTTTCACGCAGGTGAACAAATTGGTAAGAATCAAAATGTGCAAATGGTTTTGCAGTACTTGTTGCAGTGCAATGAGAGTGATTCAGACTCATCTCAATGACGGTGCCTGATGGGGGAGGAAGAGTGCGTGCTTGGCGCAACTCTAGAGGTAGATCAGTCAGGTCCATTTGTTGATGGAAGAGTGGAAGGTAATGATATTACATTCCTAGTGGACACTGGTGCTACCCGTTCTACTGTAAGAGCAGCAGAAATTCCAAACCTACCCCTCTTGGGAGAAACTATCCAAGTCGTAAGAGTCTCCAATAAGTATATCAAAACCCCAATAACAAAGCCAATAGAAGTTCATATTGGAAGATTCAGAGACATGCACCGGTTCGTGGTATGTGATACGAGTCCGGTAAATATTTTAGGGAGAAATTTACTGTGCAAGATGAATTGCACTATTTCTTGTACACCAGATGGTATTGCTTTCCAAACACCAGATGAGGATGTTGCATTTAAAATGATGTTAGCGAAGCAAGGGACAGAAGTGGATGAATTGTTTTCACTTCTTACTAAAGAAGATTTGCCTGCAGAGTTGAGAAATACAGTAAGGTCTGATGTATGGGACTTCTCATGAAAAGAGATTGGTCTGATGAAAGGTGTGGATCCTATTCAGGTTGCGGTGAAACCGGGTGCAACATTTCCAAACACACCTCAATACAAAATGAGTCCCGAGATAACAGCAGGAGTTATTCCTGTGATTGACCAAATGATTGAGCAAGGTATTTTAAGAGAAATACTAAGCAGTCCTTGTAATTCGCCTATGATGGGAATTAAAAAGCCAAGTGGAAAATATAGGATAGTACAAGATTGACGAAAAATAAATAAGATTGTGGTACCCTGTTGTCCAATAGTGCCAAATCCAGCAGTCATTCTATTTCAAATTCCCTGTGATGCAGAATGGTATACAGTAAATGATCTGTGTCAAGCATTTTTCTCGATTCCTTTACATCCGGATAGCCAGTATTTGTTTGCGTTCCGGTTCGGAGACCGTATTTTGGCAGGGTGCCGAGTTCCCCAAGGGTACACAGAGAGTCCATCTATTTTTAATCAGATTTTGAAAAAATGTTTGGAGACTTTGATTATGCCAAAAAAAATCAGTTTTGGTTCAGTATATTGATGACCTACTGGTGGCATCAAAAACACGAGAAGCATGTGTGACAGATACAATTGCCTTACTGAATCATCTGGCAGAAGGTGGACACAAAGAGTCACCAGCAAAATTACAGTTTTGTAAACAGGAGGTCCAATATTTGGGACACAAAATAGAGAAAGGAGTCAGGAATGTGACACCAGAAAGGATCAGGGTGATTCAACAAATGAGCCCTTCTAAAACTTAGAAGGAAGTGCGAATGTTCTTGGGAATGGTTGGATACTGCAGACAGTGGATCAGTGGCTTTTCACTGATTGCAAAGCCTCTACAGAGGTTGACACACAAAGATGTGGCTGATCCAATTGAATTGGATGATGAAAGTATGAAAGCTTTTATTGAATTACGAGACAGTCTTTGTCGAGCACCTGCATTGGGAATGCCTGATTATACAAAGGATTTTGCGTTGTACTATTGTGAGAGAGATGGGTGTGCACTTTCAGTTTTGACTCAGAGACATGGAATGGCACGACGTCCAGTGGCATATTTTTCTGCTACTTTGGATTCAGTGGCTGCAGCGTTACCAGGTTGTTTGAAAGCAATAGCTGCTTTTTGTGTGAGCTTGGAACAAAGTGAAGCGATTGTGATGGGACATTCAGTTAAAGTATATGTGCCACACTCAGTTGAGATTCTTTTGACAAGAACACGTACACAGCACATGACCTATAGTCGGCTGACTAGATATGAAAGAGTAATATTTGGTGCTGAAAATGTGACTGTGGTGAGATGTACGGCAATAAATCCGGCAACACTGTTGCTTAGTCCATTTTGTGAGGAAGTGAGAGATGAAGCAGAACACGATTGTTTGGATGTGACAGATTTGTGCACGAAACCAAGGCCGACATTAAGGATACTCCGCTAGAAGAATCAGATAGTGTGATGTTTGTTGATGTTTGTTGATGGATCTTGTCTGAGAAATGAAAAAGGCGTATTGAGTTCTGCCTACGCAGTATGTACAGTGGCTGCGGTTCTGGAAGCATCCTGTCTAAAAGGGGTAAATTCTGCACAAATTGCTGAGCTCATAGCTCTGATTAGAGCATGCAAAATTGGCAAAAATTTGAAAGTGACCATATTTACTGACAGTCAATATGGTTTGGGGTGGTTCACGATTTCGGACAGTTATGGATGCAAAGGGGATTTCTGACTTCTTCAGGTTCTCTGATCAGAAATAGTAAAAATGTGAAAGATGTATTAGATGCTTTGCAATTGCCCAAGAAAATTGCGGTGGTCAAATGTTCTGCACATAAGTCAGGAAATGATTATGTGACAAGCGGCAACAGATACGCTGATCAAGTAGCGCGTTTCTTTGCACAAAATTCAATTGCGATAAACAGAGGGGTGGAGAAGAAAAATACTAATTGCCACCTGATGTTTTCATCCTGGGAAACTTGGGATGAGATTAGACAGTTACAAGAAGAGGCAAGTGATGAGGAAAAGGAAATTTGGAAAAAATCAGGCTGTAAGAAGAGAGCAGAAGATGAAGTTTGGGTGTATATAGATGACAGACCAGTTATGCCAGATTGTTTACTATCCCAAATGGCAAGGGTGTACCATGGAATTGCACATGTTGGAAGAGATGCAATGATTAGGCTTTTCAAGCAGTCATGGTATAACCCAAAATTCAGGGTCATTGCAGAGAGTCTATGCCAAAGGTTTGTTATATGTCAGCAGCAAAATCCAGGCCGAAAGACAGTTGTGAGTTGGGGATGAATTGGAAAGGCAGCAGGACCATTTATGAGGCTCCAGTTCGATTTCATTGAGCTACCCCCATGTAACGGACTAAAATATGTGTTAGTTGTTGTTTGTTTGTTTTCTCGTTGGGTAGAAGCATATCCAACAAGAAGGAATGATAGCTTGACTGTTGCGAAGTTGTGGAGTGGTCGAGCAAATTAATGGCACTATAAAATCTAGACTGGGAAAAGTATGTGCATCCACAACACTGAAATGGCCTGACGCTTTACCCCTGGTATTGATGAGTCTCAGAAGTATTCCAGATAAAAAGACTGCATTGAGTCCTCATGAAGTGCTAATGGGAAGAGCAATGAGACAAGCGATTGTACCAGCAAACAAACTGATGAATATTTCTAATGATCTAGTACTTGATTATTGCAAAGGATTGGCTGATCTGGTGCGTTCTGTGTCTCATCAGGTTGGAGAAATTGCAACCACAACACAGCCAGATCAAGCACATGATCTGAGTCCAGGAGAGTGGGTTCTTGTCAAGAAACACGTGAGGAAGTCGTGTTTAGAACCCAGGTGGCATGGACCGTATCAGATTATTTTGGTGACAACAACAGCAGTGAAGAGTGGTGGGTTGTCAAACTGGATCCACACAAGTCATACCAGAAGAGTCCCAAGTCCACTTGAAAAAGAAGGTGAGCAGCAACTGGTGAATAAAGATAAGAAACCAGAAGCTGGAGGTTGTGAAGCTAAAGACTCTAGAGTGACAGATTCTGACACGCTTGATGATGATGAACAACCAAGCACAAGTCAAGTAGAGTGGGCATCAGCTACTGGGTCTCGTAAGACTGCTGTTGAGCAAGCAGAAGAGGAAGTTACAGAAAATCAAAAGCAAGTTCAACAAAGAAAGGGACTAGATAAAAGAACCTGTGAACCAGAAAGAAAAGGTGAAGAAGTGGTTCAAGCTAAGAGAGCGAAAAGGGGTGACAATTGGCTAAGTGGAGTAAAAAGACTGAAATACACTCTTGAAAGGGGAAAACCAGAACAAATAAATGAAGTATCAAGTCAAACTGAACAAGAAGAATCAGAAGAAGAATTAGTATGAAGAACGAAGAGAATAAGAATCCCAAGCAAGAAATACACAGCTCCTGAATGGACATATGTAATATTGGAGGAAATTAAGAGCACAGATCAAATAGAAGAGAAGTTGGTACTGATACTGAGCAAATTGATGAAAGCAAACTGAGACCGCCTTAAAAGAGAACAGTGAAAATTAAGGTGCAACAAAATTCAGTGACAATATTTGGGAAGTTCCAGATGATTTGAAGAAGACTCTTAAAAAATTAAAAAAGAAAAAAAAAGAAAGAAAAAGAGGGGGTAAAGAGGAGGCTTTCTTCTTGAAGTGTAGGACACACTATTTTCCGGTGTTTTTGGACAAGTTTGTCAACATTTTTAGAAAGTGGTTAGGAATTCCCTTAGGTTTTTCTTAGATTTTTATTTTTTATAGTATACAAAATGGCAGAAGATAGAGTGACTGGACATCAAGAACCTAGTTTTAAATGTAGATGTATTAAAGCTTGCTTATGTAGTGTCTTGCTATTAATGTTAATATGGTTAATATTAACTGTCTGTACCTGTTCTAATGGTAACTAATAACAAGAATAATACTAATATTGTGATAAGTGAAAGAATGGACCCTGTTACTAAGGAAACTCCTAAAACTAACAATGATCGGGCTGATGATAGCATTTATCATCATGATAAATCAATTAGTGATTTCTCGTTAAATGTCTATACAAAAATGCTCTACGAATATGTTGACACAATGGATGTGAGAGATTGCTAAGTATGCATGCAATTACCTTCGTCTGTCTCAGAGGTGGTGACTTATCATCACCTTCCTTTAACATATGGCGTATCATGTAGTGTACTGATGGAGCAGGGTTTCACAAAAAAAACCTGCTCGAATTAACTCCCCCATAATACTTATTAACAGTGTGCAGTGTAAACTAATACGCAAATCATATGAGCTACATGGGAAACCGCTTTGCGCTTGCGTGCACTAATGTGAACTAATGCATGAAAGAACTAGGCCGCATTTTACATTGCGTTTCAAAAGAAACAAGACTAATGCACGTTTAGGCCACATTTCGCATCTTGCTTGAAAAATCGTTAATAAATAATGCCGCTTTGCATGAAGCTTATGCTAAGAAAACTATTAACCAGGAATAGTGTAAAGGTGGGTGGTAAACAGTGAAGGATGCATTTCCATGTAATTAATAATGTATGTGTTTATTTTGTCATAGTGAGCCGAATGGGCCTGTATTTGCTTTAGTTGTCCGGATAGATGAGGGGCTGAAAAATGAGCAAAAATGACCTGACAAGACAGACAGAAGTGCTGTGCGCTGCGGATGATGAATAAAAGTTCAAGGATGAACAGCTCAGAGAACATTGTTTGCCTGCCAAAAGATGAGACTGGCTGTGGGACTCAGGACTTCGTCCGCAGACGTGGCTGAGATTTTAATCAAATGTAACAATAATAAATTTGTATGGACTGGTTAATACATATGCCATGGGAATGGAAGTAGAACAATGAGTACGAACATTTTTTGAATGAAATCACGGTGGTGTGATGCACCACCTCCCCAAGCATCCAATGAGCGGTCGAATTCTGTGCAATGTTTCAATTAATGTGGGTTGGACATGTAGGTTTTAGGGTATAACTGGGGTGCCTTTGGGGGTGTGGTTAGCGAGCACGGAGTTGCAGCGGTAGGAGATTGAGAGGGGAGATGCGTCGCTGTCCGTCGGTTTGCAGAGAGGCCTAGCTGTTCCTGTCCCTGTCCTGTTCTGTTCCTGAAATCTTTGTTTCCTGATTATATTTCAGGAATCCCCCACTACTCCCTTGGCCAGGGGGGTGGTATTTCATTTATCTTTAGGTTTGTATTATCCTCTGACTCATAATTTGCATAATTTCTTGCAAATGTATTTTTGTCTCTGAAACTTATGTCTCTTCGTCTATCCACTCCGTCATAAGTATTCTATTGTTTCGCATTTATTTTGTTGAAACTTATGTCTCTCTCTCTATCCACTCCCTCAAGTGCATATCGTTCATGAAAGATGAGTATGACACTGTCTAGATTTTGTTAATTGATTTTCTCTCCTTTTGTGGGGTTCATTGTTTGCATTGTAACCTGTATGCAATGAGCATTTATCATTTACCTTTATCTGAGATAAACATTATTAATTTTATCGAGAGTCTGTGATTATTTAGCTGGTTAGATAGTTAGTTAGTTCTATTATTACCATCAACTTTTCAACTAATTGGTCCATCGCCCGAGAGGAAAGAGAGTTGATATATAGGTCTAGTTATGTATTTAGAGATATTAATGTGAATTTGTGAAGGAAATAATTTTCCACGACATTCAAACTTGACCATCCTGCACAACAGGGATTTGGGAGTTGGGTGAATGTGTATGGGCCATTTGTATGAAATATTAATGTGTATCAATACCTGATAAAGTGGCGCGCTGGATCAGTACTAACCCTGGGCATCCAATTCCGCTCCGCTCGCGGAATTTGCGGCATTTAGGCAATTTCAAGCTCCGCGGAGAACGCGGAATTGCCAACAATTCCGCGATCCGCGGCGTAGCCAAATTATTTTCTTGTTCGCGCTTTAAAAATGCGTTCTAGCGCGCGCGATAGCGACTTACCGGGATTCCTGCGTTCGCCGACGGGTTTTCCTATCCGTTCGCGTGTGCCACGAGATTTCGGTAGCCGGCTGCGTTATCCCGCGAGAGTTTGCGATCGCGAACACGTCATTCGACGCGCCATCGGACAACGCGAGTGTGTGCAATCGTGAACACGTCATTCGCCGCGCCATCGTTCACCGCGAGAGAGATTGCGATTGCGAACACGTCATTCGGGCGCGCCTTTGGACATCCGGCGGAATGTTGGTAAAGCTCGCGATCCCGAACACGCAAAATTTTCAATCTGGAGAAGAATAATATCGCGAGCAGCATAAAACCTTCTATAAAATGATGATTTGGATGAAAAAAAAACCTCAGATTCATATTTGGCTATCCTTTTTGTCAAATTTTTTGGGGGGAGAGGGAGGTAGTGCCACAGAGTCTCCTACTTCCTGTTCCTGTCCAGCAGGCTCCTCCCAGTGCTTTGTCCATCTCCTGTTCATTTTTCACTTGGATTTGAGCTGGAAGGATCACTCTTTGTGTCTGCTGCATCATTATCATTGGATTTGAGGACTTTTGGATTTGAGATTTTACAAGTAAGTTGGTGTTGTTTGATTGGGGCATTGCAGTTGCTGCAACTACAATTTGGGTACTTTTCATCATTTTTAAAAATAAATAGTTGTGGGTAGCCAGTAGGCCCAGAGCTAGTCATGGGTGGGTGCATGATGAAACATGATGAAACAACTGTTCCTTTGCTGTGTGATGTTTTTATTAATTTCAAACATCATTTAGGGCACATGGATGGCATTGGATTGAATTGCAAAATGTGTATTTTTGGGTGTATTTCAGTTTTTTGGGGTGTGTGTTAAATACACGCCTTAGTTGTGTGTGGTGTGTTGCAGGCCTTGTTTAGCCCTGTGGATTTTCGTTTTTGCATTTTATTGCATTACAGGCAAAGTAGTGTGGTTTAGCATGCAGCCTTTGCCTGGCTATTATAGGCCTGTTTTCAGTACATTATTTTCCAGGCCTCCTGCTTGTTGGCGGGGAGCCGGCTGGGACTGTGGGGGGATTGGGGACCCCCCACAGTCTCCAACGAGAGGCCAGGCCCCGGGGGATGGGGTCCCCGGGGCTATAAGTGGCCCGGGAGGGGGGCCACGCAGCCCCCCTCCCCAATTAAAGAAAAAAAAAAAAAAAGGGCAAGGCCGGCCCCGGGGGATGGGGTCCCCGGGGCCTTAAATGGCCTGAGGAGGGGGCCACGCAGCCCCCTCCAAATATTTTTTTTTAAATTTAAAAAGAGGGCATGCCCGGGGGATGGGGTCCCCAGGGCCAATAGAGGCCCAGGGAAGGGGGCCACGCAGCCCCCTTCCCGTTTTTTTTTTTAATAAATAAAACAAAAAAAATGCTCAGGCCCCGGGAATGGGGTCCCCGGGGCAAAAGAGGCCGAGGGAAGGGGGCCACGCAGCCCCCTCCCATAAAAAAAGAAAAAAAAAAAAAAGAAAACGGCATTGTGCCGGAGGCCGCCGCCCTCCCTGCAGCAGTGTGCAAACGCGCCCCCTGGCGCGTTTTAAGAAGGGGAAGTAATTCCCCTTGAATACTGGGGGTCCCTGGGGGCCAAGTAGCCCACCAGGAACCTCCAGTATGCGCCAGGGGGCTGGGTTGCAGAGAGGTGTACAGAGGCCACGCCCCTTTACACACCTCTCTGCAACGCAGCTCTCTGGCGCTTTTTGGAGGTACATGGTGGGCTAGTTTGACTCCAGAGACCCTCAGGATTCAAGGGGACTTAATACCCCAACTTAAAACGCGCCACGGGGCGCGTTTGCACAGTGGTGAAGGGAGGGGGCGGGGCTTCAGGTCACATGTGTGCAAACAGGCCCCGTGGTGCATTTTAAGATGGGGAATTAAATCCCCTTCAATCCTGAGGGTCCCTGGGGGCCAACTAGCCCACCAGGTACGTCCCGAAAGCACCACAGAGCTGCGTTGCAGAGAGGTGTAAAAAGGGGCGTGGCCTCTGAACACCTCTCTGCAACGCAGCTCCCTGGCGCATACTCGAGGTACAGGGTGGGCTAGTTGGACCTCAGGGACCCTCATGATTCAAGGGGACTTAATCCCCCAACTTAAAACGCGCCACGGGGCGTGTTTGCAGACATGTCACCTCAGGCCCCACCCCCTTCCTTCACCATTGTGCAAATAATCCTCTAAAATCAGCCGAACTACGAATTCCGATTTACTCACCTGTTATCAGGAGAGACCTCAGTGCTGCATCTTTGAGCCCAGTACTGATCCTGAAAAGTAATTCTAACCGTACTTACCAGTAACTTGAATTTCCTTCCATAGGCTAACATTGACTGGTTTCACTTGGAAATTCTTCTAAGTGTGGAGTTTTGGAACTTTATAATATTCCTCTAAAATCAGCCGAACTACGAATTCCGATTTACTCACCTGTTATCAGAAGAGATCTCAGTGCTGCATCTTTGAGCCTAGTACTGATCCTGAAAAGTAATTTTAACCGTACTTACCAGTAACTTGAATTTCCTTCCATAGGCTAACATTGACTGGTTTCATTTGGAAATTCTTCTAAGTGTGGAGTTTTGGAACTTTAAAATATTCATCGAAAATCAGCCGAACTACGAATTCCGATTTACTCACCTGTTATCAGGAGAGACCTCAGTGCTGCATCTTTTAGCCCAGCACTGACCCTGAAAAGTAATTCTAACAGTACTTACCAGTAACTTGTATTTCCTTCCATAGGAATCCATTGTCTGGTTTTCAGCAGAAAAGTTTCAAAGTGTCGATTTTCACAAACTACAAATATTCCTTAAAAATCGCCTGTATGACTTAAACGCATTCTTTCAACTATTTACAGGAGATGCACCAGTGCTGGATCCAGGATCCACCACTGAGTAAGAAAAAGTAACGATAACACTACTTACCTGCTAAGTGAATTTCCTCCCATAGGATAACATTGGTGATTCTATGTGAAAAAGTTTCTAAGTGTCAACTTTTAAAATACAATAATGTTCCTTAAAAATCACTACTGTAACCAAAACGCTTTTACTCAACTGTTTACAGGAGATGTCCCAGGACTGAGTCTAGGATCCAGTCCTGTGGTTAGAAAAAGTAATCCATAAAGTAACTAATTGCATTTAACTAGAAATTCCCATTGAGCTCAATGTTGCATTGTGTTTGAAATTGTGTTGCCCATTGCAACAACTGTAACTACTGTTCTTAAAAGTCTATTGCCTATTTGCAAAGTATTTAAACTAAAGTAATTGATTGTGAGAAAGTATATTTTGTAATGTAATGTATAATGTAATTACAATGTAATTTAAAAAATAAAATATCTAAAAATAAATAGTTTAAAAAAATGTAGTAAATCAGTATCAAAAAAATAAATATAACAATTTATACATTTAAAAATTGTCATTTACAAAACCTTTGAAATTCACTGACAAAAACCATAGGTTTCAGACATGTTATAGTTAGGAATTAGCATTTAAAAAACCTTTGAAATTCACTGAAAAAACCATAGGTTTCACGCACGTTATTGTTAGAAATTTGCATTTAAAAAACCTTAGAAATTCACTGAAAAAACCATAGGTTTCAGACACGTTATAGTTAGAAATTAGCATTTAAAAAACCTTTGAAATTCACTGAAAAAAACCATAGGTTTCACGCACGTTATAGTTAGAAATTAGCATTTAAAAAACCTTTAAAATTCACTGAAAAAACCATAGGTTTTATGGACAGTTATAGTTAGTTGGACATTGCACTCGTACAAAACCCGTGAAATTCCCCCGTTATAGTTAGTTCAGCTAACTATAACTCGCGCCCGCAATGCACTGCTGATGACGTCACATATTACATCACTCATGACATGGTCAGTGACATCACTGATGACATCACTGATGACATCTCAAATGACATCACTGATGACATCATCTACGTGATAATCTGATGCACCTCCTCACACCTTAATATAACCTTTCATACACCCACTCTAAATTACAGACTGCTATTCGCAAAAACAAAGACACTCCAACACCAATAACTACATACCCACTCACTGATTCTTAGGTCTACACACACATCCACTCACTCACCCGTACAGTCACTCATACTTACAGTCACTCAGTACAGGATTATCATATGCACTCATACACCTATATAAACACTCACACACTGCCACTCATCCATAGAGGTACTCACACACCTAGTCAGTCATGCAAAAATTAATCACACACCCATTTACTCACCTATACAGTTATACACACACCAGCTCACTTACTCATACAAATACTAGCACATTCTTACGCTCTTATACAATAACTGATACAAGCACACACGCATCCATACAGCCACTCTCATAATCACACACTCTCACTTATAGCCATTTAAATACTCTAACACACATATATACTGCCTTTTACATATGTAGTTACTCGCACATGTACCACTGAGATATACATTCACTCACTAACACACCCATACACACACTCACCCACCCAAGCAGTCCATCACAGATGCACTCTTGAAATCATGCACCCAGTGAATCACCCACTCACACATCTATGTACAGAGTCACACACACCCCACCCACACAAACACTCAGGCAGCCATACAGATACTCTGTGAACCAATCAATAACCCATATAGACACTCATGTAGCTATTCGCAAATCCATGCATCCACTTACACACCAACAAACAGACGGATACGGACATTCACACAGTTTAGTCACTAACCCATGCATTCAGTAAGATACGTTTAATCACTCACTTGTAGAGTCAGTCACGCACGTACTAAATCATCCATTTAGACACTTATACACCCACTCATTCTGCAATACGCCTTTCCCTATAAATTTTAAACATATTTAAACTTTACAGAAACACACAGTCACTGGATGATGTCATCAGTGATGTCATTTGAGATGTCATCAGTGATGTCATCAGTGATGTCACTGACCATGTCATGAGTGATGTAATATGTGACATCATCAGCAGTGCATTGCGGGGGCGCGAGTTATAGTTAGCTGATCTAACTATAACGGGGGAATTTCACGGGTTTTGTACGAGTGCAATGTCCAACTAACTATAACTGTCCATAAAACCTATGGTTTTTCAATGAATATATATATATATATATATATATATATATATACACATATATATATATATATATACACATATATATATATATATATATATATATATATATATATATATACAAATATATATATTATCTAGTGGTGGTCGCCAGTAGATAGTTATAGTTAGAACCTATTTTCCATAGGAAATCCGCGACATTCTATTTGAAATAACTCTCTTGCCGGTTGACGTATCTTCGCAAAATTTTCAAACTTTGTGGGGCGCTCCGGTCCGCACCTACCCTGAAAGTCTCGGGGTGATTCGTCAAGCGGGGGCCGAGAAAAAAGGGGGTCCCAAAACGCATTTTCCCCATTCATTTTTCCATAGGAATTTTTAGACACGGCTACAGCCCGAACTGCTGAACGGAATTACACCAAATTTGGCAAAGAGGTAGTTCTTGGTTCAGAAAGAACCCTTTTTGTTAAATGGTGTAAATCCGTTCAGTAGTTGCTGAGAAAATCAAAAGTAAAAGTACATATATATCTATGGGCACGGAGGATCCGCGCACCCTGAGCGCACCCTGCGCGCACCGTCCCGATCACGAGCTGCATGTTAATTGGCTGTCAGCTGGCTGTCAACATTCCGATTCAGGAAATGTTGGCAGCCATTTTGTCGCTCGGTAGAACCGAGGGACAGAAACAAGTGCGCAAAGCGCACAAAGGGGGCAGGGTAGAAACACCCTGACCCCCTAGGTCTGCTCAGGGGGTCCCACAAGGACCCCCTGGGCAAAAAAAATAAAAAAAAAATTTTTTAAATCGGCAGGATGCGCTCAGGGAGCGCGGAGCCTGCCGAAAAAAAAAATCGAAGCGCGGTCTCCCGCGATTCGATGTTACTTGCCCCGGGTGGGCCAAGTCCCGGGGGCATGCTGAGGGGTTTATTTTATGTATGGGGGCCTCTGAGGGCCCCCAAGCCCGGGGACCACCACCCCCGGGGCTTTATGTAAATGGTGCGGGAGGGCTCTGAGCCCTCCCGCAGCCCCGGGACCGCCACCTCCCCGGGGCTTCTTTTTATTTTTAAAAACCTGTGTGGGTGGGCTCCAGCCCCCACACGCCCCGGGACCACCACCTCCCCGGGGCACTAAGAAAAATGAAAATGGGGGTCCGTTTTGGACCCCAAGCCCCGAGGACCACCACCTCCCGGGGCTTTCAAAATGTAGGGAGGGGGCCGCGCGGCCCCCTCCTGGAGCCCTTGATGGCCCTGGGGACTTCCACCCCCAGGGCCGGCTCCTGCAGTGTCCCGGGTGCCTACCCCGGGACACTGCTGTTTGCAATGACAGGACGGTAGCCTCGCGGCTCCCGTCCTGTCATTGCAAACTTGCTTTGAAATTGGAAGAGAGAGCAGGAAACCTGCTCTCTCTTCCAATATCCAAAGCCGATTGCTTTCCACATGGGGAGCAGCATGTTAGCTGCTCCCCATGTGGAAAAGCAATGCCGGCTCCCGTAGGACACGGGGAGCCGGCGGGACTGTGGGGGTTTGGGGACCCCCACAGTCCCCAACGAGAGGCCAGGCCCCGGGGGATGGGGTCCCCGGGGCCATAAGTGGCACGGAGGGGGGCCACGCAGCCCCCTCCCCAAAGTTAAAAAAAAAAAAGTGCAAGGCCGGCTTCGGGGGATGGGGTCCCCGGGGCCTTAAATGGCCTGAGGAGGGGGGCCACGCAGCCCCCCTCCAAATAAAAAAAAATAGGCCATGCCCCGGGGGATGGGGTCCCCGGGGCCAATACAGGCCCAGGGAAGGGGGGCCACGCGGCCCCCTTCCCGTTTTTTTTTTTAAATTTAAAAATAAAAATAAAATGCTCAGGCCCCGGGGGATGGGGTCCCCGTGGCCAAAAGTGGGCAAGGGAAGGGGGCCACGCAGCCCCCCTCCCATTAAAAAAAAATAGAAAAGAAAAAAACGACCGGCATCGTGCCGAGGCCCGCCCCCTCCCTGCAGTACTCTGCAAACGCGCCCCCTGGCGTGTTTGCAGAGGAGGAACGAATTCCCCTTGAATACTGGGGGTCCCTGGGGGCCAACTAGCCCACCAGGAACCTCCAGTATGCGCCAGGGGGCTGTGTTGCAGAGACGTGTACAGAGGCCACGCCCCTTTTTACACCTCTCTGCAACGCAGCTCTGTGGCGCTTTTTGGAGGTATATGGTGGGCTAGTTGGACTCCAGGGACCCTCAGGATTCAAGGGGACTTAATCCCCCAACTTAAAACACGCCACGGGGCGCGTTTGCACAGTGGTGAAGGGAGGGGGCGGGGCTTCAGGTGACATGTGTGCAAACAGGCCCCGTGGGGCGTTTTAAGATGGGGAATTAAATCCCCTTCAATCCTGAGGGTCCCTGGGGGCCAACTAGCCCAACAGGTACGTCCAGAAAGCGCCACAGAGCTGCGTTGCAGAGAGGTGTAAAAGGGGCGTGGCCTCTGTACATGTCTCTGCAACGCAGCCCCTAGCGCATACTGGAGGTTCCTGGTGGGCTAGTTGGCCCCAGTGACCCTCATGATTCAAGGGACTTAATCCCCCAACTTAAAACGCGCCACGGGGCGCGTTTGCACAGATGTCACCTCAGGCCCCGCCCCTCCCTTCACCATTGTGCAAATATTCCTCTAAAATCAGCCGAAATACGAATTCTGATTTACTCACCTGTTATCAGGAGAGACCTCAGTGCTGCATCTTTCAGCGCAGTACTGATCCTGAAAAGTAATTTTAACCGTACTTACCAGTAACTTGAATTTCCTTCCATAGGATATCATTGCCTGCTTTTTGCTGAAAAAGTTTCTAAGTGTCGATTTTTGAAACATACAAATATTCCTCTAAAATCGGCCGAAATACGAATTCCGATTTACTCACCTGTTATCAGGAGAGACCTCAGTGCTGTATCTTTCAGCCCAGTACTGGTCCTGAAAAGTAATTTTAACCGTACTTACCAGTAACTTGAATTTCCTTCCATAGGCTAACATTGACTGGTTTCACTTGGAAATTCTTCTAAGTGTGGAGTTTTGGAACTTTAAAATATTCCTCTAAAATCAGCCGAAATACGAATTCTGATTTACTCACCTGTTATCAGGAGAGACCTCAGTGCTGTATCTTTCAGCCCAGTACTGGTCCTGAAAAGTAATTTTAACCGTACTTACCAGTAACTTGAATTTCCTTCCATAGGCTAACATTGACTGGTTTCACTTGGAAATTCTTCTAAGTGTGGAGTTTTGGAACTTTAAAATATTCCTCTAAAATCAGCCGAAATAGGAATTCCGATTTACTCACCTGTTATCAGGAGAGACCTCAGTGCTGCATCTTTCAGCCCAGTACTGATCCTCAAAAGTAATTTTAACCGTACTTACCAGTAACTTGAATTTCCTTCCATAGGATATCATTGCCTGCTTTTTGCTGAAAAAGTTTCTAAGTGTTGATTTTTGAAACATACAAATATTCCTCTAAAATCAGCCGAAATACGAATTCCGATTTACTCACCTGTTATAAGGAGAGACCTCAGTGCTGTATCTTTCAGCCCAGTACTGGTCCTGAAAAGTAATTTTAACCGTACTTACCAGTAACTTGAATTTCCTTCCATAGGCTAACATTGACTGATTTCACTTGGAAATTCTTCTAAGTGTGGAGTTTTGGAACTTTAAAATATTCCTCTAAAATCAGCAGAAATACGAATTCCGATTTACTCACCTGTTATCAGGAGAGACCTCAGTGCTGTATCTTTCAGCCCAGTACTGGTCCTGAAAAGTAATTTTAACCGTACTTACCAGTAACTTTAATTTCCTTCCATAGGATATCATTGCCTGCTTTTTGCTGAAAAAGTTTCTAAGTGTTGATTTTTGAAACATACAAATATTCCTCTAAAATCAGCCGAAATCCGAATTCTGATTTACTCACCTGTTATCAGGAGAGACCTCAGTGCTGCATCTTTCAGCCCATTACTGGTCCTGAAAAGTAATTTTAACCGTACTTACCGGTAACTTGAATTTCCTTCATAGGCTAACATTGACTGGTTTCACTTGGAAATCCTTCTAAGTGTGGAGTTTTGGAACTTTAAAATATTCCTCTAAAATCAACCAAAGTACGAATTCCAATTTACTCACCTGTTATCAGGAGAGAACCCAGTGCTGCATCTTTTAGCCCAGCACTGACCCTGAAAAGTAATTTTAACCGTACTTACCAGTAACTTATATTTTCTTCCATAGGAATCCATTGTCTGGTTTTCAGCAGAAAAGTTTCAAAGTGTCGATTTTCACAAACTACAAATATTCCTTAAAAATCGCCTGTATGACTTAAACGCATTCTTTCAACTGTTTACAGGAGATGCACCAGTGCTGGATCCAGGATCCAACACTGAGTAAGAAAAAGTAACGATAACAGTTTTTACCTGCTAAGTGAATTTCCTTCCATAGGATAACATTGGTGATTCTATGAGAAAAAGTTTCTAAGTGTCAACTTTTAAAATACAATAATATTCCTTAAAAATCACGACTGTAACCAAAACGCTTTTACTCAACTGTTTACAGGAGATGCACCAGGACTGAATCTAGGATCCAGTCCTGTGGTTAGAAAAGTAATCCATAAAGTAACTAATTGCATTTAACTAGAAATTCACATTGTGCTGAATGTTGCATTGTGTTTGAATATGTGTTGCCCATTGCAACAACTGTAACTACTGTACTTAAAAGTCTATTGCCTATGTGCAAAGTATTTAAACTAAAGTAATTCATTCTGAGAAAGTATTTTTTGTAATGTAATGTATAATGTAATTACAATGTAATTTAAAAAATAAAATATGTAAAAAAAAATTGTGTCTAAAAATGTAGTAAATCAGTATGAAAAAAATTAATATAACAATTAATACATTTAAAAATTGTCATTTACAAAACCTTTGAAATTCACTGAAAAAACCGTAGGTTTCAGACATGTTATAGTTAGGAATTAGCATTTAAAAAACCTTTGAAATTCACTGAAAAAACCATAGGTTTCAGACACGTTATAGTTAGGGTTTAGCATTTAAAAAACCTTTGAAATTCACTGAAAAAACCATAGGTTTCAGACACGTTATAGTTAGAAATTAGCATTTAAAAAACCTTAGAAATTTATTGAAAAAACCATAGGTTTTAGGGACAGTTATAGTTAGTTGGACATTGCACTCGTACAAAACCCGTGAAATTCCCCCATTATAGTTAGTTCAGGTAACTATAACTCGCGCCCCGCAATGCACTACTGATGACGTCACATATTACATCACTCATGACATGGTCAGTGACATCACTGATGACATCACTGATGACATCTCAAATGACATCACTGATGACATCACTGATGACATCATCCATGTGAGAATTTCATGCATCTTCTCACACCCTAATATAACTTTTGATACACCCACTCTAAATTACAGACTGCCATTCTCAAAACCATACACACTCCAATACCAATAAGTACATACCCACTCACTGATTCTTAGGACTACACACACACATCTACTCACTCACCCGTACAGTCACTCATACTTACAGTCACTCAGTACAGGACTATCATATGCACTCATACACCTATATAAACACTCACACAACGCAACTCATCCATAGAGGTACTCACACACCTAGTCAGTCATGCAAAAAATTAATCACACACCCATTTACTCACCAATAGAGTTATACACACACCAGCTCACTTAGTCATACAAATACTAGCACATTCTTACGCTCTTATACAATAACTGATACAAGCACACACGCATCCATACAGCCACTCTCACAATCACACACTCTCACTTATAGCCTTTTAAATACTCTAACACACATATATACTGCCTTTTACATATGTAGTTACTCGCACATGTACCACTGAGTTATACATTCACTCACTAACACACCCATACACACACTCACCCACCCAAGCAGTCCATCACAGACGCACTCTTCAAATCATGCACCCAGTGAATCACCCACTCACACATCTATGTACAGAGTCGCACACACCCCACCCACACAAACACTCAGGCACCCATACAGATACTCAGACAACGAATCAATAACTCATATAGACACTCATTTAGCTATTCACAAACCCATGCAGCCACTTACACAGCAACAGACAGACGGATACAGACATTCACCCAGTTTAGTCACTAACCCATGCATTCAGTAAGATACGTTTAATCACTCACTTATACAGTTAGTCACGCACCTACTAAATCATCCATACAGACACTTATACACCCACTCATTCTTCAATACGCCTTTCCCTATATACATTAAAAATATTTAAATTTTACAGAAACACAGTCACTAGATGATGTCATCGGTGATGTCATTTGAGATGTCATCAGTGATGTCATCAGTGATGTCACTGACCATGTCATGAGTGATGTAATATGTGACGTCATCAGCAGTGAATTGCGGGGGCGCGAGTTATAGTTAGCTGAAATAACTATAACGGGGGAATTTCACGGGTTTTGTACGAGTGCAATGTCCAACTAACTATAACTGTCCCTAAAACCTAAGGTTTTTTCAGTGAATATATATATATATATATACACATATATATATATATATATACATATATATATATACACATATATATACACATATATATATATATATATATCCACAACACAAACTCTCCAAATGTCGGGAGCCCCCGTCCCTGCAGGGCGGCTTCAAAGACGGGAATGGAAAATCCCGTAAACGGCTTCGCGCCGAGAAACACCAAGGGATAGAGAAGCCACAACTCAATGACTTTCTGGCATTTATTTCAAATGGGTTGTCAGCATGTCAGTCCTTACGCGTTTCAGCAAAATAGCCTTGTTCACAGGTGAGCAATATTGTAGTGCTAATTACTCTTTGCTTTTTACCAAGTGGTCATGTGACTCGGGCAAGAAACTACTATACCCAGCATGCAACAAGATTGTTAAAATAACATCCGAACTGTGTAAAATGTTCATTCTGCTGAATAGCGTTTTTTTTCACACAGTCTCAATGTCTTTCAAATAAAGTGCATGTTGCAGAAAAATAAAAGTCACATCTTCATTGCCTGATTACCAGCTTTGCTCATTCATGCTGCCTTACTGCAAATCCTTGCTTCCTCCAAAATTCCAGGAATCCTAATTTTACTACTACTAAATGCCTTTTGTGAATACCGAAAGTCATAAAGTTAGGATTTTGTCTCAGTTTAGTAGTAGTAAAGTTAGGAGTCCTAAATTTACTACTAAATGCATTCTGTGAATACCAAAAGTAGTAAGTTTAGGATTTTATCTCAGATTAGTTCTGTGAATCGGCCCCATTGAATCTCAAGTTTAATCCATTACAAAATGTTGACTACGATATATATATTTTCAGTTAAGAATGACAGAGAGGTGGTGAAACCATTGATGACTTGTGGAGAGACTCGAGACGCTGATCAGACACAGTAAGTTCAATGAATTCATTGAAGTAGAAGTTATGCATCTTAGACTTATATATGGATGTTTGTCAGATTCATTCAGACGATGAATGCTGAGAGAAACTCTTAGTCTGGAGCGTGTGTTGATGGCTGCCAGAGCTGAAGAGCATGCTGAACAACAAGCTGCTGACATGTAAGTCAGAGAAGCCCTTAGTGAATCAATCATGAGTGTAAAAAGTAAGCGCAAACAAAAGACAGAAGGACACAAAATGATGTCTACACGTGAAAAGAAGTTGTGTTCTCTATATGGATTTTCATTTCCACACAAAGATAAATGTCCCGCCATTGGACAGGTATGTAAAGGGTGTGTGAAGGAGAACCGTTTTGGCCGTCAGAACCTTCCAGAAGCAATGTTCGACGCACGCCCACAAAGCCACGTGGTGACATCAGTTGAGGCAAATCAACACTGAATGAAGTTGATTATCATCTAAATCATCGTCAAACTGTTCATCTGCCTCGAAATTGACTTAAAATGAAGAATATGGTTGTGCCATGTGGATGTTTACCTCAGGGAAACGTGTGCATGTTTGACTGGCCGCATGTGAGAAAAAATGCCAGCCACATACAAGTCGATATGTTAAAGCACCAAAGTCATACAAACAATGTCCAAAGATGACATTGAAAATAAATGGATGTTCGTTACCTTTTATAGTCAACAGTGGTGCCTCAATAAACATAATGCCTGAGGGGAAATATAAGGAACTGTCTCCATTACTGTGACTCACGCCATCAAAAACAAAAGTGTACACATGGGCTGCATCGATTCCCATAAAAAGTCAACGTTTGTTTGTCACAAAAATGAAACACAAGAAAACCAAGGTGCAGGCATCCATCCATGTGCTTCAAGGTACAGCGTCAAGTGTCTGTCTACTAAGCTTGAGTACCGCAGCTGATATGGGACTGATCTCCGTAAATTACAATATGAATGCTCATCATAAAATAGTAAGTTAATTCCCTTCATTGTTTCATGGGTTGGAAAAGCTTAAGATTATGAAAGTGAAATTGCATATTAATGAATATGCCCTCCTGCTGCTCAGAGACATAGACGGATTGCTTTCCACTTACAAGCAGCTGCTGAAAAAGTACTTGAAGCGTTACTAAAGCATGACATTTTTGAGCCTTTTACTGGTCAGACGCCATGGGTTTCTCCCATAGTGGTAGTGCCCAAAAAGGACTGTGAAGGAGCTGCACGAAAATGTGTTGACATGTGTCAGGCAAACAAGGCAATTGAAAGAGAATGGCATCCAGGTCCACATATTTCTGACATGATAACACAGTTAAACGGTGCAAAAGTGTTCTCTTGCCTTGATTTAAACAAAGGTTATTATCAGTTGGAATTCGAAGAGAATTGCCAGTACAATATGATTGCAAGAATATAATTATACCATTGTGCATCATCCAGGAAAGGATCAGAATCCTGCTGACTACTTTTCTAGAGTGCCTATAGAAGGACAAGTACTCCATTCAAGACGGCCGAGGCCTATATCAATTTCATTGTCAAAACCAATACACCAGCTGCCACATCGTTAGCCCAGATTATCACTGTCACAAGTCATGATAGTGATATGCTGAAACTGAAAGATATAATTATATATCAGTCATGGAACCGACACATCCTACCTCTCACCAATGAGGGTGAATATCAAAAATACAATAACGTTAAAGATGAACTGTCCATAACTCAGGAAGGAGTCATACTACGAGGGTCGAGAATTCTATTTCCAGAGAGTTTGAGACAGAGAATCATTGGAGTGGCTCACGAAGGACATCGTGGTATAGTTGCCACAAAGAGAGCTCTCCAAGATCGAGTTTGGTTCCCATACCTAGACAAGCGAGTCGAAAACGAGCTCAAGGCTTGTCATCTATGCAACTGCCTGTTTACAAATGTGACTTAACATATGTTGAATATGTCTGAACTCCCTAAACATGCTTGGTAGAGAATAGCCATTGATTTCTTTGGTCCACTTGATAGCGGACATCATTTGCTAGTAATCGTGGATGAATATTCTTGTTTCCCACTCAAAAGATCTTTCATCCACTACTCATGAACGAGTCATTGAGAAACTGGATAACATCTTTGCGACTTGGGGCATTCCATCTATTGTGAAGTCTGATAATGGCCCGCCCTTTAATAGTCTGGAGTTTAAGGATTTTCTACAGTATCTGAACATAAAGCATAAGTACACCTCTGTAGCCGTAGGCCAACTGACTCGTTGAGTGTTTTATGAGTACGCTAAAGAAAGTGGTACAGCACGTAACTCTGAAAGGGTTCAAGTTGAAAATGGTACTGAATTCTACCCTACGAGCCTATTGTTCAACGCCGCATTCAACCACCAGCGAAAGTCCTGTGACTTTGATGTTCGGGAGAGCAATAATAACCAAGTTACCTCAATAGACCAACCAATGAGAAAGCAGTGAAGGTACCAGTCATATAAAGGACTTGATTAAGAAGCAAAAAATGAAAGTCTATGCTGACAAGAGACAATGGGCAAAGAACCTCCTATTCCAAGGAGATATTGTGATCGCCCGGCAGATGCAACAAATGAAGTCTGATGCTGCCTATGACATGAATCCCTTTCCTGTGGTATCCACCAAGGAACATATGGTGATTTCGCAGCATCCTGCGAAGTCTGTAACCAGAGACTTTTCTCATCTTAGGCATTTAACTCATCGGTCTCCTGATCGAAGTGGTGAACAAAAGAGTGAGTTTGAAAAACCACTAACTGTTGTTGTTTTTTTCACCGTCTTTGAAGATCCCTGACACTGAAGACAACAGCTCCCAGCTTCCAGTAACCAGATCAGGTTGTATGATTAAAGCTCTATAAAGTCTAATGGAAGAGAAGTAAATGTATATATTTATATATGCTGATCTGTAAAGAAAAAATTGTACGTTTTTATTTAACAGAGGGGACGATGTAGTGTCTTGCGAGTTTTATGACGTCACAGCTCTGTAGAGCTGTGACGTCTATTTTAGAGCAGAACAATCTTGGTTTAGAAAGTGGAGTTCACAGTTACACGCAGCAGAATAAAGAAGTGTAATATTAAGTTCCATATGTGGCATAGTCATCGGTGAATATCCAGGCTGGAGTAGATGCTACAGAATGGATCTTTTTATTAGTTGACACGAAGCTTTGAAAGGGAGAAGATATCAACAATACATTTCTAACTTGAGAAGACAATGTGACTCCACAATAAGGACCAGGATTCGCCAAATATAGTTAAACGGTTTTATTTTGAATTTCCAATCAATCCAGTATATATGCAAACCAAAAGTAAGTTCAATAAATGCAGCAATACGACAGGTAAGCTGAAATGTCTCAGTAGGTTGAGGCGCAACAGAATTAAATACCAAATTGCGATAGCCACAATAGTATAGAAGCTTATTAAAGTAAACCGGTGTTCCCTTCTCTCTTCTAAACATAGATCAAATATATATATGGGTCATCTATCAAGGGACTCTATTTCAGGAGCATAGAAGATGCCAGCATGATCAGACTTCAGTAGAAGTCTTGGAAAAAAGTAATAAGTGTTTGGTATAAAACTTCACACTTGCAAGAATAAGGCAAGCAGAGAGGTCTGTACCTCTCAAAGTCTAAAGGGACTCTTGGCGACATTCAATAGTGCGAACATCAGTTTAAAAGTAACAGGAGATTTAGAAATTACTTTATCTCCTTTCATACCACCAGGGACCAATCAAATCATTACTTGAGTGCATCTGCAACATAGCTTCAGTTTCCCAATGCATCAAACTGGGACTGCAGTTCTCAACGTTGAACATCTTGCCATCCTGGTACATGATGATGAACAGAAGAACTCTTTTGACAATTGTTTCTCCACATTCAAAGCTAAGTTCTACCTTCCAGGCCTCTCTAGCAACAGTCTAATACAGACACAATACAACACAATGAGAAAGCAGGAGGGCAGTGCAGCACAATGAACCATGGAAAACAATAGGGAGGCGACAAGGCCATGCACATGGACAACAGGGAGCAGAGGGGAAAGAGTCAAGGGCTGCAAGCTGACCATTCCGGACAGACAGGATGGGCAGTTGCAGCTCAACACACCATGAATGAGAGGAGGGAGGGGGCAGGGGCATGCCAACAGACCATAGAAGGCAGGAAGGAGAGGATAGGGGTCCCGTACATGGAAAATGGAGAGCATGGGGCAGGGCAGGAGCAGCAAGCTGACCATGCAGGGGACGGGTCCCATGCACATTGGGTCACTGGAACCAAACTGTACCTGGCTGATGAGCCCATAACTAGGGCGAAACCAGTCCTGGATTGCTTGTGTTCTGGTCAGTGAGGACCTGGCTTGGCAGTTTGGGCCACACTGTTCGTATTGGACCAGGGTTAAGAGTGATTTGCATATAGGTGGGTCGAAATTGAGGTGACATGGTGTACAAAATAACGATGGATTGGGATGCAGCCCGAGTGATTACCAGAGGCTCAGATTAATTCAAGCATTCCATCCATCATTGTTTTGTATACTTAATGGGCTGGCGCGATGGGCGCTGGAAGCACAACACCACATTGAAGGCAACAAGGAAACTATAATGGCATGCACACAGACAACAGAGGGAAGGTGGGAGGGTTTTGGGGCAACAAACTGACCACACTGGGCACCTGGTAGGAGCAATAGCAGCACAAAAGACCATGCATGGCAAGCAGGAGGGTTAGTGGCAGCACGACAGACATGGTGGACACGAGGGAGTGGACAGAGGCATGCACGAATGACAATGGAGGGCAGAAGGGAGGGGTAGGGGCTGGACATAGAGAAGAGAGGGCAGTGGAAAGTGACAGGGATTTTACAACAGACCACACAGGTCAGGCATTGTTAGCAGTTGCAGCACAACAGAGCATGGAGGGCAGAAGGGAGTGACAGCAAAATGGAACATAGAGGACAGAAGGGAGGTGATAGGGGCATGGAACTCGACAATGGAAGGCAGGGTGGAAGGGGCAGAGACAGACTGAAGTCATTTGACCATGCTGGGCAGGTGGGAGGGACAGTGACAGCTCAGCAGAACTCTCAGAGTAGACCAGGAGGGCAGTGGCAGGTCCATCAATCAATCAATCAATCAAATACCTTGAAAAGCATGACTATTCACCCGTAAGGTTCTCAAGGCGCTGGGGGGGATTCGGTTGAAGAGCCAGGTCTTAAGGTCCACTTGAATTGGGGCAGTGACGGTGATTGCCTGGGGTGGAGAGGCAGGGTGTTTCAGGTCTTTGCTTTGAGGCAGAAGGATCTTTCCCCAGCCATGGTCTTGCGGATATGTGCGATGGTGGCCAGGGCCAGTTGAGTGGAGCGCAGGACTCTGGTGGGTGCATGGAATGTGAGGCGGTGGTTGCAGTATGCAGGTCCTGCATCATGTAAGGGTTTGTAGATGTGTGCAAGGAGCTTGAAAATGATTTTTTATTGACTGGGAGCTAGTGGAGGTCTCTCATGTGGCTGGTCATGTGGCTGCAGTGGGTGATATTGGGGATGAATCTGGTGGAAGTTTCTGAATATTATGCAGTTTCTTGAGGAGTTTCTGGGTGATGCCGGCGTAGAGTGTGTTGTCATAGTCGAGTCTGCTACTGATGAGTGTGTGGGTGACCGTCTTTCTGGACTTGGTGGGAATCCACTTGAAGATCTTTCGGAGCAGGCGTAGTGTGTGGAAGCAGGATGATGGCACAGCATTGATCTGGCGGTTCATGGTGAGCGAGGAGTCCAAGATGATGCTGAGATTTTGTGTGTGGTCTGTGGGTGTCGGGGGATCCAAGATCTGTGGGCCACCAGGTGTCCTCCCATGCGGATGGCGTGGAGCCCAGGATGAGGACTTGGGTCTTCTCTGAGTTTAGCTTTAGACATCTGCCCTTCATCCAGGTGGAGACAGCCTTCATCCTGTTGTGGAAGTTGTTCTTTGTGACTGTGGAATTGTTGGTGAGGGAGAGGATCAGCAGTGTGTCATCGGCATAGGAGGCGATGGTGAGTTCATGGTTAGTGAAGACGGCTGCAAGCAGGGTGTTAGAAATGGGGGTTTTTAGTTGCCAATGGTTTGTACCTTGTCCAAGTAGGGACCCTTCCTTCTAGTCAGGATAAGGGAGTTACACTCCTAAAATAACCCCTGCTCACCCCCTTGGTAGATTGGCATGAGCAGTCAGGATTATCTTAGAGGCAGTGTGTAAAGCATTTGCACATAACCAACAGTAACACAGTGTAAGCACTACAAAAGGACACCACACCAGTTTAGAAAAATATCCACTATTTTTATATACTTAAGACAAGACCAAAAATGATTTAAAAATACATGATACATTACTTAGAAATCTTCAGTTATCAAAATAAACTTGAAAAACAGTTCCTTGAAGTCGATAGCTCCATCTAGGGTTATCACAGCGTCGTGAACAACAAATCCAAACAGTTCTGGCTGACTGCGGCGTCGCGGGCCAGCTACGGTGTTGGAAAGACCCGTAAAACAGTATCTAGAAATGAAGGGCGTCGACGACCTCTCGTTGAGCTCCGAAAGCATGGCGTCCGCAGGCGTCAGATCCGGAGGTCGGTGCAGGAGTCGTCAGGCCCTTGAAGTCACACGCGTGGCAGATCGAACTCCTCGCAGTTGAAATCGGGAGCGCGGGCGTCGGCAGGCGTAGGGGCTGTGGTGCGAAGTGCAGCGGTGCAGTGCCCTCAGGTCGAGGTGCACGCAGCGGCTCGGTGACGGTCGTCCAGTGGTGTCGGTGAGACCAGGGCTGCGGTGCGAAGTGATGCAGTGCTCGTCGCAGTGCTGGCAGGTCACGTGCAAGCAGCGGCGTCGTCGTTGCTGAAGCGCTGTCATCGGCTGGCGAACTGGAGTCGATGGTGCCGGCGTTGGTAGGCCAAGGCTGCGGTGCAAGATGAGGGTGGTGCGTCGTGTAACTTACAAGTGGTGCCCTCGAACCATGGTGCAAGCAGCGGCGTCGATGGCAGCGTGAAGTGGCATCGTTGGGGATACCAGGGCGATGATGTGAAGCAAGGTGGTGTGGAGTGCGGTGCTCACAGGTCGCGATGCAAGCAGTGGCTCGGTAGCGGCATCAGCAGGCGTCGTCGGTGAGGCCAGGGTTGTGGTGTGACGTTGCAGCGGTGCCCTCTGCGGTGCTGTCAGCATACTGAGTCTGCAGCGGCGTTGTAGACGGCATCGGGTTGCTTTTTCTTCTGTTGCAGCACCAAACACACAGTCCCCAGTGCTGAGGGCAGAAGAACTTGAAGTCTTTGCTGTTCCTGAGACTTCTTGAACAGGGGGCAACTCTACCTCAAGTCCTTGGAGAAACTCACAAAAAGAGATTGCAGAAAGTTCAAGCAGAGGCACACAGGATGGCTAAGCAAGAAAATACCTACTTTCTAAAAGTGGTATTTTCAAACACAGAATGTAAAAATCATCTTCACTAAAAGATGTATTTTAACATTCTGAGTCCAGAGATACTAAACTTTATTTCTCTTCCTTGTTCCCAGGGGTAGTTATGTTTTTAGGATGGTATAAACAAACTCCCCATTCTGCCCTATGGGAACAGGCAGCCTTGCAATGGTGAAAAACGAAATACACTGTAATTCACCACTAGGACATGTCACACACATCAGTACATGTCCTACCTCTAACATACACAGCACCCTGCCCAAAGGGGTACCTTGGGCCTACCTTAGGGGTGACTGACATGTAGAAAAAGGGATGGTTGGGGCCTGGCAAGTGGGTGCACTTGCCAGGTCTACATGGCAGTTACAAACTGCGCACAGACTCTGCGGGGGCAGGTCTGAGTTACCTTTTCTGGGCTACTTCTGTGGGTGGCACAACCAGTGCTGCAAGCCCACCAGTAGCATTTGATTTACCAGCCCTGGCACTCTCAGTGCACTTTACTAGGGACTTCACCAGTAAATCAAACATGCCAATCATGGAAACACCAATCCATAACATAATTTACAACAGGAGCACTTGCACTTTAACACTGAACAGAAGGGAGAAAGTGCGTAGAGACACTAAACCTGCAAAAACAGAGTCAAAACCTGGAGGTCAGAAAGCAAAAAGACAGGGGAAACACACCAAAAGATGCCAAGTCTAACACAGGGCCATGTAGATGTTGAACAGTGTGGGGCTCAGGGAGGAGCCCTGAGGCACTCAGCAGCTGATCTCTATTGGTCCAGAGTGGAACGGTAGCAGTCTGACTCTCTGTGGTCGGCCGGTGAGGAAGAAGCAGATCCATTCCATGGCTTTGTCGCGGATACCGGCGTTGTAGAGTCTTGTGCATAGGGTGTAGTGGGAGACGGTGTCGAGCGTGGCCAAGAGGTCCAGGAGCATGAGGGCTGCAGTTTTGCCTTGGTCGAGGAGGGTGTGGATGTCATCTGTGGAGGCGAGGAGGGTGGTCTTGGTACTGTAGTTGCTTCTAAAGCCAGACTGGGAGAGGTCCAGAATGTGGTTCTCTTCTATGAACTCGGAGAGTTGGGCATTGATTGCCTTCTTGATGATGTTGGCTGTGAAAGGGAGAAGAGAGATGGGTCTGAAATTCTTGAGGTCTTTCGGGTCGGCAGAGCGTTTCTTCAGCAAAGGGGCATAGCCTGCATCTTCCGCAACTCTCTCACAGCAAAACAGTCCCCTTCAGCCAATCTCTCATCCTGCGAATACTTATGCATCGATATCACTAGCACACACAGACCCTTATGCAGCCTTCACATCTTCTACCACCCTCCAGGTGATAACCTCCCTCTAATTGAACAAACTATGGAAACCATCTCCTCCAACCTGGGCTGACACTGCCACCAGATCTTCCTTGGTGACTTCAATCTCCCTCATGATCAAGCCATTACAACCCTCAAAAACTTCCTAACCGAACTCTCTCTGACCCAATTTTGTGACAGTCCCACACAAAACTTAGGCTCGATACTGGATCTAATCATCTCCAACACCAACTCCATCCATCTTCTCGAATCCATTCTCCCCTGTGACTGGTCTGACCATCACTATATCAACTTCCTGATTCTTGAAAGTTGGAACCACAAAAGTGCACAACCACTAAAACTAAAACACTGGAAAAGATCACTCCATAACACAAGCGTAAATGAGCTCATAGAGCGCTGCAATTTCTCCCTTCCACCGCCCGCAAACATGAACGACGTTCACGACCTCACTGAACACTATAACAACGCCATGCTTTCTGCCTTGAATGCCACGGCCCCCCTTCAACTAAAAAGAATTCCCATAAAAGATTCCAAACCTTGGTTCAATGACAGAATAAATGCGGACAAACGCAGCCTAAGACTAGCAGAACGCACCTGGAGATCCACTCCCTCCACGGATCTTCTGAAAACTCTAAGATTCAAAAGAAGTAGATACAACAAACTCATTAGATCGGAGAAAGCCAACTTCTTCAAATACCAACTTGACAAAGCCAAAAATCGCCGAAACAACTTTTTGAGCTGATTAAATCTCAATCCAACAACACCTCTACCCAATCTCAGCACCTCTCTCACCAGCAACCAAACTGCGATGCAGTTGCTGAATTCTTCCTCGAAAAGACGAACAAAATTGAATCAGATCTAAGGTCTGCTGCACTCAATCTCTCGCCCTCTCTCGACTCCTCTGCCTCCACACCCCTGACCTCGCCTCATGATCTCTCCCTCAAAAACAGTGCTTTATGGAGTCAATTCACTCTACTCAATGACATTACCATCCTCAATGTTCTCTCGACCCTTAAACCCTGCAATCACTTCAATGACCCCCTCCCCCCAACTTCTTTAAAGACATGATAGGATCACTAGCACCGCTCTGATCCAAGATCATCAATGCCTCACTTCTTCAAGGTGAGATCCCGGACTGCTTGAAGGCCGGCCTAGTGCTCCCTATTCTCAAAAAACCCTCAGCTGACCCTGTTGACCTGAACAACTACTGACCAATCACAAACATACCCACCCTGGCTAAACTCTGGAGAAATGTGTTCATGAACAACTACGCAAACACATTGAGCAATTCCAGCTTCTCGACCTATTCCAATCGGGCTTCCGCACTGGACACAGCACTGAAACGGCCTTCACTCACACAGTGGACGACGCTCTCACTTTACTTGACCAAAATGAAGCCGGCCTTTTAATTCTGCTCGATCTCTCATCTGCATTCGACACTGTCAAACATGACAATCTACTCTACCTCTAGGAACGCAGGATGGGGCTCTCAGGCACGGTCCTTAAATGGCTTTCCTCTTTCCTCAACAACAGAACTCAAAGAGTCAAATCTAACCAGTCTCTATCCAACCCTAGTCCATGGAAACTGGGTGGCCCCCAAGTTTCCTCACTCTCCCCCACACTGTTTAACCTTTTCCTGGAACCATTGACTGTAATTCTTAAAGCCTCCAACATCCAATATCACATGTATGCTGACGACACCCAACTCTACATGAAAATCTCCTCCCCCGACGACATCAAATCCCTCAACGGAACCCTTCTCAAAACCCTAAACTGGCTAATCTGCAACCATCTCAAATTAAACGCCCTCAAGACGGAATTCCTCCTCATCGCACCCGCTAGGCAACTCCCACTGTTGCGAAATATCTCTGTAACCTCACCGCCCTCAACTGCACACCACACATCATTGACTCCACTAAATCACTGGGAGTTGTGCTAGACAAAAACCTAAACATGCAAGACCACATCAGATCAAGGACCAAAGGAGCGAACTTCCATCTCTGCATCCTAAGGAAACTCAAACCCTACCTTCCCCAAGACGACTTTAAATCGGCGGTGCAAGCACTTGTCATCTCTAGACTTGAATACGGCAGTGCTACTCTTTGCGGACTGCCAAAACACAGTTTAGCCCCCATCAGAGCATCTCTAAATGCTGCTACTAGACTCATCACGGGTTCTAAAAAGACCAACCACATTTCGCCGGACCTGAAATCGCTCAATTGGCTTCCCTTTGAGGCAAGGACCCAACTAAAGATCGCTTGTTTGACCCATAGAGCTCTACATTTCAACACCCCACTCTACCTGACAAACAAGCTGGAACTATCCGGTGGATCCAGGTCCACAAGGAGCACTGGCACACTGTTGCTCAAGCCAAAGAAATTTAATAAGCTTAAAACTTACAATCGCTCATTCTCTGGCATCGCCCCGAGAATCTGGAACTCCCTTCCAGTGGAAACAAGACTGATTCCCTCTACACTTGCCTTCAAAAGGGAAGTTAAATCTCTACTAATGAACAATGCCTTGAACTAGATGCTTTGCTCCTCCTGCCTATAGCTTACTGTATACATGTCATTTGTTGCGACCCATTGTCACATGCCATATTGTCTTGATGTATATTGCCCTACTTTTCGTTCTCACCCAACCTGCTTCCTATGCCCACCTTAATTTTATCCTGCTCCTGTTGTATAATGTCCCACTGTTACCTTGATTTTTCCCCACTAGGTGTTTTCATATGTCTTCCCCCACCGTATGTAAAGCGCTCTGATACCCACCTGGGTCATGTTCGCGCTATACAAAACTTTAAATAAATAAAATAAATAAATAAATAAGGGTTGATTTCTGCGTGTTTCCAGTCTTTTGGGAATGTGTCAGAGTTGATGGACCAGTTGATGGTGCAGCAGAGTTTGGGGAGATGGAGGTGGTGGCTCTTTTGAAGTGGTGTGGGCCGGGATCCGAGGGTGCTCCAGAGTGGATGCTCTTCATGATCTTGAGGGTCTCGTCAGAGGTGAGGGGAGTCTCGCTTGAGCAGCGTCTGCTGGGGTCCCCTGTTGTTGGGTGCATTGGTTGTGAGTGGGGGGAGAGGGTCTTGGGTATCGGGGCTGTTGAAGCTGTTGTAGATCTTCTTAATCTTGTGGTGATTACACACAACTTAGGCTGGATACTGGATCTAATCATCTCCAACCCCAACTCCATCCATCTCGAATCCATTCTCCCCTGTGAGTGGTCTGACCATCACTATAGCAACTTCCTGATTCTTGAAAGTTGAAAACACAAAAGTGCACAACCACTAAAACTAAAACACTGGAAAAGATCGCTCCATAACACAAGCGTAAATGAGCTCATAGAGCGCTGCAATTTCTCCCTTCCACCACCCGCAAACATGAACGACGTTCACGACCTCACTGAACACTATAACAACGCCATGCTTTCTGCCTTGAATGCCACGGCCCCCCTTCAACTAAAAAGAATTCCCATAAAAGACTCCAAACCTTGGTTCAATGACAGACTAAATGCGGACAGACGCAGCCTAAGACTAGCGGAACGCACCTGGAGATCCACTCCCTCCACGGATCTTCTGAAAACTCTAAGATTCAAAAGAAGTAGATACAACAAACTCATTAGATCGGAGAAAGCCAACTTCTTCAAATACCAACTTGACAAAGCCAAAAATCGCCCGAAACAACTTTTTGAGCTGATTAAATCTCAATCCAACAAAACCTCTACCCAATCTCAGCACCTCTCTCGCCCGCAACCAAACTGCGATGCGGTTGCTGAATTCTTCCTCGAAAAGACGAACAAAATTGAATCAGATCTAAGGTCTGCTGCACTCAATCTCTCTCCCTCTCTCGACTCCTCTGCCTCCACACCCCTGACCTCGCCTCATGATCTCTCCCTCAAAAACAGTGCTTCATGGAGTCAATTCACTCTACTCAATGACATTACCATCCTCAATGTTCTCTCGACCCTTAAACCCTGCAATCACTTCAATGACCCCTTCCCCCCCAACTTCTTTAAAGACATGATAGGATCACTAGCACCGCTCTGGTCCAAGATCATCAACGCCTCACTTCTTCAAGGTGAGATCCCGGACTGCTTGAAGGCCGGCCTAGGGCTCCCTATTCTCAAAAAACCCTTGGCTGACCCTGTTGACCTGAACAACTACCGACCAATCACAAACATACCCACCCTGGCTAAACTTCTGGAGAAATGTGTTCATGAACAACTACGCAAACACATTGAGCAATTCCAGCTTCTCGACTTATTCCAATCGGGCTTCCGCACTGGCCACAGCACTGAAACAGCCTTCACTCACATAGTGGACGACGCTCTCACTTTACTTGACCAAAATGAAGCCTGCCTTTTAATTCTGCTCGATCTCTCATCTGCATTCGACACTGTCAAACATGCCAATCTACTCTACCTCTTGGAACGCAGGATGGGGCTCTCAGGCACGGTCCTTAAATGGCTTTCCTCTTTCCTCAACAACAGAACTCAAAGAGTCAAATCCAACCAGTCTCTATCCAACCCTAGTCCATGGAAACTGGGTGGCCCCAAGGTTCCTCACTCTCCCCCACACTCCTTTACCTTTTCCTGGAACCATTGACTGTAATTCTTAAAGCCTCCAACATCCAATATCACATGTATGCTGACGACACCCAACTCTACATGAAAATCTCCTCCCCCGACGACATCAAATCCCTCAACGGAACCCTTCTCAAAACCCTAAACTGGCTAATCTGCAACCATCTCAAATTAAACGCCCTCAAGACGGAATTCCTCCTCATCGCACCCGCTAGGCAACTCCCACTGTTGCAAAATATCTCTGTAACCTCACCGCCCTCAACTGCACACCACACATCATTGACTCCACTAAATCACTGGGAGTTGTGCTAGACAAAAACCTAAACATGCAAGACCACATCAGATCATGGACCAAAGGAGCGAACTTCCAACTCTGAATCCTAAGGAAACTCAAACCCTACCTTCCCCAAGACGACTTTAAATCGGCGGTGCAAGCACTTGTCATCTCTAGACTTGAATACGGCAGTGCTACACTCTGCGGACTGCCGAAACACAGTTTAGCCCCCATCAGAGCATCTCTAAATGCTGCTACTAGACTCATCACGGGTTCTAAAAAGACCAACCACATTTCGCCGGACCTGAAATCGCTCAATTGGCTTCCCTTTGAGGCAAGGATCCAACTAAAGATCGCTTGTATGACCCATAGAGCTCTACATTTCAACACCCCACTCTACCTGACAAACAAGCTGGAACGATCCGGTGGCTCCAGGTCCACAAGGAGCACTGGCACACTGTTGCTCAAGCCAAAGAAATTTAATAAGCTTATAACGTACAATCGCTCATTCTCTGGCATCGCCCCGAGAATCTGGAACTCCCTTCCAGTGGAAACAAGACTGATTCCCTCTACACTTGCCTTCAAAAGGGAAGTTAAATCTCTACTAATGAACAATGCCTTGAACTAGATGCTTTGCTCCTCCTGCCTATAGCTTACTGTATACATGTCATTTGTTGCGACCCATTGTCACATGCCATATTGTCTTGTTTACTCTTGATGTATATTGCCCTACTTTTCATTCTCACCCAACCTGCTTCCTATGTCCACCTTAATTTTATCCTGCTTCTGTTGTATAATGTCCCACTGTTACCTTGATTTTTCCCCACTAGCTGTTTTCATATGTCTTCCCCCACCGTATGTAAAGCGCTCTGATACCCACCTGGGTCATGTTCGCGCTATACAAAACTTTAAATAAATAAAATAAATAAATAAATAAAAAAGGGTTGATCTCTGCGTGTTTCCAGTCTTTCGGGAATGTGTCAGAGTTGATGGACCAGTTGATGGTGCAGCAGAGTTTGGGGGCGATGGAGGTGGTGGCTCTTTTGAAGTGGTGTGGGCCGGGTTCCGAGGGTGCTCCGGAGTGGATGCTCTTCATGATCTTGAGGGTCTCGTCAGAGGTGAGGGGAGTCCCGCTTGAGCAGCGTCTGCTGGGGTCCCGTGTCGTTGGGTGCATTGGTTGTGAGTGGGGGGAGAGGGTCTTGGGTATCGGGGCTGTTGAAGCTGTTGTAGATCTTCTTAATCTTGTGGTGGAAGAAGGTGCTGAGGTTTTTGCAGAGGTCTTGGTGGGGTCGGATGTCTGCTGTCTCTGTGCTGGGTTTGGCAAATTCTTCGACCACCCTAAACAGTTCCTACTATTGAGTGCATTGGCATTGATACTTTCTTGTTGGGCTGCTTTCTTTGTTGTTCTAATGAGATGGTGATGTGCGGTGGCATCGGTTTTGAAGGCTGAGCAGTTTTCCAGGGTCTTGCTGTTCCTCCATCTCTTCTCTGTCTATCTACAGATGCATCTGGACTCATAAAGGGAGGGAGAGAACCAGCTGGCATTTTTGGAGTGTGGCTTGCCTCGTGCTTTCTTGAGGGGAGCCAGTGTGTCAGCACAGTTGGAAATCCATCGGTGGAGGTTGCATGATGAGGTATTAGCGTCCGCAGAAGTCGGAGGTGGTTTTTTGCTGAGGTATGTGGTGAGCTGTTCTTTGGTGACCGTCTTCCGACTCCTGCAAAGATAGTGGTGGGCGTGCAGGTGTATGGTGGGTTTGGTGAAGGAGAAGTAGACGCATCACTGGTCTGTCCAAAGCAGCTCGGAGGTGTGGCTAAAGGTGATGTTTTCGCTGGCGGAGAAGTTGGGGTCAAGATTGTGAACTGCTGAGTGGGTTAGGGAGGTGACCCATTGTGGCAAGGTTTTCCAGCAGGGATGATGTGTTCTTGGGGTTGTCCAGGTGAAAGTTGAGGTCACCGAGGAGTTTGTAGTCTGAGGAGGTGAGAGCGTGGTGTGCGATGAAGTTGATGATAGAGTGGCTGAAGGGTGGAAAGGTTTCGGGGGGTGTGTAGATGAGGGTGCCACAGAGGGTTGTGTTCAGGTTGCTCTGAACCTGGAAGTGAAGGTGCACCATGTTGGTCGCGTGGTGTCCGAGTGGGTGGTGAGGCGGAGGGTGCTTTTGTGTATGATGGTGATGTCCCCACCCGTTTTTATAATGTGGTCCTTGAGGATGATCTTGTAGCCATCTGGGATGGAGGTGGCAAAGTCCGGGGCAGAGGTGGAGTTCAACCACGTTTCTGTGAGAAGGCGATGTCAGGGTAGACGGAGTCGAGTAGGTTCCAGATCTCCACAGTGTGTTTGTGGAGGGAGCATGTCTTGAGCAGGATAAAGTTGAGGCAGTCGGGTCTGGTATTTGTTGGTCATGAGGTGGGTGGGGCTGGTGTGTGGTGGCACTCAAAGGTGCAGTTGCAGTTTCAGCAGGAAAAAAAGCCATGGGTGTCATTGGGCAACGCCCGATGGCAGGAGGTGTGGTGTCTGGAAGAGAGGGCGTGGAGGATGTTGGCGTCGTAGCAGTGGATGGTCTGGGGACCAGGGTCTGTGGCACTCAGTGTGGTCCAGGTGCCTTCGGCGCACCAGCGGCATGGCCGTACTGCGGCGACCATTGAGTATTGTGAGGGGGAGGGCTGGGCAGCTGGGAGGTGGAAAAGCAGGAAGCAGTGCTGGAGGGTGGTGTGGCCATGGGGGTGACCAGTGGTGGGTACACGGCAAGGAAAAGGCACAAAAGTGACAAAGAGGAAGAGTGGGAAAAGAAAAGCAGAAAGTGAAAGTGACAGAAAAGCTGAAAATACGAAAGGAGGAAAACATAGATCAGGAGAGGAGGCAAAAAGCAGGTAGACAGAGGGCTGATGAGAGAGCAGTCAATGGCGGCAGCCCCAGTCAGCGCGCCCCAGCAGCGTGTGTCAGGAGTCACTCACCGGCAGTCTCTGGGCAGATATTGGGCCCTGCAGGGGGCAGCAGCAGGGGCCCACAACAGCCTACCAGAGCCCCAAGAAGTCAGCCAGGGTGGTGCAAATGCATTCCAGGGCTGACACGGCCGCTACGGGCCCCAGTGGCGAGAAGCGCTGGCTATCTGTGGTGCCCCCGCCCCAAGAAGGTGGCTGCGACCAAGGTCAGCTCCAGGCGCAGAGTCCCGGCCTGCTCCCACACCGTCTGACCGAACGCTGTTAGGTCACAGGGACGTGACCCTGAGCTGGCAGCTAAGGTGTATGTTGTGTGCGTTGGCTTCCAAAGCACCACCGGGACAGCTGCAGCACAGAAGAGTCTAAGGCCGGTGCGGTTGAGGGCTTCTGAGGTCTGGGTAGGGGGACCAAGTCAAGGTGGGAGACAAGCACCACCTGGACAGCTGCGGCACAGAGGGCTCTACGGCTGGCACAGGTGAGGGCTTCTGTGGTCTGAGCGGGGCACCAAAGTCAAGGTGGGAGGCAAGGAGATGAGGTGGGAGGGGAAGTGGAGGACCAGGAGCCTTCCTGGCCTCAGCATCCACTCAGCTCAGTAAGTGTCCGAGAACACCAACAAGAAACACCCACGTCACATGATCAGTACTGACCAAAGAGTTCGACTAGTGGAAAGGCAAGGCCAAGTCAATGGAACATGGTGAGCAAAAGGAAGGGAGATGGGGCATAAACACATGCATCGAGGGCAATGGGAAGGAGGGTAGGGGCAGCAAGTTAAACAAGGAGGCTAAGCAGGAGGGCAATGATACAGTCATAGACTCATGCAATGAAGGGCTGAAGGAGTGGAGGAGTGGGCAGGGTTATTAAGCCAATTGGAGGGCAGTGGCAGCACATCGGACCATGCAGGGCAGGACAGAGGGCGCAGGTGTATGGACTCAGACAACAGATGGCAAGGAGGAGGTGGTTAGGGGAAGCAAGCTAACTGTGCACGGCAGGAAGGAAGGGCAGTGGCTGAACTTCAGTCACACAGGGCTGAACGAGGGGGCATTGGTATGGAATGGACAATGGAGGCCTGGGTCCCCTCCCCAAGCCTCGTTAGGCCCTAGAGATATCATCCTCCAAGGCTTTATGTATTTTAAAGGAGGACACGTGGACCCTCCCTCTCCAAACTGGATTAAGCCCTCAGGACCCCATCCACAGGGCTGTATTTTTTCTTAAAGGAGAGGGGGGCCATGATCTCATTAGGCCTTGGGGACCTCATCTCCCAGGGTTCTGTTTTAATTTTAAAGGGGAAGGTGACCATGTGGCCCCCCTCCAGAACCCTGATTAGGCCTCATCCATCAGGGCCATATTTGCTTTTAAAGGGGAGTGGGTGCATGGCCCCCTCCCCTTAAAAATACATTGGGCCCCGGGTGATGGGGTCCCCGGGGCGAAATACAGCTAGGGGAGGGGGGCCACATGCCTTTCTCCCCATATTTACTAAATTGGGGTCTGGGGGATGGGGTCCCCAGGAGGCCGAATATGGCTTGGGGAGGGGGGCTGCATGCCTTCCTCCCAAAATAAATTAAATTGGGTCCTAGGGGATGGGACCTGGGATCAAAAATTTCTTGGAGAGGTGGGCTGTGCACCCCCTCCACTTAATTAAACAATGGGGCCCAGGTCACTATTTTGGGTATTTTTATGCCACGTTCCCGCCAGACTCCCTTGCGACCAATGTTAAAAATGCAGATTTTTAAAGAAAATTGGCCCCAGGTCTCCCACTCATGGGTTGTAGGGTGCATGGCATGCCTACCCTGCACCCTTATATGATATTTTTTTTAAAGTTCAGCAAAGGGGACTAACTCCCTGAGTCTTGTAATGGCGGTCAGCAACATTTTCTCATGTTGCTGGCAGCCAATCAGAGCGCTCGCGTGTTCTGGACTCTCTCTCTGCAGAATGGAGATAGACCAAGGGAAAAAAAGCTCCCTGGGCCAACCAGAACATTCTGTTTTTTTAAACTTGGGTTCGAGGGACTCTCCCAAAAGTCCCTCGAGCTCAACCTTCCAGATATACAAATATTTTTGCACTTCATTTCTCAACCAAATCATAAAAAGCACAATCTGCGGACCAAGATCTAGCTTCCTGCCAAATTTGGTGTAATTACGTTCATCAGTATTTGCTGTAGCCCTGCCTAAAGAAGTTTATGGAAAATTCATGGGGATTTTGCGTTTTGGGCCCCCATTTTTTCCCGACTCTTGCTTGATGAATCATTCCGAAACTTTTCATGCACAAACTAGGCAAGAAGAACACTTTAAAAAAGAGTTTTGTGGAGATTAGTCAAACTGTGCCAAAGTTATTAGCAAAACAAAAAAAGCATTTCCTGTGGAAATGCTGACCTAACTATAACTACCCAGTGAAGACCACTGTATACCTGGACAGCTCGGTCCGAGGGAGTCCCCTAAGAGTCTTGTGGGAACGCCATTTCAAAAACAGAGTGTTCGGATTGGCCCAGGGAGCTTTTATTCCCTAGGACCAATTCGCTCCCAGGGGAGCAAGAATTTCTGATTGGCTGCCAGCAACATGAGAAAAATGTTGCTGGCAGCCATTACAGGACTTGAGCACTTAGTCTCCAGTACTGAACATGTTTAAAATAAATATTTAAAGGGGCACGGTAGGAATACCTTGACCCCTAGGCCCCATGGGGGGGCACATAAAGGGACACCCCTGGTGCCCAAAACAAAAAATAAATTGCCAAAAATTGCTGCAATCCCACGGAACGCCCGCTGATACGTCAAAAACAAAATAGTGCTAGGGCTCCACTCCACGAACCATGACAGGCCCTGTAGAGCCCACCACCGGGGCAGAAATGTTTCAAAATGGGGAAAGGGCCACATACCCCCCTCCCCGAGTCACCACCTGGCAGTTCAAAAGTAATATGGGGACAGGGACACATGGTTCCCCTCCCAGAGCCATTAGAGATCCTGGGGAGCCCAGAACAGGGGACAAAATCATTGAATAAGGGGAGTGGGGCCCCATGGCCCTCCTCTCCAAGCCATGACAGGCCTCGGGGCTGACGCGAAACTTCTGAAAGGGCCCCCCTATCTAAGCCATTATTTAGACTGGGGACCCAATCCCCCAGGGCCAGCTCACTAGCAATGGCCTTGGGAGCCCACTCCTGGGACTTAGTGGTTTCTCTGCCTTTCATGGGCAGGGAAACCTGTGTTTCCACCTGTATGGCAGGAGCAGTTTTGAATTTCACGCCAAGCGGGAGCAAACACAATGTTTGCTCCAAGCGGACGTAAGTTTGAAAATGCTCTCGCCACCTGGGCGCTGAACTTTGATCTTTTTAATGCGAGCAGGATACAGATCAAAATATTGCTTCCGCCTGGAGCGAGCAGCATTAGTAGCTACTCCATGCGGGCAGGGGCAATACCTGCTCCCACTACATGTGGGGAACCTGCTGGGACCATGGGGGCCTTGGGGCTCCCCGTGTGGCCTCCAACAAATATATGATGCGGCCCCAGGGGATGGGTTCTCCAAGTTCGGAAAAACATCAGGGAGGGTGTTACATGACACCCCTCCCTTTAACTTTAGAGTTGCACTAGTGGCCTAACAAGGCCCAGGGAGGGGGCCCCCACTCATTCCCTCCCCTTTAATTAAAATAAATCGCCCTGTGGATTGGGGTCCCGGAAGCCTGAAAAGGCTCGGGGAGGGGAGCTGCATGCCCCTACCCCTTTAATTTAAATACAAATCTCTGGGGGATGGGTCCCCAGGGCCTAACAAGTCTCGGAGAGTGTTGCCATGTGACCCCCTCCCCTTTAATTTAAAAAACATCACTGGGGGAAAGGGTCCCCATGGCCTAACAGGGCTCTGGGGGATGTGGTCCCCAGGGCCTAATAAGACTCAGGAAGTGGGTCTCATGACCCCACATCCCCTTTATTTAAACAAAAATAACATCCCTGGGAGTTGGGGTCCCCAGGCCGCATAATTAGGCTCAGGGAGGGGGGGCTGCGTGGCACTTCTTCCCTTTCTTAAAAAAAAGGCCTTGGGGGATGGGTCACTAGGGCCTAATAAGGCATGAGGAGGGGGGAAATGAGGCCCCTGTCCCCTTTAATTAAAAAAAGACCTTGAGGGATTGGGACTCCAGTGCCTAATAAGTCTTGATATAAAAATGCCCATAAGAGACGCAGTCCTAAGGGCCTAATAAAGCTTGGGGAGGGGCCACTTGACCCCCTCCCCTAAAAAAAGGACCTGAGGGATGGGGTCTTCAGGTCCTAATATAGCTTATGGAGGGGGGCCACGTGGGCCCCCTCCCATTTAAAAAACACAAGGCCCTGTGGTCAACCCCCTGCCATGCACAGCTGAAGGCCATGTGTGGCGGGGTTGGCTTTATGTATGGTAATTAAAAACGTTTTCTAGTGGTTGAATATTTCAGTGATAACATTAACATTTTGAAACAAAAAACCACAGAAATTCACCCCTGGGCCCATGCCATGCACTGCTTATGACCTTACATATTACATCACTCATGACATGTTCAATGGCATAATTTATGACATCACTCATGACAATTCGAATTACTTCATTACAGCATGTATATATATATATATTCACTGAAAAAAACTAAGTTTACAGGGACGTTATATTAGGAAATAGAATTTAAAAACCCTTATAAATTCAATGAAAAAAATAAAGCCTACTGGGACGTTATAGTTAGGCTCACATTCCACTCATACAAAACCAGAGAAATTCAGCAGTTATAGTTAGCTGAGCTACCTATAACTTACGCCCCCCGCAATCCAGTGCTTATGACCTCACATATTACATCACTCATGACATGGTCAGTCACATCACTGATGACATCTGAAAGCACATCACTGATGATATTATCTAGGGAGAGTATTTTTTTAAGTTATAAGGTATTATAACTTAGTGATATCTGTTGCTGCAGTATTTTCATGAAACTTTCTGGTATTTCGGGGTAATACCACGGTTGATGACGAGGACAATTCATTAGGTGATGAAGTTAAAGGCAGCTAAGTTGTTTTTAGGTACAGCTTGTCTGTGTTCTGTGTTACGCCTTCAGATCTAGGTAAGTATTAGGTTTTGGATTTTCCCCTATCTATTACCTCTTTACTTTTAGGTAACAGGTAGGGAAAAATATTTGTAAGTTTCTATATATTTTATAAGAAAACTGTAGGAAGCACTGCTGTACTGCCTTGAAAGTACAGGGGTACCAAAAATAAAAATAAAATATTTAAAAAAATTAAAAATACACTATAAGACAATACATTCTACAAATATAGTGTACTAAAGTGGATTTGTTTTTTAAACATATTTAAATATGCACAAAAAAAGTCCACAGAGCAGCACAGTAATACCTGCAATTTGCCATGCTACTTAAAAAAAAAGTGTAGTTCCCCCTAGACTGCTATAAATATATATAGAAATTATAAATACATTTCTCTATCTATTACAACTTTAAAAAGAGGTAATCGGTAGTGAACAACAATGATACCTAATACTTACCTATATTTAAGACCTTAACTTAGAATGCAATGAAATGTATACCGCAGAATGCACCAAAACTGTGATAAAAAATACATGGCTGACTTTTACCTTTGGTAAACACAGTCATCAGCCAATCATATAATGACCTCTCATCCGATTGAGCCGCGGTGTACCACAAGCTTACAGTGGTATGCGGTGGCAAATATGTAACTAAGTTTGATAGAACCTACAAACTTAATACTACTTACACTACTCACACTTACGGCCAAAAATGACTACACCTCATAATGTATATTCCTGCCACATTACATATACATCTGTTCATACACTTTCATGCTACATCTGTTTCAATTAACACACACCTCTCTACACCACCCAACTCTATGCCAGTCCATTCTACCTCACTCCGCTATATGCTAATAGACTCTACGCTAACCCACTGTATGCCACTCCACTCCACTCCACTTCACTCCACACCTCTACAGTCTACACTGATATACTCTACTTCACTCCATTCTATGACACTCCAGTCCATGCCACTCCACTGTACACCCCTATACTCTACGATACTACACTCTATGCTATTGTACTCCATGCCACTCCACTGTAAGCCACTTGACTATACACCATTACACTGTACACTATTCCACTATACGCCTCTCCACTCTTCGCCACTCCACTGTATGTCACTGCACTATATGCCACTCCACTTTGACAATCCATTGTATTCTATTGCATTGTATTACACTACACTCTGCGCTGCTACATTTCTTTGCTATTCCACTGTATGACACTGCACTCTACGCCACTCTACTCTATGCTACTCCACTATATGCCACTGCACTCTACATAATTACATTGTATGCCACTAAACTCAACGTAATTCCACTCTACACCATTCCACCATACGCTACTACAGTATATAACACTCCACTCTATGCCACCACACTCTATGCTATTACACTTTATGCCACTCCACTCTACAACAATCCACTCTATGCCACTCCACAGTACGCGTTTACACTGTACACCACTACAGTCTACCGCTCTACACTCTAGCCCAGTACACTCTGCAACACTCCACTGTATGCCACTCTAATGTACGCTACTCCACTGTGTGCCACTGCACTTTATGCTAATCTACTCTATGCCACTCCACTATACCCCACTTCAGTGTACACTGTCCTGCTGTACGACACGCCACTGTATGTCACTACAGTCTACACCAATCCACTCTTCGCTATTTGACTTTATGCCACTAAACCAGCAGTTCCCAATCTGTGCGCCGCGGCACCCCGGTGTGCCGTAAAAACTAGGCAGGGGCGCCGCAAACGCTGTGGCGTGAGTTTTGTAGACTGGGGTGGGTTGCCTGGTCATCCAGTCCAGTTTAAGAGCTTGCCTAACCATGCATCCATTCACCCTACAATCTACATCTGTGCAGTCTCTCGTTCGTTAGGAGTGCAAGCTTGCGTTAGTGGTCGGTGCCAGCATTCATGCCTTCAGTCTGCCCGCAGCGACTCATTTCATCCGTCGGGCTGATTGATAGCGCTCCTTTACACTGCTCCCATGGCTAGAGACCTCGAGGATGCGCTTTTACTGGGGGATGGGACGGGTTCAGGAAACATTTGCTCTCAGGAGGAAGAGGGTGCAGGCTACCCCTGCACTCTGTGCTGTCCCGGAGGGCGAAGGGCGGACTCATGGACATAGCAACTGGGTCACTTGGTTGGAAAACAAGAGGACCCCAGTGCTCCAAGCGCACATGGTGAGTGCGCTTGCAGCATTCGTTGCACACAGGACATCAGCTTATGCATGTCCATGCGTGCGGTCTCATGTTCACAGTGTATTCCAGAATTTGCATGCTACATGCACACTGTTAATGAGTGGGGCTAAGTCTGTCACGAAATATTGCATAATTTATGTGCTGAACATGTGCATGGTACGTGTTTGAGTGTGAGTGGATGTTTGAGATGTAACCTGCAAAACACATGGCTTTGTGGCCATTTCTGTTTTTCTATAATATCATTGCTCATTCTGTGTGACCGGCATTTCGTGCCTCATCGTGTTCTCTACTCTAGACGTTTGTGTTACATCTTTACACATGTACTACGTTTTCCAATTGCACTGATTGTTAATATTTACTGCTTTTCTTGCATGGAATATGTGTATGTCTCGTACCTTGAGCATAGAACAGACCTCAATACAAGTTGCCAGGAGAAAGGGGTGGGAATGTGTACATTTTTGTCACCGACCCTATGTAGACTTTATACGGGGGAGTGATGATTGTTTTAGCCGAAATTATTTTTATCGTTTTAGACTACGGTTGCTATTATTTGGTCATCCTGTGACTATGCTCTCCCACGTGCATAAAGTGCACAAAATACGTGCACGTAGTAATCTCTTTGCATAGCCCTGTAACGTGAACATGTGTTGTGCACCCCATAACCCTGTGCCCTAAACGTCTGCGCACAGACAGCCCGTGTACGTTTCTGTATTGTAGTAGAATACACTCATGCTAATTGGTCACGCAGTGTACAGAAGGTATTTCTGCAAATGTGTCTGTACATTGCCAGTGTATACTACCTGTGATAAGGCTTTTTGATATTGTCGGGCTTGGGCTTCTTTGGGCCTCTTTTCAAAAGGGTTGTGCATGTTTTTAGTAATTTCCAACTTAGCAATTCAAGGAGGCATCGGTAGCAGGAAGCAGGGAAGATGAGGGGACAGGAGTGGGTGCAAGATAGCGCCACCCCAAAAATCAGCATCACAGAATTAGAGTAGCGCTAGAAGAGCAGCAGTGAGTATCACTTGCCCACCTTTGCAAACACCTGTGTACGAAAGACTCCTGCAGCCCATCCCAATTTTTATTTCAAGGGAAAAGGTTTGTATTACTCCTGTGCTCTGCTTAATTGCCTTAAACGTCCTTTAGTCACCATAAATCTTTATAACATATAACATCCTTCAATCCCTTTATAAAGGCCCGCCTCTTAACTTCCTAATTACAGCTGACTGGTGACATCTCTAGTCACCTGTGAACTGCTCAACTTAAATACATTAATACAGATGATTTCTGAAATCACAAGGCCTACTGCGAATTCCTGCAGCCAAGATGAAAGGCAGGTCACAGGGCATTTATAACAACACCAGTTTAAGCAAGGAAAATAGGAGTTAACTTTTCCTTTTTCTGGTATATTTTTCGAGAAAAAAAAGTGATCAGTGGAAAGAAAATATTTAGGGCAGCATCTTAATTCTTTTCCAGGCTACCTTTGAACAAGGTTGTGCCACATATTTAACTAGATGCAATTTTTTAAAACAAAAAATAGTAAAAAAATTCCATATGCAGACCCCAGTCCTGATGAGTATTGTTTCTGACTTACTTAAGCAATTAAATTTGTATATTTAAAAAATGATATATTTTTATTTTGTTACGTCTATGATTATAAAACCTTCATTGGCTTCATCCCAATTATTTTCAGGGAGAAAAATTGAAGTACTCCCGAGGCAAGGCTTACATCCCCCCTACCCGCCAAAAAAGTAAAATAATGGAGAGCCGCGGCCAATGGGCAATATGTCAAGGGGGCCACGGGTCAAAAAAGTTTGGGAACCACTGCACTAAACAGTACCTCAATCAACTCTACACCATTCCACTCTACTCTACTCCACTATACGCCACTCTTCCCAATGCACTGTACTCCACTCCACTGTATGCTATTCCACTGGATGCCGCTCCACTGTACGACACTATAACGCACTCCAGTGTACACCACTGCACTGTACACAACTATACTGTAAGCCAGTTCACTATACACTATTCCACTGTATTCAACTCCACTGTACGGCACTCCACTCTATGTAACTTCACTGGTTTCCATTCTACGACACTTTATTCTATGCCACTCCATTCTACACCACTGCACTCTAAGCTGCTCTACTCTACTCCAATCTACACTATTCTACTGTATTCAACTTCACTCTCCCTACTACACTCCAAGCTATTCCACTTGTCTCTCCACTGTACGCCACTCCACTATATGCTATTCCACTCTATGCCAGTACACTCTACAACACTCCACTGTAAGACACTCCAGTATACTCTATTCCACTCGAAGCCACTGCATTTTACAACACTCCACTGTAAGCCACTCCAATATGCAACACTCCACTCTATGTCACTCCCACTATACCCTGTTCCACTGTACGCCACTCCACTTTACCCTACTCCACTGTACAACACTTCACTGTACCACTCTCCACTGTACAACACTCCACTGACCACATTCCCCTCTAATCTGCCCCCTCTACGACATTATACTCTACGACAGTACACTTTACAATGCTCTCATCCATTCTACTGTACCACACTTTACTTAATGACACTCCACTAGTACACTGCATGATTTCAAAACATTTGTTATTAAAAATGCAAAAACAAAATTGAAATTCAATTAAAAGAACAAAGGTTGGGATAAGTAATAGTTAGGAAAACTTTAGACTTTTTTTGTACAAACCCAACTTAAACTGGACAAACATTAGAAATTCTAAAGTTATAGTTATAACTTAAATTTATAAATTACATCCCGCCTTCAAATTAATATGTCGTGCACCTCCGTATCCAGTGTTGTCACCTCACTTGCCACACTACATTAACTATAATGACGTAATTTGTGATGCCTTAAGTGTTGTTATGAATGCTGTGATTTCACATGGCATAAGTGATGTAATATGGAAGGGTATAACCAGTGCATGGCGAAGGTGTGAGTTATAATTAATGAAGCACAGCAAGTGAGGTGACAACACTGGATACAGAGGTGTGCGACTTTTAGTACTTTGAAGGTGCTGCGTAAATTATAAATTGGAGTTTTAACTATGACTTTAGAATTTCTAGTAGATCATGCTTAAAGTACAGAGGCACATCTTGATCAATCAAAAAGACATTTATAGAACACAACAAATCACCTGTGAGGGTCTCGAGGCAGTGGAGCTGATTGCTGCTGCGTGGAGGTTTGATATATATAGGTCTTTAATTCTCTTCTGAATTGCTGTAGTGACGGTGCAGTTCTATGGTGCAGGGAGGGTTGTTCCAAGCCTTGGTTGCCAGGTACGAGAAGGAGCGCCCTCTGCTGTTGGATCGACGGATCCGTGGGGTGGCTAAGAGGGAGAGGGAAGCTGATCGAAGGTTTCTGGTCAGTTGGTAGAAAGTCAGGCATTTGTTGATGTGTACTGGTCCTTCATTTTGCATGGCCTTGTAGGCGTGGGTCAGCATCTTGAACTGGCATTTCTTCTGAATCGAGAGTCAGTGCAGTTTCCAGAGATGTGGTGTGATGTGGGTCCTTCTGAGAAGGTCGAGTTTGAGATTTGGCGCTGAGTTCTGTATTGTCTGGAATCTCTTCAGGAGACATGCAGTGACTCCTACGTAGAGCGTGTTTCCGTAGTCCAGTCTGCTGGTGATGAGGGCCTACATGACGTCCTTCTGGTGTTTGCCGGGACCCACCTGAAGATCTTGCAAAGCATGCAAAGGGTGTGGAAGCAGGTGGATGAGACTACATTGACTTGCCTCTCCATTGATGGCTTGCTATCCAGGATGATGCCGAGGTTGTGGGAGTGGTCTTTTGGGGCAGGGGGTGTGCTGAGTTCCACAGGCCACCATGTGTCGGTCCATGGTGAGGTGTTGTTCCCAAAGATGAGGACTTTTGTATTTTCAGTGTTCAGTTTGAGACAGTTGCCCTTCATCCAGTCCGTGACGTATATAATGCATCTGTGGAAGTTAGCTTTAGTGCTAGAGGGATCTTCAGACAGTGAGAGGATAAGCTGTGTGTCGTCGACATAGGAGATGATGTTGAGTGTGTGTGATCTGACTGACAGTGACTGCCGGGGCCTCTTGTATTAACAACACAATGCACAACATGGCATAACATTATATATGTATAATCACAGTGCGCTGCATCATACCACAAGTGATCACACAACAGTACACCACATGACATAATAGCAAAACATTTTATAACGTTATCAAATGTGACAGCAAGCTACTTAACAGACCCGCAAATTATGGCACTTCACAGAAGGGTAAAGCTAGTGAGAACACATTACATCACAGCACTCCGGGACACAAAACATCAGAGCACATCACATAACACAAAGACACATGAATCACACCACAGTACAGCAAGCCATTCTGACATAAAGCCCCTAAGGCCTGACTCATCACAAAGTTTTGCCCACTCCGCCAGTTGGAGCATGGAGTTTGATAAAAACTAGATTGTGGATCCCATGATCATCTGTATACATTGAGTAATCTTATTGTTAGCTCAATTTGAGGGACACCCATGCTCACCTTTGTATGTTTGAGTCGAATTGAACAGTATAATTTAACGTGCTAATGGCATGATTATACAAGCTTTGACAGCTAGGGTACTAAGTTCAGGTTTTAGTTAGTACTATAATCTACATGGAGTTCAGAGAACATTGAATACGTTGCCTAGATAAGCATGTGGAGGACACACTCCATACGAGGTTCTCTTCAAAGTTCCTATGTATGTACCTGGCTTAGATAATCCGGGGAAGGTGGGATGAAAAAAAGTTAGACTTGGAGAAACATTTAAATGTTTTGCAGAGTACCAGAGAAGTCAGAGGCAAGACGTCTAATGTGAATCAATCTGAAGCCACCACCTGGGAAAAGCTGCTGCTCAAGGGTGGGTTCCCAAAGTCAGGGACCTAGTTCATGAAAAAATCCATGACAAGAAAGCTTTTGAACCATGCTACATATTGCCCATCACTGTTCTTGGGGTAAAATGTAATAGAACTGTCATCCTTTCACCTTTGCCTGACTCAAGGAGAAATAGACAGCTGTCCATTGGTCACTTAAAGAAGCCCTATCTGGCCAGTCCTCTACAGCAGGCCCTCACAGACACCCAAAAAAATTCAGAGTAGTGCCTCTCAACCTCTCTCTATTCTGAATAACATACCCCATGAACCAAGTAGTAACATTACTAGCTCGAGTTCCCTGCTGAGGATATTTGAGCGCAATACTCCATGCAAAATACTGAGTTTCACAAACACACCCTATGCTTCCAGTCTGGCAATGGCTACCATGCAACTCCATGGTGTCCTATGAAATTCCACCTGACGCTACATCATTTGAACTGGTGCCTTTTTGAGAGGCTAGAGGGACCAAAAACATTGAGAACAACTCTGGATACTTTATAGAAGACTTTTCAACCCCTTCTCCAGTCACTCACTTTCTGAGACTGCTTTATGCTTATCAATGGTATTGTGGCAGGTACCTAATTCCTCCGTGGCCCTATATCTGATCACTTTGGGAACTTTTCTTTTCATTCTGGGGCTGTCAACGATACTCGTCATTCTACTGCTACTAAACAGACATTTTGTTTCTGCAAGAACAATTGCATCAACTGTAGCACTACCTCGCACTCATCGTACGGCGTGAAAACAAAACAATCTCTGACACAGCGACCCTTCGGGGGACCTGTAGGGCATTGCAGCACCAGCCCTATGAGGAGCACCAGCCTATGAAGAAGCATGACATCCCTTGGGATGTGTGAGGGCACCAAGTAAAAGTCACTGTGACTTCCCCCCTATCTCTCTAAAATGACTTCCTCTGTCTTTTCTTAGGAACAGTGGCCCTTTATTAGTATTGGTTCATGACCTACAGCCACACTCTTCATCCCACAAACCCTGCAGAGGTCTCTATACTGCAGACATTACAGCTTATCCTATGCTTCAGGGCATAGCATGGGAAAACATCCCATATCAGACTATGGAACCCATTGAGACATTGCAATTGCCATATGTGATGAACATTTCTATGAATAATGTTGTAATATTCCGTTCTATTTCAGATGATTTGGACATTAAGACTGTTAAAAAATGATGTCTGATTTATAGGCATATGCTACTTTGAATAATGAAGATCCTTATTTGAATTCAGCTAATTATAAGGAAATGTATTGTTATCACCATTTTGGACATTATAACAAACACAGAATTAGCTATCCTAGAGAAATTCACAATTACACACAGTGAGAACAGAAATGCCCTTATTTCCAGAGTGCTGACAGATCACACCCTTACAGGCACATGCATCAAAGGTTTTTGCGAGCGCAAACGGTGCGATTCGCAAAAATCGTCCGTTAGCGCCTGCAAAAAGTCCTTTTGCGATGCATCAAAATGAAAGGCACTCGCAATGTAAGAAATCGCAATTTATTGCGATTTCTTAAATTGCGATTGCATTTAAGGAATAGCAATTTGCGATTCCTTAAATGCAATGCATGTACCCCTTAGAAATAGCGAATTCGCTATTTGGGGCCGCAAAATACAGAGGAATTACTCTGGTCTGTATTTTGCTAAAACCTTGAAAAATGCACTAAAGTGCATTTGTCAAGGTTTCAGGTTACACACACACATGCACTTGGGGCATGTGTGTGCGCAACATGGGTGCACATCACAATTTCAGGGGTGCAACAGGGTGTCACTTTGACACCTTTGCACCCTTGAAATTGCATGCGCAATTTGCGAGTACCTATTGGTACTCGCAAATTGCGCATGCAATTTCCCATTCATTCCTATGGGCCTGTAGGCCGATAGGAATAAATGGGAAGCCATTCCTTGCGAGTCGCAATTAAGGAATGTTTAGAAATCGCTATTTTAATAGCGATTTCTACATGCATAGGCTTTTGAGAGTCCCTAATTGCGATTCCTTAATAATCGCAATTAAGGACTCGCAAAAGCATTTCTTGATGCATGTGCCCCTATATCTTTATATTTCATGCAGAAGCCGCAGCAGCTTCCAAAATATCTGATCCCTACTAACAAGCCGATTTACTAAACTGAGTTTAGTCAGCTACTCAAGGATATGAGTATTGGAAAACATATTTTGATGAGAAAAGTATTTGGGGGACCAAATGTTGGCAAATCCAAGACAAAGAAGCCTTATTTCGAGCATGCATAATACAGAAGGAAATATTTTTTCTGAACAAAACAGTTCAACAGACTAAATGTTTGGGATTTGAACAATGAAGGACTTAAAGAAGCCATCTATACCAAAAGTCAATTTGACCTTGCTCAATAATTTGAATTTGTAAATAAATATGTCAGAATCAGATATAAATGAAATGATCCAAAATGGAATTTATAATTCTACTCAGTTCCCTACTGAAGATTTAGCCTTATGGCCACATGACTCTGACACATGTATGTGTTGTTTTCTTTCCAACACTCCTGGATCCAAAGCAAATCGCCCTTTCCTATGTTTTAATATACACATACCTGTAGTAGTGACCTCATATAGTGTAGGTAAGCTATGCCAAAACTGATTTGAACATTCCATTTTCCCTAATTAACGATGAAAAGATTTTATTAACAAATGTAAAATAACATAGTTAAAATGAATGTGCAGCCTTAAAGTGCAATTTATACGGAACAGAATAGACATTTAAAAATATGCAACAATAGTAAGCAGTTATACTTATTAGTACTAGGCCTCAAAATGTTGTAAAGCAGCTTTGCTTCATAAATGACTCGTTCAAAAGATGCTGAAACTAGCATAAACATGTTTACAAAGTTGACCTTTCCATGACTATGCCTTTTAATGAAAAGCTTCATGTACCTCTGCAAAATGTTTCTGACTGATAATAATGTTTTGAAATGCTTGCTAAAGAAACTTTATCCATAAATGACTAATCTCACAAGAATGCAATGCTTGAATAGAAATGTTGACCTTTTAACATATTTTACCTCATGTTATAATGGAAGATGTGGTGCTAAATAATTTATTGTTACTTACAGCTGATGTTTGTTTTACATAGTTCATTGTTTAGCTTTCATACAATTTATGTAGTTAATTGTCTCAGACGTGGGAAACGAAGAGGAGAGCCAGTTCTCAGAAGAATTCAGAAAGCTGAATAGACAAGAGACAAAGAAGATGCAACATGGACTGCAACATTTCTTTTCGACTGCTAATATTAGTGCGTGTTCCCAGGATAGGTTAACGATTTGACGCATTTTCCCTTTATGCTTTTACCATACGCCATACCTGCTACCAAGACTGAATACTATAGGCTTCATGCTGAATGCAGAAAGCTGATTTGCCACTTTTTTAACTTATTCCTGATTGCGGTTTGCTACTGCTCTTCATGATCAATTTTGCTTCATTTGATTGAGACTTCTGAGTTTCATGAACCTCTCTTTATGGGAAGTTCTGCTGACATTGATTGATTGATTGATTGATTGATTGACTGATTGACTGATTGAATTTGAGCTTTAGGCTGTATCTCACTCTTTCTCTCGCTCGAACTTGAACTCTTTATGGGTTCTAACTAGCACCGTTTTTGCCCCATTCCCAGAATAGCTATTCTTTCCTTCATGTAACGCTCTTGTTGCTTTATGTATAAAAATGATTTTGATCTAATCATACTTTTATTATTAATTCTGTTATCTCACTGAAATATTGAACTAATTGAATAAAATTGAAAAGATTTTACTGAACCTTAAATGAAAATAAAACCCTTAAAACTAATTCAAACTCTCATTATTGGCTAAATTTAGAATTAAGATTTGTGATTATGACTTATGCGATGATTAGCTCCTGAGTTCTCATAAACGATGGCCAAGATCTGTTGCACATGTTCTTAGAGGTGGAGGAAAAGAAATAAGAACCTCCATAGAATGGAGTGAGGGTCAGCCCTGTGCGTGAGATGATACACCATATTATTTAAATTGAATCTCGCTCCAGTAACAAAAACATGAACTTTTCTGACTTTCTTCCGGGACCTCATTCTAAAAGAAATGAAATATTCCTGGCTACAGAAATATATGAAATTTATAATGAATTTAGTACATATTCAGAAAGCGAAGCTGCAGAAAGATTAAGGCAAACAGATCAAGGAAATGTGCAAGTAGTTTTTAAAGTTATTGACAATGGTATGCTTTCTAAAAGAGTGTATTCATTAAATCTTATTCTGTCCTCAGCCTTAGAACTCATAAAAGGAGACCTGGGTTTGTTACAACATGGGCAGGCCCAAATAAGAGCTATTATACAATTAGATTGGCCATTACAAGCACTTTGAGCAGGTTTTGTGCTGTAGCAATTTCTCATTGAAGCAGCCATGTTTAAGCAGTATAATTTGACACTTATTCAGAAAGCAATGGCAAGGAAAGAATCCACATACACACTATTGAGCACAGAGCAAACTGAAGATGTACTGTTTACAGTTAGTGACTCTCCACTTATTACCTGGTTAATACATGGTATCGTTTCTTTACCCATTACGATGTTTCATTTTCACAACTGCCAAAAATACAAATCTATTGGTTGGTATGAGACTATGCACTATTCACAATTGTTCCATTCATGAAAGTTTCCTTTTTCCTACATCTGTTTGAACAAAAATGAAGATGACCGTGTGTACATTAGTACAACAAATTGTTGAAATCCCCTTTGACACTCCCTTCTGTGTGACTATATCATTACATGGAATGTATAGTGCTTTGATGCCAGGGTTGAGTTCTGTTCTATCCATTTTCCCCACAGCATCTATTCCCACACATCGTGAACTCTTGAACAATGGTTCTCATTTGTTCCTCACAAATGTTACTTGCTGTGGGTTGGAACAAGGCCAGCCATTCTTGATAACATTTCTGAAAAAATACTGTGTTGTGGAAGGACCTCGTATCCGCCTTCTCGAAACATAATCAGGAACATCCCTTGGCAAAGTGTAGATAGAAAATCCATGCATTTTGACAATCTAAACAGGCTGTTGTCTGTTTTATTTAAAAAAAAAAAAAAAGAGGCCCCTTTGATTTTAGCAGTTGAGACTTACAGCCTGCAGACAGCCAGAATCCTTTAGAAATTCAGAGGCTGTTACACACACAGTACGTAACGCATTTTGCTGATATTTTACGAAGATATTGAATTCCTCTCTGACAACTGGTTTTGCACATCTTGTTAAGACAATAAGGTCTGGTATGGTTACTGGATATAAATCAGTATTTGAACTAATTCCATTGTTCTTTCTCCATCTTTTTTGCAGTATTCCCCATCATGTTATGTTATGTTAGGGCAGATTTCTAAAGCGCACAGCTACTCGAAAGAGTGTCCCGGCGCTAAAGACAGAGAAAACCAAAATGCCAAGAGAAAAAGGAAAGAAAAAAAACCGAAGAGAATGGAAAAATAGTTACATTGCTTGTTGGAACAACCAAGTTTTCAATTGTTTCCTGAAGGCGAGCAGGTTAGTAACTTGCCTAAGTGGAAGAGGCAACTTATTCCAAAGTCCAGCCACTTGCACTTGAAAGGAGCGACCGCCTTTGCGGGCTCTAAGATATTTAGGAATGACCAAGAGATGTTGATGGGCAGATCTAAGAGATCTGCCAGGCATATAGAAAGATACTCTTCTGGAGATATATTTTGCTCCTATACCGTGCAAGGCTTTAAAGGCTAGGACCAAAGCTTTGAAGCGGATTCTACTACACACCGGTAACCAGTGCAGATTCTTAAGGTGGCGAGAAATCCGCTCTCTCGGCCCTAGACTCAGAACAGCCCTAGCTGCCCCATTCTGCACTACCTGCAGTTTGTTAAGTAAGAACTCCGGGAGGCCCAAATACAGAACATTGGCATAGTCCAACCTTGAAATAATAAGGGCCTGGATGACCATTTTTCTATGCTCGGTCTGTAGTAGAAATAAAAACCTCCGGAGCATCTTCAGGAGACCAAAACACGTTCCGACTACCGACTGAACCTGAGGTACCATAGAGAGGGCGTCATCCATTTTAACTCCCAAGTTCTTTACAATTCTGACCGCGGCCTGGGGAGGAGACATATCTTGGGGCCACCATTGTTTCCAGACGTCCAACGGGGGGGAGCCGAAAAAAAAGATTTCTGATTTGTCTGAATTACATTTCAGATGCTTATGTTTAAACCAGGCAAAAGTTTCTTTCAGACACTTGTTGATCTTCTCCCCGTTGAACTCCTCACCCTTCCTGCAGGTGAATAGCAGTTGAGTGTCATCAGCGTACGATATTATTGTGACCTCATTCTCTGCAGCCACTGTAGCTAAGGGGGCCATGTACAAGTTAAAAAGTACAGGGCTCAAAATCGAGCCCTGTGGCACACCCACCCTTAAAGTCGGCACACTGGCCGAAAAGGGAGGTGACCAGACCTCCTGGTTTCTACCCTCTAAAAAGGAAGCAAACCATTTCAACACCGTGCCCTCAAAACCAACCTCCCTCAATCTCTGCAGAAGGTGGTCATGGGGCACGGTGTCAAACGCCGTGAAAAGGTCCAAAAGGACCAAGACCGCCTTACCACCTGCGTCCACGGTCTCCTTGATGGATTCAGATACCTCCAATAGTGCCATCTCAGTGCTAAAATTCTGCCTAAAACCAGACTGGCTAGGATGTAACAGATTGTTAGCCTCTGCAAAGTTGCTGATCACTGAGTGGACATATTTTTCAACTGTTTTTGCAAAAAAAGACAGAAGAGAAATGGGTCTATAGTTAGAAAAGACCGTGGGATCTGCCGTGGGCTTTTTTAGTAGAGGGATTATTTTTGCACTCTTCCATCCAGCTGGGACTAATCCGTTAAGGAGGGACGTGTTCAAAACACGGTTAACAGTAGGGTTCAAAATCTCTGCCATAGAAGCCAAAAAATTTGGCCGGGCAGGGATCTACAGGCGATCCAGATTTCAGACCCTTCATTATTGCCAGGGATGTCTCAAGAGACATAGGCGGGAAGAAGGATAAGGAAAGCCCGACTTCTGGGCACTGGGGGGCAGCCTGTTGGGTGGCCCACACCTCTTTCATGTCTGGACCATCAAACGAGGATTGTATATTTATCATCATCATCATACTGCTAATCGGCTGTGGTATCATCATTTTTCTCCTTTTACGACCAGAAAACCAACAACATGGAGTACATGTATCCAGCTGAACAAAAGTGCTGAGAAACTCTAGCACATTATATGGGATATGCCTGGCTATCTGAACTCACAAAATGGACGCCACACAAGTTAAACCCATGTTCTGGTACATAAACTGTCCGATTGAAATCATCCTGGACTTGCTGCTTGTACAGTCGCCAGTCTTGCTATGGAAACAATAATTCAAACTTTACATGAGCACCAGAAACAATGCCAAGCAATGCATCTGTCCCTTCTACAGAATCTTCCTAAAATGGAGCAATGTTACCAGAGGCACTTTTTGACACAGCTCTTGAGAAATGGCTTGATTTAATGTAATCTCTTGAGCCTTTTGGAGAAAAGCCACAAACACTACCAAGTGCCTCAAACACGCAGCCAATTGCTAACCGAGGCTAAAATAAAGACATTGAACATATGCCATATGAATTTTATGATTTCATTAAAGATCACCCATATGATGCATATGCACGGAATGATGTCAACATTTTTTTGATGAGAAATGAACTCTCCCTATATGCCACAAAACTGGTTTGGAAAATAAACTAAACAAAAACTTTCCTTTTTTTTAATCCAACTCCTATTACTTTTTTAATTTATTTTTTATACCACATATTTTTAATCTGGGCTATCCAATATAATAACTGGTATGCTTGATCGTCAACACGCATCATTAGAAATATTTTAGTTCAATTGTACTTTTATGAATATTCTTGAAACAAAGCAAGGCTTAAAATGTATTGATGTTTCACTTTGCTTGTTACATATGTTTATTACATATTAATTGACTATGTCTCATATTATAAGCATGTCATATATATATATATATATATATATATATATATATATATATATATCCAACACTTTGAGTAGCCCCAAAGGGAGAGTCCAAACAGGTACGTGCATTGTTTCAAATATTTATTGATGGCAGCAAACAGCTAGGAACTGCAATGAAGCGGCATCTTCATTATTCAGAAGCCAGACGCGTTTCGGGAGACTGCTCCCTTCCTCAATGGCAAAAGTCTCGTACACTAGCGGCAGCTTTCCGCTCCACATATATTCCCAGAATCCTGCCCCAGTGGGCGGGGCCATGAGCATGGCCTTGTGGTCCTGGTAGTGCTGGAAAGAAAAAAATAAACCTCCAGTGAGTCCGTTAGATGCACGATGACACACATAGAATTATTAAAACATCCCAGTGGATCGATGCTGCCTCACGCTAAAATTCCTGCTGTACTTCGCAGCTGACACCTTTGAAGCACAGCCTCCCGTTGTACAAATGAAGTCTCCTGACTCCATCACAGGCCCACTTCCATGCGGTGGGTCTCTCCCGCGGCTGGGCTCAGCCGCTAAACATCCAACACTTTGAGTAGCCCCAGCACTACCAGGACCACAAGGCCATGCTCATGGCCCGGGCCACTGGGGCAGGATTCTGGGAATATATGTGGAGCGGAAAGCTGCCGCTAGTGTATGAGACTTTTGCCATTGAGGAAGGGAGCAGTCTCCCGAAACGCGTCTGGCTTCTGAATAATGAAGATGCCGCTTCATTGCAGTTCCTAGCTGTTTGCTGCCATCAATAAATATTTGAAACAATGCACGTACCTGTTTGGACTCTCCCTTTGGGGCTACTCAAAGTGTTGGATGTTTAGCGGCTGAGCCCAGCCGCGGAGAGACCCACCGCATGGAAGCGGGCCTGTGATGGAGTCAATAGACTTCATTTGTACAACGGGAGGCTGTGCTTCAAAGGTGTCAGCTGCGAAGTACAGCAGGAATTTTAGCGTGAGGCAGCATCGATCCACTGGGATGTTTTAATAATTCTATGTGTGTCATCGTGCATCTAACGGACTCACTGGAGGTTTATTTTTACTTTCCAGCACTACCAGGACCACAAGGCCATGCTCATGGCCCCGCCCACTGGGGCAGGATTCTGGGAATATATGTGGAGCGGAAAGCTGCCGCTAGTGTACGAGACTTTTGCCATTGAGGAAGGGAGCAGTCTCCCGAAACGCGTCTGGCTTCTGAATAATGAAGATGCCGCTTCATTGCAGTTCCTAGCTGTTTGCTGCCATCAATAAATATTTGAAACAATGCACGTACCTGTTTGGACTCTCCCTTTGGGGCTACTCAAAGTGTTGGATGTTTAGCGGCTGAGCCCAGCCGCGGGAGAGACCCACCGCATGGAAGCGGGCCTGTGATGGAGTCAGGAGACTTCATTTGTACAACGGGAGGCTGTGCTTCAAAGGTGTCAGCTGCGAGTACAGCAGGAATTTTAGCGTGAGGCAGCATCGATCCACTGGGATGTTTTAATAATTCTATGTGTGTCATCGTGCATCTAACGGACTCACTGGAGGTTTATTTTTTCTTTCCAGCACTACCAGGACCACAAGGCCATGCTCATGGCCCCGCCCACTGGGGCAGGATTCTGGGAATATATGTGGAGCGGAAACTGCCGCTAGTGTACGAGACTTTTGCCATTGAGGAAGGGAGCAGTCTCCCGAAACGCGTCTGGCTTCTGAATAATGAAGATGCCGCTTCATTGCAGTTCCTAGCTGTTTGCTGCCATCAATAAATATTTGAAACAATGCACGTACCTGTTTGGACTCTCCCTTTGGGGCTACTCAAAGTGTTGGATGTTTAGCGGCTGAGCCCAGCCGCGGGAGAGACCCACCGCATGGAAGCGGGCCTGTGATGGAGTCAGGAGACTTCATTTGTACAACGGGAGGCTGTGCTTCAAAGGTGTCAGCTGCGAAGTACAGCAGGAATTTTAGCGTGAGGCAGCATCGATCCACTGGGATGTTTTAATAATTCTATGTGTGTCATCGTGCATCTAACGGACTCACTGGAGGTTTATTTTTTTCTTTCCAGCACTACCAGGACCACAAGGCCATGCTCATGGCCCCGCCCACTGGGGCAGGATTCTGGGAATATATGTGGAGCGGAAAGCTGCCGCTAGTGTGCAAGACTTTTTGCCATTGAGGAAGGGAGCAGTCTCCCGAAACGCGTCTGGCTTCTAAATAATGAAGATGCCGCTTCATTGCAGTTCCTAGCTGTTTGCTGCCATCAATAAATATTTGAAACAATGCACGTACCTGTTTGGACTCTCCCTTTGGGGCTACTCAAAGTGTTGGATATATATATATATATATATATATATATATATATATATATATATATATATATATATATATATATTTGTTTATGCATATATAGACATACATATATATGGTGTTTAAATATTTGATCATGTTTTAGACATTTTAGATCCTAGTGATTTGAGAGCATGAATGACTCTCTATATGACATTCAAGTTCCTCCACGCTCGATATGCCCCTATGATGTCACATTCAAATGTACATACCAGACAAGACATAAAGCCCCTAAGGTCCAACTCATCTGACTTCATTGTAGATAAGACCTGGTGCCATTTTAGTTCATGAAGGTCACCATATTTCTCCATTTATGTAGAATCATTGTCATGCCTGCCATTTGACGCAGATGTTGTCTGACCTTAATCTTTTTAAGAACTGTGAAAGTGTCAGGTCATTCGGCTGATGATATGGATATAACACTGGATGCAATGTAAGACTGTGTAAAGTGTCTACTTGCTACCACGTCTAGATCAAATAAGAATAAATTCTAGACATTTAGTCAAAATAGGGTAGTCTGAATTGATGTCAGAAATTCCAATCTCTGATAAGATTCAATATATAGATAAGGACTGCCATTAGACCATTTAGATGAGAGGTCCATCACTCAGATTATCACTTGAGATTCTGCTAGAAGACTATCTCATCTACTGCTACCGCATTTCAAAGATGCAACATCTCACTCAGTGCTGCTACTGCAGCAAGTGTATGCCCTACGCAGGGAAGACTGCCTTCATGCCTCCGCTGATAATGACAACTTTAGTTGACGGTAAGGTATGTAGTGCGATGCCTCTCCCAAAGAAACACTAGACTACAAGTTTCTCTGCTTTCCATGATCTCTCACTGTGGCGCATGTAAGTAGATTTTAGGGTGTTCGTTTTGAGATGACAGTTTGAACATGTTAGAAATGTTCATTTTATTTTCATTACTCACAATATACCTTCTTGCTGTTTTGATAATATTCTATGTGGTTGTTTTAGATATACTGAGAAACAGGTTATTCCTGTCATAATAAACCCTTTTATTTGAGGAGTCTGTTCTTCTTAGTACAGTGTGTGTGACATTGTGAATATTGGAATAGGTTTGTTTCTGTTACCACGGTGCCCCTGATCCCTTTATGAGGGTTGTTAGTAACCCCAAAGCAATCACTCTATTTCAATATTTATTGGATAGGGTTGTGCAGGGCTACAATAACCTGTCTTTCACATTCAGCGCTGGTGCATTGAACTAAGTTCACAGTTGTCACCTTTGGGTGGGAAAGCAAACCTTGTAGAACTACGCCAAAGTCATAGTTTATGCGTTATGTGCGCGATGTGCCCTCTGAAAATCGGAAGCTGACAGCTATGCTTTTACTACTTGCTAAAAGGAGAGTGATGATTTGCTGGGGCCGCAGGCGAAAACCCCGGGTGGCTGATTGGCTAAGGGACACAGCATTTTGCCACAACCAGCTATCAGAGTTCTGGGAACTAATGCCCGCGCAGGCTCGCCCAAAAAATATTTGGGAACCGCTGCAAAGTTACCTTGCTGCTCGGCAGCCCGACCAGGCGGAGGCCCATGTAAATACCGGCTGAGCGGGCGTTGCTCGAATGCTCCAGTGCGATGAGAGTGCATTGCTGATTGCCTCACATTAGATGGCCAGAGAGACCCCTTCCCTTTCCTCCCTCCCTTTATTTCTCCCCCGTTCTTCTTTTGCTTTGCTTGCGTATATGTTTTTTTGTTGTTGTTTTTTTTTAGGACAGCTCGGAGAACTCTTGTAATGCATATGCCTGGCATGGCTAAATGAGTGGCCTTGTATGGCTGCATGGACGCTAGGATGTAATCTGCTATGCAGGACTGGCAACGCATATAGCATATACTCACAATGTATGAAGACACTGCATTTGTTAGATTGATTATTTCTGCTCTATCCATCCCCCCAGATGTGCAGGGGCAGATAGAGGCATATTGTATCTGTTGCTGATCTTTGAATAAAAATGTAATAAAAAAAAAAAAAAGTCATAGTTTATGCAACAATCCATACAGCACATCACACAAGACCACACAACATTACACCAAAGTATTGTATCATGTTAGTACATATCAAATCATAGCGCAGTACAACAAATTGCAGCATATCAAATCACAATACAAAACTAGTGCAACAGAATAACATTGCATAATATAACCTCAAGATATCAGAAGACTAGATGTAAGCCACAAAGGCGGTTTGAACCTCAGATCTGTTTCAAGTGGATGAGTCAGGCTGTGATACAGTCACGAAGAACAGGCTCAGCAAAAAGTGTGTATGAGGCATTGAACCCTGCTCTGTGCCGGATCTTCCACTGAGGTGGAGGATCTCTGCATACACTACGGGGACTGGATGTTTGAAAAGCATACAAAGGAGGCAATGAAATATAAGCATTGGTAGTCATTAGGCTTTGCTATGATGTGTTAAAGCAATGGTGTTTAACCTTTTGCCTTATGTGGACCCACCATTAATAATTACTGGAACTCGGGGACCCCCTTAATAATTATTGAATCTGAGGACCCCCACTGAGTCATTACAGGAAGCTTGGGACCCCGGCATAAGTATTTCCGATTATTTGAATCGCAAAACAATACACAAAAAATGCAGAAAATGCATTCATTAGACAAATACATGAATGAGGAAATATTTTATTTAATCCACAAACAAATATAAAAATCGCATTTTTTATTTTAATGGGAAGTTTGGAGGTTTTCTAAATTCCATTTAGGCCTCTGATAGTTTATACTATTTTCTGTTTGATGCACCTGCACTGTAGCAGGAATCAATCTGAGGCTAATAACTTAATTTATAGCCTCCAATTTCAAAGTCCTTCACATTTACAGAATGCTTTACATTTTTCAACTTTACCTTTTGCTTCTTCTTTTATGTACACTGTTAATCTGTTAATAATATTTAATTTTCTAAGCAGCCCTCGACCCCCTTTGCTGACCTAGGTGTCCCTGGACCATACGTTAAGAGTCACAGTGCTAAAGCATCCAAAAAGGCTTGCAGAAGTGTGTGTTAGTGCATGCCTCTATTTGTATATTATAGCACATTAGAATGTAAGTCCGTTTTTATATAGCGCAGCTACTCACCCTTACGGGTCTCAAAGCGCTGGGGGCCGTCGTGGAAATTAAGTGAGCTATTGCCCAGAGTCACATGGTGCTGAGCCAAGCTGCCGCCGGAGCCAGGGATTGAACCGTGAACCCTGTGCTCTGAAGTCAGCTGCCCTGGCCGCTGTACCACACCTCTCCACTGTTGGGAGCTCCATTGAAAACAATGGAGTAGCTCCGGGCTTATAATGGCTGGTATAAGCCCGGAGCTCCAACATTCCAATGTTTCTTTGTTCACAGCTGTGGCTGTGAACAAAGGCTTCAGGGAGTCTGAGGGGATTTCAATCCCTCGCGCTGCCTGAAGCCTTTGTTTTATTTGTTAGAACATTCTGCCCTCTAGTGGCAGAATGTTCTAATAGCCTTATAGCCCTTCGTAGCTGGGCTATACCAGCTATTAAAGTCCTGCTCCCTTGTTAAAGACCCTCACCTTCGGCTCGGGCCTTTAACGCTGGAGCGGGCCTTTAATAGCCGGTATAGTACGCGGTGGGAGACTTGTAAGGGGATTCTGATTGTTCTCACAAATTTAACTACACAGCCATTTCCCAAAGATTCTGTGTGTAACTATTCAAATATTTGCCAAAGATAGCTAAGGAAGGTGGTGGAGTTATATGTCAGTGTGTCCTAAGAAGCCAGCAGAAACATTACTCTTGCAGTTTACATGCTGAAACACAGTGAAGGGGGAGGTTTTCTGTGTGGAATACGACATTGCGCTCAGGCAAAAGGCGGTCACTCACACAGAAAGGAAACATTGGCTGAAGTGGGCTGACCTACTGCCACATTCTGTATGCCATAGGAGGCAGAAGCAAAATGTGAATTACACTGCATCAGACCAATAGGTGAACTAGTCTGAATGAAATCCGCTGTATGCATATACATGTATTTTTAAAGATTTTGTTGGGGGTAAAACAAAAGGCCGTGGCTAACGCAAGACCTACAAATTAACCTAAAAGTGGGGCAACCCTATATTTTCTTTCCTTTCTGCAACATTGTTTGAGAACCATGTATATTTTCATTTTAATATTAACTTGCTTTTTATATAGTGCTTCATTCCATAATTCTGCTGTTTCTAAACTCTGAACATATCAAATGCCCCTATTATCAATTGGATTGTATTGGAATTTACCAACCCTGGAATGATGGAAGGCCGAGTCTGTCATACCAAGGTTCAAACCCATGACATTCAAAGCGCCGCAGTTGACAAAATTATGTAAGAGCAAATGCTGTCTGGTAGCGGAACTATTCACAGCATTATTCTGCTCCAAATGACATACCCACTAGAGTCGCAGCTGAAAAGTGTCTAGGTCTCTTCTGCGTAATGGATTGTTGTGTTGCACAGACACAGGATGGGTGTTCCCATGCAATGCCCATGGATTTAGACACATTCCCAAATTTAAAACATAGCGTAAATCTGGAAATGCGTCAAACCGTTCGCCTCCCCAGTGGTGGTGTAAAGAGGAGAAATAACTTTAGCTCTTCTTGTTTTTTCCTCAAACGCCTCTGCTGATTTTTATTTGCAGGAAGGGTGTCCCTTCCTGCACAAAAAAAATCATTCCTACAACGTGGACACCCTTGCAGCATTGTGGAAGGGTACCTACATTGGCGTAAGACAGCCATTTGTGCGCCAGCACAGTAAAAGAGAACAGGAATGCACCGTATCTCATAGATATTCCTGCATTCCTACCCTTTTCCTTAACGCATGGCAGTGCAGCAAGAAGCCTTGCGGTGCTGCCCTGCGCCAAAATGTTGTAAATGAGTCCCTTAGGGGCAGATTTACAAGCCCCTTGCGCCACTTTTGCGTCACTTTTAACATGGGAAAAGTGACGCAAAAGTGGCGCAAGGGGCTTGTAAATAAGCCCCTTAGTTTCTGCTTGAGCCTAGAGGAACCTGAGATACATATTTTGTTTGCACGACCATGGGTCAGGTCTTGAGCACTAGCTTGTGAGTACAAGACATGTGGTTTAGTATATGCGTGGGCTTAGGCATATAATTGAGAATTTGTAAGGGTTTAACTAAGCAGGCAAATCCTGTTCGTGGAGATGGGGGAGAGGTTGAGGGGCAGGAAATGGTACACCTTCTAGGAAAATAAAGGGGTTGGGACAAAGAGCTAGAGAAAGTGGAGCAGGAGGAAGACTTAGAAGTTGAAAGGGAGTTCGCAGACAAATTACCCAGGGTGGCTGGGGGATGTATAGTGTTTGTGGTTTGGAATGATTGGTGTATATCTAGGAGGTGTATGAGAGGGGAGTGTTAGGTGAATTTGAGGTATGAGGAAGACAGGGTTTTAATCTGCATTGCTTTGTACATTGAAACATAGATGTGTTGTATTCATTTGGCTTTTTCTCTTTAAGTTCCTTGAGCTGTGGTCTTTTGTGCTGCCTGGCCCGATAGCACTGTGATGCTTTAATTATAATTTTTTAGAAATGTATACATAAATCAATTTCTGGTACCCTGATGGCACTCCCGCTTTATCCTTTCTGGATATAAACAAAAGAAGAAGTGGGAAGGGAAGGGTTGTTTCCTCAGCAACAGTTATTCTCTGTATGAGGGGTGATCAGATCCATAAGGGTGAAGTGACAATTTTATGTATAATGGTGGGGATATTATAATATCTGTGTAAATGTTTGCTAATAATTTTCTTATTACAAGAATGTTCGGAAAAACAAGACAAATTTCTAATAACTATTCACCTGTAGTAATTTTTTGCAATTCAGTAGTGATGTCACAGTGTCAGACTGCAGGTTGCCTCGTCTTGCTGGGATTGCACTGATAGGATAAAATGCTAAGGGAGTTCGGAAGGTGGGTTAGGGCTACTAAAGTTGCAAAAATCCTATCACCTGCTGCTACCTGCCACCAGGAGTAGCTAACGCTCATTCTTGATCTCTACTGCCGTCCGGTAGACAGATCTCCCCTGCTCAACTGTCATCTCTTACCTGCCTCCCCTTCCACCACAGAGGTGCAAGTGTGATGAGCTCCTGCCGGGGAGGCCAACAGTTAAGTGGTTTTCCAGGCCCATTTTGAGGTATTTCACATGTTTTTTCCCTGCAAATAGTGTTTAGGTGGGGTAAGCATTTGGAGGATGTGTGTTGTTGTGAACATTTTTATGCCTGTTAATTTTCGTTTTTGGCAGTGCTGAATTAATGCTGTGTTCTCTGTGTTACCATGCCTCTTTTGTCTGGCCACTGTGTGTGTGTGTGTATGTGTCTGTTGGCATAGACCTCCATCTGCCTTTGTTGCTTGTTATGCCATGTGGCCAGGGGCCATTTTATATAGTTAGTGTCCACACTAGGCCTGCATGTGTTCTTTGTTTTCCAGGCCTCCTGCTTGTTGTTGTTGTGACCATGTGGCTGGTGGCCATTTTATGCAGCCAGCCAGTGTGTTTTTGCCATAGGCCTGCATGCCTTCTCTGTTTGTGACCATGCCTCCTTGCTGGTTCTTGTTGATTTCTGACCATGTGTCTGACGGCCATTTTGTGTAGCCACCCAGTGTGCTTTCCCCATAGAGCTGCATGTCTTCTCTGTTTGTGGCCATGCCACCTTGCTGGCAGTTGTTGTTCTGACCAAGTGGCTGGTGGCCGTTTTGTGTAGCCAGTCAGTGTCCTTTTGCCATAGGCCTGCATGTCTTCTCTGTTTGTGACCATGCTTACTTGCTGGTTGTTGTTGTTGTCTAACCATGTGGCTGACGGCCATTTTGTGTAGCCAGCCAGTGTGCTACCCCCATAGTCCTGCATGTCTTCTCTGGTTGTGGCCATGCCTCCTTGCTGGTTGTTGTTGTTCTGACCATATAGCTGGTGGCCATTTTGTGTAGCCACCAGTGTGCTTTTGCCATCGGCCTGCTTGTCTTCTCTGTTTATGAGTGACCATGCTTCCTTGCTGGTTGTTGTTGTTCTGACCATGTAGCTGACAGCCATTTTGTGTAGTCAGCCAGTGTGATTTTGCCATAGGCCCACATATCTTCTCTTTGTTCCCCATGCCTCCTTGCTTGCTATTTGACCATGTGGCTGGTGGCCATTTTGCGTAGGCATCCAGTGTGCTTTTGCCGTAGGCCTGCATGTCTTCTATGTTTGTGGCCATGCCTCCTTGCTGGTTGTTGTTGTCTGATCATGTGTCTGGTGGCCATTTTGTGTAGGTAGCCAGTGTGCTTTTAGGCCTGCATGTCTTCTTCTCTTTGTTCCCATTCCCAAAGCCTTTTTGCTCTTTGTTGTTATTGTTGCTGACCATGTGGTAATGGCGGGCAGCCATTTTGCGTGTTCAGCCAGTGTGGCCCTTTGCCATATGCTTGAATGGATGGTCGAGCAATGAGATAGCAGTTTAATAAATTATAATGAATGATATGCTTGAGGATAATGTCACTTATTTATAATTTTATTTTAATTTTTTTCAATTTTAGTTTTAATTTTTTTATTTTTTTTATTTTTTTATTTGTAATGTATTTATTTTATATTTAGATTATTTTTTTTAATCATTTTATAACATCTGGCAGCAATCATTGAGTAAGGATTATTCTATTGTCATTTGTCAGCCTCCCTGAGTACCACATCCCACGTGATGCATTGCACATAAAGCAAACATTTACAGCTTTATTGTTTTGTTGTTGTTGCTCTTTCTAATCCTTCCTGAGTGTACACCATGAAAGTTTCTGTTGGTGTAGTTTTCTGTTTTAGGAATGAACATTGTACACTATTGTTAATTATTTAGAATAACTTAAGTAACCACACTAAATGAAACTGTTTGTTTGAACTACTACTTGAACTGCTACAATGCCACGTTTCACTGATATTTTTCTTGCTTGTTTGCTTTTAGGTTCACAAAAGAAGAGACAAAACCCACAGAACTGCCAGACAGAAGGCCTGTGCACGGCGTGACACATGACAGACTTGCAACATGGTTATCTCTTCAGCCTGTTGGGGAACAAAGTGCCACTGCCAACTGACAGCTTCAAGATGGCCCCAAAGAAAGGTTCTGCCAAGAAAGTGGCTAGTTGGGAGCAGAAGAAGCAGATTTCCACCACTGGCATGCTGACCGCAACCTTTTCCAGGAAAGTTGTGCCTACCGCACCGGCCTCCGGAGAGTAAGCTGAGAGCAGCATTCCTGCATCAACAGCACCACCTCCCCAACCTAATCCCAGGACCATGTCTATCAGTGAAGCAGCAAGTGCAATCATGTTGATGTAGTGATGTTGAACTGGATTTGTCCCTTTCGCAAAGTAGTACACAATCATTTCAGGAAACACAGCAAAGTGGACAGCAGCCACAGCCAGCAATGGATTAGTCTGATGTTGGAGCAGAACAGGAGGTTGAGCTTTCTTCAGAGCAAGAAGTTGAACCTCCTGTTTTAGAATCATTGGCACCCACATCCCCAGCAAGGAAAAGGAAGGGTACTACAGCACCTTCTTCTCCAAGCACCACTTATGATGATGATAGGGACATGGAGTAGAACCCGACAGAGACCAGGAGACAACAGGAGAGTCAAGGGAAAAGAAAAGTTCCAGAAAGACTTAGGGGCATATTAGCAAGACCGGCGATAAAATTATCGCCGTTTTAGCGGCAGGAAACTGTCGCTAAAACGGCGATAATGGGCTTGCTAATATGCGTTATAGAATTCCAATAGAAGCCCAGGTTAGATGTGCAGGACATCTAACCTGGGCTTCTATTGGAATTCCATAACGCATATTAGCAAGCCCATTATCACCGTTTTAGCGGCAGTTTCCTGCCGCTAAAACGGCGATAATTTTATCGCCGGTCTTGCTAATATGCCCCGTAGACTTATGAAAGGGGATTAAGAGGAGGATGACAATGACGAGGTAGTCATGGTGGAAGGTGACACAGAGGAATCTGACATTGCTATTCAACCCGCTCCGAGGGATGTGGCATAGGTAGCACCGCCACCAGCTCCCATATTTGCAAAGCCCCAGCTGAGACCTGCACCAATCTCTGCCTCAAGAGAAGCAGAGAGGCAATCGACGACATGCCCAACTACCTCCAATTCGTCTTCAGACATTAGCCCGGTAAAAAAGTACTCCTCCCCAGTTTGGGAGTTTTTTACAGTTAGCAAAGAAGGGGAGCACATTGCAGTATGCAGCATTTTCCTTGCAAATGTTCATCGAGGTAAGCCTGGTACACATTATGGTACTGGAGGTCAGGATACCCATATGAAAAAACACCACGCAATCAAGTGGGAGGAGTGCCTTAAAAAAATTGCTGAATGTGGTTGTGGTGGTCAGGAGAGCTGGGGAACATCAGCTACAAGTCCAATTACGGGGGAAGGTGATGATGATGAGGAAGGAGAGGGTGACATCTTCTTCACGCAAAGCAGCCCTGTCTCCAGCAGTGTGCCAGCAGATTCACCAACTTCAGAGACTTCACAATGGCACAAGAAGACTCAGAGTGAGATAATGGAGACACTGTTGCATACAGTGACTGCCCCACCATCGCGACGCACATTCAGTCTACCACTGGCATCTACGTCTTAAAATACACCTGTGTCAGTGCCCCAAGAAAAGAAGAAAATCCAGGCTAGTATTATGGGCATGTTTAAGCAGGAAGGGCCCTACAAACAAAACCACCCAACTGCACGTTTGTACAATCGAAAGCTGGCAACAATGCTAGTGCTTGATCTACTGCCTTTTTCTTTTGTGGAATGAGTAGGATTCTTAGAATTTGTGGCAGCCATCTGCCCAAAATGGAAGGTACCAAATAGGACCTATTTTGCCAGAGTGGCTGTTCCAGCGCTGCATCACAATGTACTACAGTTGGTTGGACAAGCTTTGCAGCAAAGTGTTGTTCACACAATCCACCTGACAACAGACACGTGGACCAGTTGTCAGGTGACTGCTTACATGTGCATCACTGCACACTGGATCTCTTTTGCAGGGGTAAAGCAAAATATATCTTCAGGTCTTGGCCCTGAAGAAAGCTTTAGGAGCTTTCACCGGCATGCAACAGTGGCCATGTTCACCATGGAGAGATCACATGCAGCTGTAGGCATCTTGGAGGAATTTAACAGCAAGGTGTATGAATGGCTGCAACCTAAAGGTCTTAGAATTGGATTTGTTGCCACGGACAATGGCAGTAACATAGTCAAGGCCATGTCAGACGGAAGCTATTTCAGGGTCCTGTTTTTGGAAAATTGCATCAACCTGGTGGTGCAAGACTTCCTCAAAAAGGAAGACATATTCAGCAACATACTGACCACCTGCAGAAGAATCTGCACCCATTTCGGCCATTCTTTTAAAGCCCGGAAGCAGCTGCGGATTATTCAGCAAAATAGAGTACCAGTTAAAGCCCTGATACAGGAGGTGCCAACATGTTGGACTTCTACCTTTTACATGCTGCAAGGTCTGTTTGAGCAGTACAAACAGATCAATGACTATGTCATTCAAAGAGGAGGGATGCAGTTGGGAAAGCTATGACCATGGATGCAGACAAATGGGGCCTAGTCAAATGCCTGACACAGATGCTACTCCCTTTTGAGGTTTTCCCACAGGAAATTAGCAAGGACAATATGATGGGCCAAGCTATCCCGTTGTTGCATCTCCTACAAGACCAGGTAAAGAAAGAGTATGAAAGATATATCCCTGCAGGTGTGAATGAAAACACAGAAACACATGCCTTTGTTGAGAGCTTAGTCCTGCGTAGGCTTCTAAAATAAGGCTGCAACATGACATCATTGAGTCCAAAGAGTACATATGTGCCACACTACCTGGTCCACGGTACAAACAAATTCTGCCCACTTTCATCCTTTTTTCTGAAAGGGATGTTTTAAAATATAAGAGGTGGATTGTAGAGCAAGCCAGAGACTTGGAATAAGAATGGCTGGAACTTCGAGTCCCACCCTGCAGTTTTGGGGTGCCGCCTTCAACTTCCAGAGAGGGCAGTCTTGTCTCACAGCAGCCAACAACACCATCAACCAGAACACCGGCAACAACAGCATAAGAAGGACTGGACCCAACCTCTGCATTGTATTGGTTTCAATTTGCAGGGCTCAAGTCCAGTGCAGAGGCGATGGCAAAACAGGTAGAGCAAGTGGCAGAACCAATGACCATCCAAACAGGATGTTCCAGGAGTATCTGGATGATCTAAAAGAGGTCTATGTGGATCAAAATCCATTGATGTATTGGTATGGGACGATGCGCCAATGGCCATAGCTCAGTAGGCTGGCAATAAAGGATCTGGCTTGTCATTTACCCAGTGTGTCTGCTGAACGCGTGTTCAGTGCAGCTGGTGCGGTTGTCACAGTGAGAAGGACCAGTCTCTCACCTCAAAATGTAGAGAGATTGACTATGATCAAAATGAACCAACATTTTATACCACTACACCGTTCATGAAACAGCAGCACAGGAGGAAGAAGTGGATGATTGGTCCGAAATTGAATCAAATGTGTTACTTGACCAACTTCTGTGTGAACCACCTGAATTTGATGATGAAATTTCTTTCCCAGACTAAGTATGCCAGTGCCCCCATAGAACTTTCAAAATTTTCTTGTTGAACTTAGTTCTTTCTTTGCAAAAAAACAAAAGAAAATTAGCTGGAGGAACATTATTATTTTTGTGTAAGAGTTATGCTGCCCCACCTTTTTTATTAGTCACATATATATTGCTGGATTACAGTTGGACCAGTGTGCAAATGAAGGAGGCTCCACTATTCTTTCATGACATTGGGGACAATGCCTGGGCCCCTGCATGCCTATTGCCTAATACCTATTATGTTTGCATCACTTAGCACTAGAAGGGCAGCCCCATAAAATTATTTATTATCCTACAAGACTGCCTACCAAGACCACATTCCAATGTTTTGCCTGCATCAAATATGATTGAATACCTATCTGAACTACCCTTGCTTGGATTGGATGAGGTAACTTCAACTACTGCAATGGTGAGTGACTGATTGCATGAGTGATGATTTAAGTTGATTGATGATTCATGTGGTGACAGACACTGAGGGAGGGTGTGAGTTGAACTGTAATATGGGAAATTTCTTAAGATGATAATTGATTTGCATTGTTTGGGGCTTGAGTGATGGGTGCTCATTTTTTTCCCTGTAGGTGATGATCAGCCCTTTCACACTTTGCCAGATTTAATTAATTGCAGGGGTGTTCTCCTTTTTCTGGTTCTTCAGACACCAGAACATTCACTTCAGTTATTAAACAGAAACCTATGCAAAAAAATACTGCATTTCTGATTCATTCTCTACTTGTTCTTCAACAGCAGTGCACTGCACTCCACGTCTATCTTGCTCGGGTCATCGTGATTCATGATGATGATGCTGACTGGTCTGGGACAGCATTACTCACAGTCAGGACTGAACGAGTATCACGGAAGAACTCAGGGCGGGACTGGGAGCTGCAGGACTACCTCATCAATAGCTAGAAGCAAGAAGTTATCGAGTATACTATCGAGTTGAGTCCAAAGGTAAACCAAGAGTCTGAGGCCTAGTACTCAGCTCTGTGGAATAGAGAGAGGTGCATTTGTGAAATGCTGCTCTGTGTCTGTGTGTGTGTGTGTTGGACGTGTGGCAAAAGTGATACTCTGAGTCCCCCTTTTGTTTTTTTGGCACTGCCTTTGAGTTTTCTTGATACACTCCTCATGAAGCTTACTTTCCTTCTGTCCTTCTCCTTGATTCTAAATACAGTTTCTCTTTTACAATTCACAGGCCTTCTTCTAGACTCCTTCACGAACGAAAGGTGAAAGCTAGCTGAGTTCAACAACACTCCTGCTTACCTACTGGACCAGTGCAGGCAGACCCCAAAGAGTGGACATTCCAGAGGAGAATGCAGACACACCACCCAATTTTGCAATATAGTATAATTTTTCTTTTAACATATTAACTAAAAGAAGTGGGTGGGTGAGTTCACTCCCTAACCTAGAAGACAGAACATTTAGATGTATGGTAAATTGGGTCTCGGGAGCAGAAGGACTGTTTGCAATGCATGTATCTGTACTCTGTCATACTAATTCCTTTGTTTCCTTCTAATAACAGATTGATGGTGAATGATGTGCTGCTGCTTATTGCCCAGATGAATGTTGGCCTTGTGTTGTAGTGTTTGTCTTTGTCAAACCTTTCCCCAAATTCCATTACCCATCCATTCTTCAAACCCCTAACAGTCTTCCCCCTAACTGTGTGATTTATTAAGGTGTGGCTTAAATTACAATATCAATGGATCACTCAATTGGGGGGTGGATGTGGTGAAAGGAACACCAACTTACTGTAGAATCTTCTGCGCAGTAGCCCACACCAGCCCATTACCAACCTGCGCATTAAAAATGATCCATTTTTTTTAGATATAGAATGAAGAACATCAGTCGTCAGCATCATCAACATTTATGCCTTGTGTTTCCTAACTGTAAACGCCTAACCTAAGCTTGTTGACTCCAGACTTTGAGTCCATTTTTCATAACTTCAGAAATTCACAAATAATACTGCTAGCTCCAGATTAGCCAAAACTTACTAGCATTGCTATTTTTTCTATTTGAGCACAATTACGCATTCTCATTGTGTCATCATGTAGTACTACTCAGGTGGTGTCAATTCTTTATAAATCTTTGATAAATATCTAACCCATTTACTTAGTCTTTCTACTTCCATTTAGTTGCCTACGATGGATAATCAATCAATCATTCAGTTCATTCCTACAGTTGGAGCTCACCTGGGTGGAACTGGAAGTGGGACCTCGCTTGTGAAGTTGTGATGCTTCCCCTGTTATTGTTGCATGTATATTCAGGTAAAACAACTTGAATGGATGTAATTTAACTTAGTGGTTTTTTATCTAGATAGTTTAGAACTTTAACACAATACAGGTCATCATGGAAGCATTCCCCATAATGGTCAAGATAATTAGAGAAGTATAAGCCTAGACTCTATAACTAAGTGCTGTGCTATCTCTTAAGTTACAAGCATATAAACAGGCTGCGTAAAACTACTTGAAGGCAGCAGTGCAAAGTAAAAGGAAAATAAACTACTTCAGGCATAAATCTAGGTTATAAAAAAAAGTTTCCCCCTTTATTTATTAACAAAGCAACCCACCCTTTCCACCAACACAACATGTCTACCCCTCTCCCAAACAAAACTGACCCAAGCCCCAAAACTCAAAATGTTCAGGAAAGTCTCTGCAATCCCACTCCCAACACCCTTCCCACCCTCTCCACCAACCCCCAACAAACAAAAAATGGGCTAAAAGAGGGCATTATGGACGTCGGTCGGGAGCTGGTCCATGCCCTGCTTCATCGAGGTGAGCTAACCCTCGATGGTGTCCAGCCGCTGCAGGATGTGGCGCAGCAACGGCCTGTTGCCATTCTGGTGGGGGTTGGAAGCAGTTGGCTGGCGGCAGTGCCCGCGATTGGATGGCTGGGAGGCTGGAGGGTGAGGGTGACCGTCTGCACTGGGTCCTTGCAGCTGTACGTTTATTTCTTCCTACTCCTCTTCCAGGACTGCCAACTGCAGGTATTCCTGCTGGATATGCTCCAGCTTCTGCTGTCACAAATGAGCCACTCTCTCCTGCCTGTCAGATGGTCCAGCTGGACCAGCAGGAGCAGTTAAATTGAGAAAAATAAAAAGACAGATTGTATATAATGCTCTGTGCAAACAATTGTTTTAAATAACGGGGAGGCACAGTAGCAGTACATTGCTTGTCCCCATAGGGCCATTAGAATATATTTGATGTGATTATGATTAGGAGAATCACAAGGCCAGTTTTATGTTTTCTTTTACCCACACATGTTGCCAAACATAAAAAACACTGACTGTGTGGCAGAAACGTAGTAGGAAGAGAATAATATCACAGGGATAAAAAACAGTGATTGGATTATTTTTTTTTCTAAAGGTTTTTTAAGTAACCATAAACAGGGTCAGACACTTTGAATTGAAAACTAAATGACTTCTCATTGATGAGTACGGCATTATGCACTATATGAAGTACAAGTTGTGTGTGGTGTAAAAAATATTGAAGCCTTGCTCATTGCTAGCCAGCGCCTCTGCTAGTTTGCTACTGTCTGCAGCTATAGTTGACAATTATCTATTTTTAATTCCGATGGCCCTGCTCTTCGCCAAATGCATTTCTCTTTATACCCTGTCTCCAAAGAGGCTGATGAATAATAAATAAGATACTACGTCAGTCACACACCTCATGTATGGAATGCGGATATTAATATATTATCTTGTCTGCCGTAAGTAGACGTTGAGGAAAATGAATCTAATGGACTGCTCTACAGGTAAAGAAACCGATTATATAGATTTTATTTGGCACATTCGTCACTGTGTATCCCATATGCCAAACTTGATATCAAATCATGCACTTACTTCCACTTTACTCTGTGGCCTCGCCCGCCAACACGTATTTCTGACAAATTCATTTGCTGAGCAGTAACCAAGGAAAGGAATCTTCATTTTCTCTACTCTACTGCAGGGGTTAGAGTAGAGGGATCAGACAGGTAGGGTCGAACTTTTTTAAATATATAATAGAGGGGTCACTGCACTGATCATCGATTTATCATCTTTGGCCTATTCATTCACGGTTCAATTCAAAAGGGAAAAATCTAAACAAGTGTAAATTAATCTGTTATGGGAAACCATGATATATGTTCTGGAATCACTTCTCATGGGTTTCGCATGATTAAATGTGGCACATGCCAAGAATTGCCTACACACCCTTTCACTCAAACACCATTTCCTTTCTTTTAAGTAACCTTCTGTTCTTTCATCTCTCCCTCAAGCCATCAAAGATCATTATGTGAGATGTTGCTGCATTGCAGATAGAAGAGGCTATAATAATAACTCAACCACCGCTGTGGCTGGTTAAGCTAGGGGGGGATCACCTCACAGTCATTTTTGATGGCGACGAGCGACACCAAGGCATCACAGATGTTCTGTGTGGCTAGAATAAAACATTACACATAATTTAGATCCCAGATATGCAACCCCAAATACAACAGCAATGCAGAACTACAGCTCAGTTAGCCCGTCAGTATCTTTCAAATATCACTCTGAGCATTTGATTGGTTGGTTCACAAAGTTAGACAAGCCAGGTGTGGAATAATGGTTGATGAAAAACATTTAGGGGCCGATTCCGATCTCGGTCGGAGGCGCACCCAATACCATTCGGTCGGGAAAAAAGCCATGCGAATGCCTGTTTCCCGACCGATCCGTACAGCAGACCGAACGAGTAAGTACGATGCGCACAACAGCACAGAATCCGGCCGAGTCGTACTCACCCAATCCAGGTCCTGTTCTCCGACCGAGGCGAATCCGGAATCGCTGAATCGAGTCGCACGGAAGGGAAAATGCAGCTCCGTCCGGCCGAACAAGTACGATGCGCTTTCCGGACGCGCCGAACCCGTCGCTACGCACGTCACGTCAAAGCATCCGGGAGAGGCGCACATAAGCTCCGATTCGCGCCACAACACAATCCACGGCTACGAGACGAACACGCCAGCGACGAGGACGACGAAGCGGCGAGGACGACGCGAAGCAACGAGAAGGACGAACGACACGAACCAACCATGAATCCCTTCGTCCCGATCATACCAATATTCTACATTTACTACCGGAACAGGCACGGACGCGTACGGCGCAGAAGGTAAGTCAGACACAAACCACAAAACACATACAACACGTACATGACACATCACACACACACAGAGGGATGCAGAATTTACTTACACCAGCAACAGCAGCACCATAGGGGCGGGATGCCCATCACCAATGCCACATATGCACACAGGGGCCTGAATGCGCACCACCACCCCTACACAGGGGGGGCCGGATGCCAACCACCACAACCACCCTTAGCCAGGGGGGTGAAAGATGCCCACCACCACTACCACCCTTACCCAGGGGGCTGGATGCCTACCACTACTACCACCCTTAGCCAGGGGGTGCCAGATGCCTACCACTACTACCACCCTAAGCCAGGGGGCTGGATGCCAACCACCACTACCACCCTTAGCCAGGGGGTGCCAGATGCCCACCACCACTACCACCCTTAGCCATGGGGTGCCAGATGCCTACCACTACTACCACCCTTAGCCAGGGGGCTGGATGCCTACCACTACTACCACCCTCACCCAGGGGGGCTGGATGCCTACCACCACTACCACCCTTAGCCAGGGGTGCCAGATGCCTACCACTACTACCACCCTAAGCCAGGGGGCTGGATGCCAACCACCACTACCACCCTTAGCCAGGGTGGTGCCAGATGCCCACCACCACTACCACCCTTAGCCATGGGGGTGCCAGATGCCTACCACTACTACCACCCTTAGCCAGGGGGGCTGGATGCCTACCACTACTACCACCCTTAGCCAGGGGGTGCCAGATGCCTACCACTACTACCACCCTAAGCCAGGGGGCTGGATGCCAACCACTACTACCACCCTTAGCCAGGGTGGTGCCAGATGCCCACCACCACTACCACCCTTAGCCATGGGGGTGCCAGATGCCTACCACTACTACCACCCTTAGCCAGGGGGCTGGATGCCTACCACTACTACCACCCTCACCCAGGGGGCTGGATGCCTACCACTACTACCACCCTTAGCCAGGGGGTGCCAGATGCCTACCACCACTACCACCCTTACCCAGGGGGGCTGGATGCCTACCACTACTACCACCCTCACCCAGGGGGGCTGGATGCCTACCACTACTACCACCCTTAGCCAGGGGTGCCAGATGCCTACCACTACTACCACCCTAAGCCAGGGGGCTGGATGCCAACCACCACTACCACCCTTAGCCAGGGTGGTGCCAGATGCCCACCACCACTACCACCCTTAGCCATGGGGGTGCCAGATACCTACCACTACTACCACCCTTAGCCAGGGGGCTGGATGCCTACCACTACTACCACCCTTAGCCAGGGGGGTGCCAGATGCCTACTACTACTACCACCCTAAGCCAGGGGGGCTGGATGCCAACCACCACTACCACCCTTAGCCAGGGTGGTGCCAGATGCCCACCACCACTACCACCCTTAGCCATTGGGGTGCCAGATGCCTACCACTACTACCACCCTTAGCCAGGGGGGTGCCAGATGCCTACCACCACTACCACCCTTACCCAGGGGGGGCTGGATGCCTACCACTACTACCACCCTTAGCCAGGGGGTGCCAGATGCCTACCACTACTACCACCCTAAGCCAGGGGCTGGATGCCAACCACCACTACCACCCTTAGCCAGGGTGGTGCCAGATGCCCACCACCACTACCACCCTTAGCCATGGGGGTGCCAGATGCCTACCACTACTACCACCCTTAGCCATGGGGGGCTGGATGCCTACCACTACTACCACCCTCACCCAGGGGGGGCTGGATGCCTACCACTACTACCACCCTTAGCCAGGGGGGTGCCAGATGCCCACCACCACTACCACCCTAAGCCAGGGGGGCTGGATGCCAACCACCACTACCACCCTTAGCCAGGGGGGTGCCAGATGCCCACCACCACTACCACCCTTAGCCATGGGGGTGCCAGATGCCTACCACTACTACCACCCTTAGCCAGGGGGCTGGATGCCTACCACTACTACCACCCTCACCCAGGGGGCTGGATGCCTACCACTACTACCACCTTTAGCCAGGGGGCTGGATGCCTACCACTACTACCACCCTCACCCAGGGGGCTGGATGCCTACCACTACTACCACCCTTAGCCAGGGGGTGCCAGATGCCTACCACCACTACCACCCTTACCCAGGGGGCTGGATGCCTACCACTACTACCACCCTCACCCAGGGGGGCTGGATGCCTACCACTACTACCACCCTTAGCCAGGGGGTGCCAGATGCCTACCACTACTACCACCCTAAGCCAGGGGGCTGGATGCCAACCACCACTACCACCCTTAGCCAGGGTGGTGCCAGATGCCTACCACTACTACCAACCTCACCCAGGGGGGCTGGATGCCTACCGCTACTACCACCCTTAGCCAGGGGGGCTGGATGCCTACCACTACTACCACCCTTACCCAGGGGGCTGGATGCCTGTCACTACTACCACCTCTACCCATGGGGGCTGGATGCCTACCACCAACACCACCCCCACTCATAGGATGGACAATGCATGACACAACCAGCACACCACAACCTAGGGAATGCAAGAAAAAGACATCCCCCAACACCATGACAAGCGTGTGTAGACTGTGTCAAATGCCTACAACACTGAACATGACTTTGAACATACAATGTGACCCCCTAGCACATGTGCCACACATATATGTGTGTGGCCCCACAATGCAAGCAGGCCATGACCATTGTGGCAATGGGGTCCAAACCCCCATCATCACAGTGACCAAAAGGTAAGTGTGGGGTCCATAGCTGAAGCACATTTTGAACAGTGTGGCAATGGGGTCCAAACCCCCATCATCACAGTGACCAAAATGTAAGTGTGGGGTCCATAGCTGAAGCACATTTTGAACAGTGTGGCAATGGGGTTCAAACCCCCATCATCACAGTGACCAAAATGTAAGTATGGGGTCCATAGCTGAAGCACATTTTGAACATTGTGGCAATGGGGTCTAACGCCCCATCACCACAGTGACCAAAAGGTAAGTGTGGGGTCCATAGCTGAAGCACATTTTGAACATTGTGGCAATGGGGTCTAACGCCCCATCACCACAGTGACCAAAAGGTAAGTGTGGGGTCCATAGCTGAAGCACATTTTGAACATTGTGGCAATGGGGTCTAACGCCCCATCACCACAGTGACCAAAAGGTAAGTGTGGGGTCCATAGCTGAAGCACATTTTGAACATTGTGGCAATGGGGTCTAACGCCCCATCACCACAGTGACCAAAAGGTAAGTGTGGGGTCCATAGCTGAAGCCCATTTTGAACATTGTGGCAATGGGGTCTAACGCCCCATCACCACAGTGACCAAAAGGTAAGTGTGGGGTCCATAGCTGAAGCACATTTTGAACATTGTGGCAATGGGGTCCAAACCCCCATCATCACAGTGACCAAAAGGTAAGTGTTGACAAAGAAAGAGCTGCAACTGCCAAACTGCATGGATGATTCCTGGTCACAGAACAAAAAACACATCAGTGGCAAAGTAGTGCATGTGTCCCATTGCAACATAAATTGGGGGAGCCAAATACTGCAGTGCAAATAAGACATACCTTTGGCCATGTGCAGACAAACAACACCCATGGGGGCTGACACTGTCAACATTCATCAATGACACAATGACAGAAGTGACCATCAGAATGCAGACCCACATATTTGCACCAATGGGCACACAAATGCAGATACCCTGTGGAGACTGTAGATGTGAGGTGAACAGATACCATACCATGGCAGCAATGGGACACACAAACCATGATCATTTTGCTGACCGATGACCTAGGAGTCCCAGGGACAGCAGGGGAAAGCCACCAAACTACATACAACCAATGGCACACCCAAGATATGCCAATGCAGTGGTGTAGATGCACAAACACAAACAGGCAGACCCACACTGCACTTCATACACAACAGGTGAGGGGGGGGGTGCCAGTGTCCCCAGGCAACCACACAACACATGAGGAGACCTGAATACCAATCATACAGATGTGCATACAGTGCCACACAAAGGTAACTCATGGATCCAAATCCCCTATGTGGGCAAGCAGGCATTGTCAGATGAGAGGGAGCACAAATCACACAGGCACGTAGGAACAGCAACTGACACAGCAAGACACAGACACACCACAGCACTACCCCCAGGGCCCCCACAATGTGGTGACCCTGGGCTGCATTACAATCCCACTGTGATGACAAACCTAAATGTCGTTCACACTGTGAACCACAGTCATGTGTCCTGAGCAACAAACTACCATCACACCTTCACAAGCACAAATCAATCAGCATGGCCAGTAAGCCAAGGCCAACATGGAGGCAGGGGCCTAGCCGGGCAACAACTCTCATCTGCACACACTCAACACCACACCCCTCGACCTCCAACAATGTGCAGCAGTGAAGCACACATGCACTGGTGACATTGCACATGCACCCATGACTATTCCAGGGTGGTGGGTGGGAACCAAGGTGCAGAAACACATCACACATGGCCACTCAACAAGACTCCTGAATGTCTGACACACTGCACACTACGCTGTACATGGACATGACGGCAATACCACACCAACCAATGGGATCCCAGCCACAGTCACACACCAATGAAGAAGCCAAGGTCACCCACAAAGAACACACATAGACAACAACCAACATTGCAGCCCGGACCCTGAGGAGTGCCAGCAGTCACACACACAACGTGTCACAATCACTGAAAGATAACACAAACTGGAAATCACATGACAGGGGCAAACAACAAGTGCCAAGGGGAAACCTGACTGTGACCCATCTGCGTCTGCACACAAACTCAGCCCTGACAGCAAACACACCTATGGGTGACACCCTGATGACCAGTAATGTGCCATGCACCCACATCACAGAGAACCCAGGGAGAAGACTTTGGGGGAACATAGGTCAACTCAGCAAGCATCACAAACAGGTACAACACTAGGGATCACAGCATGCACAGCTAAACGGAAGTGAACACACAGACATGCACATACAACACACACCTTGGGCGCAGGCAATGTCACAGGAGTACACACTGCCATGAGGGGACTCCACTCCTGTGTGAGGAAAGCTGTGCCATATGTTGCCTCAGTAGGGCCCCATCATGTCAGCTGAGCACTTGGTCACACAATCAACAATTAGCACCAAATGAGGGCTCCCGTCACATCAGCCTGGTCATGGAAGTGCCAACGTAATCATCAGCACAGATCCAACACACTTGTATAGCAATGTTGCACTGACAACACAGATGAGTCCTTCCCCATTGATGCCCAAACCTGCATGTCCAGTGGAGATGGCCACACGGTCAGGGAAGTAGAAGAATTGAACAATGGCAGGCACAACAGATGTGCAGGGGTGGAAGCCACAGATGTGAAATAGCTAATCTAAGTAGGAAATCCCATTGCCAAATACTGAATACATGACACCCTCAGATGCTGCTATGGATGACATGGATACACCACAGGATAGGACACATTCCCCCTGGACCACATGGGTTCCTGCACAGTAACACTTCATTATCATTAGACCAAATATCACCATCACTGCAGCAAGGGCATGGTTGGCATCATCAACAACATGTACATCAGAAGCATAAGCACTAGAGAACAGAAAGTTGCTTTATTCAGCATATGTGTGTAATGAAAACAAAGTCCAGAAAAAACACAAAGGCCAATGGCCAGTCCATTGTCAAAGTCCAAACAGGGTGACAGTGGCAGATGTCACCCTACGCATGCCTGCACAAAACCAGGGACAATCCACTAGGAGGGGCAACCGGGGGCAGGCCAGGCACCGCAGGGACAGGATCAGGGCTCACCAGGAGGAAGCAGGGAAGGGGTGGTGGGTGCTGGAGAGCCACTGACAACTGCAGTGGAGGTGTCTGACATGGTGTGTGCCGGCACAACTGGGGGCATGACTCAGATGTTGTGGGTGCCGGCACGACTGCAGTGGACCCTGCAGATGGAGTGGACAGGTCCGCCACTGCAGTGCCCAAGTCAGACAGGGTGGTAGTGGACTCCACTGCAGTGCCTACCACCAGGGGAGGAGAATGGGGAACAGGCAAGGTGGGCTGGACAGAGGGGGAGGACACCCTCACCACATCAGTGGCACAGACAAGCGCAGCGGGGGTGTGGTGCCGGGAGAGCAAGTGGCAGGGGGAGAAGGCCGGATCCTCTTGGGGATGGTATATCTGTGGGTGGGGGAACCTGGGGCAGGGTGTGGTGGGGGCACCTGTGGAGTGGGGGCCTGAGGGATGGAGGAAGGAGACCTGGTGCCTGAGCTGCAGGGCGGCGGCGGGGTCTTGCTCTTACGACTCCGGGGGACTTGCGGGTGGGGGCCTCAGTCTGTCTGCGCCTGGGGAGGGTGTCCGGGGGTGAGGGGCACTCTGCTCCGTGTGGGTGGGCTTCCTCTTCCCCCTGAATGCTGTATCAGCTGGATCGGAGGGGAAGAGGCCGAGGTCACTGAGGTAGAGCCGCTGGGTCTTTGGGGTTGCAGGTGAGGCAAGGGAGGGTGTTTTGGAGGGAGAGGCAACTGAGGACTGCGCAGTGCTCGTGGATGCGTGTGTGTGTTCCAGGGCCCCATCCCCTGTGAGTCTGGTTTCAGTCCCCTGACTGTGCGTGCGTGTGCGTTTTGTTTGTGGCGTGTGTGTCTGTGTGCTGGATGTGTGTGTGCTGATGTGTGAATGTGCCGGTGTGTGTGTGCTTGGGACGGGTAAGGTGCTGGGGAGTGTGGATGGAGCAGAGGCAGGAGGGGTGAGGGACTGTCTGAGGAGGGACACTGCTGCCGTCAGGGAGGAGTCCATGGACCTATTGCCCCTCTGTAGGTCAGACATGCCCGATGAGATGCCCTCCATGAACGACACCAGCTGAGTCAACAGAGCGGTGTGCGCATGGAGGACACTCAGCATGGCTGTCTGCCCTACATGGAGCTGGCGAAGGAGGTACACAGACTCCTCACTCAGGGCAGCAGGGAACGCAGGGGTGCGGTGCCTGGCCCAAAGGAGACACGCTCCCGAACATGGGAGCCTCCACGGACCTGGGGAATGGGAGCCGATGGGAGGGCGGTGGTGGTGCTGGTGGTGGCGGGGACAGCAACACTAGCTGGGGTGTGGTGGCTGCTGACACCCGCCTCCATAAGGGAGTCATCCTCCGAGTTGCTCTGGTCCTCAGCTGAGGTGGATGGTGCTGAGGACTCCTCGGTGTGGCTCCCTCGCCCTCCGTGCCACTGGGTCCCTCCGACCACTCCTCGGCTGCTGACCCAGTCTGGCTCTCCGGCTCCTCCTGGTCCGTGGAGCTGTCCCCTTCCGTGGCCGTGGATGTATCTGCAAACAATGGGGAAACAGACAGACATCAGTCACCTGCACCAAACGCACACACCACTGTGAGCACAGCACATTACAGAGCAAGCCCTGGCATCATTAGTTGTACATTGCTAAAAGTGCTCTAACTGAACAGGAGAAGCCAATTGTCAGTCTGATGCCAACCATGGCACTCACATCCCACATGGCCTTGCACCCATCTGTCTGGTGTCTGTTGGATAGCAACACCCCAGTGTGGACACATGCACCAACTACACAGTAGTTGGACAGTGCAGAGGACACGGTGTAGCATGTGGACATGCACACATCACAACTCTTGCCACTGAGTCAGTACAGGTTTCCGGATGAAAGGGACGCCCAGAGTCAAATAGGATATGCATGTGATGCATACCAGCGACAGACACCATGATGCACCCATGTCCTGATAGCCATCGCCACAATGGTGTGCATGTAGCACATGTCACTCCCCTGCAGGATCACCAATAAGTAGACACATGCCATGGCGGAGGCATGACTGCTAAGTCATACATCACTGTCACAGTGATGTATGACTTGGCAGCCAGACAACAACACTCTGCACTGTGTCACAATAGTAGGTCATGGGGAATGCAAGTCCTGGAGCTGCACAAGTGCACATGTACATCCCCCACGCAACACATCATCTTAACCCTCATCTGTCCAGGTCATACCGATTGGACATATGGGAGACCTGTGACACTACCCTCTGAACCTGAGCCCCTCACAATCTGCTGTGAATGGGGAACAGCTGCCTGAACTTCACATTCGCATACCCCAGTCTGCACGGGCAGCTGATAAAACACCTATGTGACACACAAGTATCGTCTCCTATGGTCACATCTCCAGTGGCATGCTGAGCCCCTACCGAGAAACACCCCAGCAGTCCTGGCAACAAATCCACAGCACACTGACACAGAGGCAGACACCTGAGGGGTCAAATCACTGCGCACAATGTGTCAGCTGATACACGGGAGTGGGAGTACAGAGTGCATTGCATGGCCTGGAGTAGGCATGACTGTCCTGCCCCACATGAATGAGGGATGAGCCCTGGACAGTGGATAGCTGGCTATGTATGTGTGACACACGTAATCTGCACACTCCTGGGGCCCAAACATTGTTCCCACCCGCTGCATGGGTGTGTGCCACATACCCCAGGCACATGTGGTGGCTCAGCTCAGCAAGTGGACCGCATATCAAAGCAACACGCAGATTACATGTCCGAACACAGGCGTTGTGTGAACAATGGACCCACCCATGATGCCCACAACAGAGTTAGGGAAACAGATGCTGTCCCCCACCTTTGGTGAAGCAAACTGCAAGGACACAGTCCCAAGTGACACAATTCCCTGAATGTAAGGGCCACACCTGGGTATCAGATGAGGAGTGGGCAGTGCACAATAGAGGGACATGGCTCCTGGACAACATGACTGCTGTACTGTGGCAGTCGAACCAGGCCAGAGGAGGGCACATAGCATGTAATACAGAGTTCACAGTGCAGTCTTTGACTCACCCCCTCCTTGCTGCTGTCTGGCCTTCAGCTGCCCATCCAGGTCTGGAAACACCACCGCCAGGATCTGGAGCATGTGGGGGTCAGGGTCCGTGTTCCGCCCCTCCTGCGAGGAGGCGACAGCTTCAGCTGGACCCGTGCAATCCTCCGGGTCCAGCCCCGAAGGTCCTGCCACCTCTTCTGGCAGTTGCGGATCCGGCGCTTGTAGACCCCCACGGACCGGACAGCCCGGATGATGTCCTTCCAGATCTCCTGCTTCTGATGGGCATTAACCTGTCAGGATGACAACGTGAAAAGGCCATTACTACACATGCAACATATCCGTGCATGACACAGTTGTATATACATGTCTCATTCACAGGGGCACATGATGTACACAGGCAGTGCAACGCTGCCCATGGACAGTTTGCCAGACGTCACTACATGGTATCATTGCATGGGAAGTAAAACCTTGTTCAAATGCACTGTCACTGCACCATACCTGTCCAGTGCATGTCACTACACACTATGGGGGTGACAACTACTCAGTGAGCCTGCTAGCCAGTGGCGTGCAGACTTTCAGCCTTGCTAGTCAGACAAAATGCACATTCAGAAAGGCAGTGCACAGAACACTCACCTGCTCCCCTGGTGTCCCATACAGCTTGCTGTACTGTGGAAGTAGGCTGTCCAGCAGGGCTTGGTTCTCCTCAAGGCTGAAGGCTGGGGCTCTCTCCACAGTACGTGCCATTGCAGGGTCCAAAGGGGCAGAGACAGCAGCAGTGCAGTGGCAGATGTCGTCCTGGAGCATGTAGTGCAGGCAAGTGAGCTCTCAGGGGAACAGCCAGCAATATATATGTGCTGGAGAGGCAGATACTGTCCCTTGTGTCCAAAGTGATAGGTCCAAGTCGTTTGCATCTTCTGAATCTGGCCAATCCATGGAATAGCAGCACCAATACACGCCCACAGCATCTTTCAAATCTTCAACTTCATGACATACATGATTTTGCAACATTGTTGTGGGTGACCAACTGAATTTCCAGCAACCGACTCGTTCGAATTTCGAAAACGCGTCCGTTGCCAGGCTAGGCCATTGTCAATGGGTGCGCACCGATCGGTCCATTGCGGTACAACGCGTACAGGGGTACAACACGTACCCGCACACATTGAATGCAATGGGCCGGCCGGGGGCACCGATCGGTCCATTGCTGATCAACGCGTACAGGGGTACAACGCGTACCCGCACACATTGAATGCAATGGGCCGGCCGGGGGCACCGATCGGTCCATTGCTGTTCAACGCATCCCTGTACAAGTGACTGGCATATGTCACCATGCCTGTCTCAGATGGACATATGCCAGCCACAGATAGCTCCCAGGGAGTGAGGGGCACACCTACAACACGACAGCCTGTCCAAACTGTATGATAATTCATGGAAGGCTGCATTTCCTATTGTGTGTATGTTGGTGTACATGTTGTCCTGTGGGTGTCACCTGGGGGCAGCCACCCCCAGGCTGTGCACGTGTTCATGGGGACAGGATCCTGGGTGTTACGTGTACATGACCACTGTGATGTGCAACTGTTCATATCTGTGCATGTGCCATGGTCACATTTCACGGTGGTGTATGTGTATGTCATGTCACATACCCCGTGAGTCCCATGTGGGACGGTATGTTTGAGCCAGGGTGTCCCAGTGGCACAATAGTGATGGTCCTCCACAGTCTGTGTGCATGTAGTGTTTACAATGTCTCTGATTTCATGTGCACAATGGGAGACAGTCTCCACATCCACGTTGTGTGTGCATGGACTTTGATGTTGTGCGTGTGTGTGTCACAGACGTCCATGTCTGTCCTGCAGTGGCAAGTGGGACCACTACCTGTGGGGGTCATAGTTGTTTTGCTGTGGTGTATACATGATACTCCATGTAATGCCAGTGTCCATGTGGCAATACAGGGTCCCTGGGAATGTACCTGTCGTTGAGCTGTGATGCCTGGGGCACATCTGTCGTCACATGTCACTGTGGGGGGTGATTGTGACACGGCAGCAGGAGATGGGAACTTTGACACGGCCTCATGATATCCAATGGGCCAACCTGGGACTTATTGATGCCACTTGTTGAACCGTGATGACAGATGTTGGCCATGATTGTACCATACATGTCCTTACGGAACTGCACACTTCATGTAGTTGTGCCTCATAATGATGTATGTTGGGATATTGAGTGTGTTCAATGCCGCATATGTGGGCTGACTGACAATCTTGCTTTCTTCTCCTCTGCACTGCAGGGCTCCTGCTGTCCATCGACCATTCCCAGACCTGGCAACGATGGTGGAACGGGACAGCATCCGACGGTACCGCTTCACCAGGCAGCTGATTGAGGATTTGGCAGTGCAGTTGGCCCCACATTTGCAGCCTGGCCGGCCGTATCCTACCGCGCTGACCCCCAAGGTGAAGGTGATGGCAGCCCTACACTTCTTTGCCACCGGTACCTTCCAACATACTGTGGCGACTGCTGGTGGGATGTCACAGACCATGTTGAGCCGTGTGCTCCGCGATGTTTTGGTGGCAATGTTGCTATTCCTGAACCGGTACATCTATTTCCCTAGACTGCGACGACTCACTGACGTGAAGAGTGACTTCTATGCCCTGGGGAGGATGCCGCATGTCATTTGCTCCATTGATGGGACACATGTGGCTTTGGTACCACCACAGGCCCAGGAGCAGGCCTACCGTAACCGCAAGCACTACCACTCGGTCAATGCACTGGTGGTGTGTCTTGCAGATATGACCATCACACACGTGTGTGCCCGTTTCCCTGGTTCAGCACACGATGCCTTTGTGATGAGGAGTAGTCGCATCCCCAGGATGATGGCACAGATGCAGAACCAGCGTGCCTGGCTTGTCGGTGTGTACTGACTTTGTGCCATTGTGTGTGATCTGATCTGTAGTATTCCGCCCACTTTTCCAAGTCAGCTAATGTGCACTTGTCTGTCCGTAGGTGACTCGGGATACCCCAACATGCCGTGGTTGCTGACACCCCTCAGGAACCCTGTGACACCAGCCCAGATGCGCTACAATGAGGCACATGGTCGGACCAGGAGAGTGATTGAGCGGACATTTGGTCTCCTGAAGAGCCGCTTCCGCTGCCTGGACAAGACCGGAGGGTCCCTCCCATATGCCCCTGCGAAAGTGTGCAAGATTATCATCGTCTGCTGCATGCTCCACAACCTGGCAGTGCGGAAGGAGTTGCCTCTCATCCAGGATGACAATGACCAACATCCGCCACCTGTGGAGGATCCTGGCCTGGACCACGATGCCAGTGATGATGATGATGATGAGGGTGATGTCCGCACACAGCTCATCACCAACTTCTTTAGCTGAATGTGAGTATCCTGAGGTGTCATGTCAATGATGTGAGTTGGCATGATATGTGTAGGTGGTGCTCTGGTGCTGTTGGAGTGTGTCCATGGGCTACTTGACTGGATGTGTGTAGCGATGTGTGCTTACAGGTGGTCTGTACTCCCCAACAGGTTTGACATGCTAACTTGGTTCTGGGTGGGTATCTTGTAACATGAATTGTGCATGAGTTTTTCTGTTCTGTCCTGTTCTCCATTGCTTTTGACTGTGTGTCATTTCTGTCCTTCACATGGTACTTTCAGATTCGTTTGGTCAACTGTGTCCACCGACGACGTGATTGTACTTCCAGGGTGGTAGCTGTTGTGTCCCTACAGGTGATGTGCGCCACACCCATGGACTTCCTTCCTTCTACAGTTGTTGACTGTGTGCCCGCTGCCAGGTGGGATTACCTTGCATCTGTAGTGGTTACGACATGTTGCAACTGTGTAATAAACCTGTGCTTCACTTTGTGATGTGCGTTGTCTGTGGTCACACATTTGACTGCCATTTGCTTACTGCACCTGTGGGCTACTTGACTACAACTGGGAATGGGTGTGGTGTCTGTGCATTGCACCGTCTTCCCTGGCAACATCAGTGTAGGCAATGAGTCAGATGGCCTAGGTGTGTATGTGTTGTGTAGCCCTGGTGGTGTGTCTCCCTCATATGTGTCACGTTGCCTTTACTCACATGCCTGTGTTGTACTTGCTGTTGCAGTTCGCATACACAGTGTAATTTTGCAGTTCATCATCCCCATAACAGCACCCACGTTGGAATCACAACAGAGGCAAATATGGTGTATTAGTGTGTTTATTGTGATACATTTGTGTGAATAGTGCATAGGATGGGTAGTGCTGTACATATATCTTGCAATCAGAAGTTCCTAGGTGAATTGAAAGTCCTGGTAGACAAAATCCCCAGTATCGGGGCAACAGTTGTCTGAGACATTGGTCCAACTTGTACTCCCCATGCAATGTGTGGGAGTAGTGTTGCCGTCAACAGGGTGAACAGTCTGTGCACAAAGGTGAACATCCAGAACAGGTTCAGGCTTCCTGGGAGTTGCGCTTGGCCATCGGCCTCTCACTTGCCCCTCCTCGGACGACCCCTCTTCTTTGGGGGGCCCCTCAAGTACAGGCTGCTGCGGTACAGGGGACTCTCCGCCAGAGTCATCCTCCCTCCCTGTGGCAGTTGCAGTTTGTTCAGCACCAGATGTTGTTGGCACACAGGGAGGTGTGGACTGGTTGCTGTTCATCTGGCGGAGGCATTGTAAAATGTCCCTGTGCACCGCCGTCATCTCATGCAGTGCGTCCCACTTGGACTCCACGCGGGACATGTGTGAGTCCACGCGGGACATGTGTGAGTCCATGCGGGACATGTGTGAGTCCAAGCAGGCATGATGGGCAGCCTGCTGCTGTTTCATGTCTCTGAGGAGCCCCACTACCTGGATGAGATCTCCGGTGCTGGACTGGTACGCATCAGCTATGCGTACCAGTTGTGGGTCATCATGCACACCAGCAACCTCTGCAAGCAGCGACCTCTGTCTCCCACCCCTCCCACCACCCCTGCCGACATGTGCCACAGATGACCCTGGTCCACCTTGGGGGTTGGTGGTGGTGGTGGTGTCCATGGCCCCACGTTGGTCCAGGGTCCCTGTGCTGGTGTTGCTCCTTGTTCTGTCCATGTCGGCAGGGATGGTATTTGTGGTGACAGTCGTTGGAGGGGTGGGTGCAGGGGGTGCAGCTGGTGGTCCTGCTGGTGCTGCAGCTGGTGGTCCTGCTGGTGCTGCATGTAGACTTGCACCGGATGTGCCAGGTTGGTCTTCTTCGTCCGAGGAGGGCAGAGGCTGTACGACACCAGTGAGCTCCGCATCCTCTTGAGCCTGGGACTGGGACTCCTCAGCGTCTGCTGCTGTGTCCCCATCATCACCTGTTTTTGGGAGACACACACAATGTATGTTATGTTTCTGCAGGCATCAATGGTTGACACACCTGACAGTTGTGACTGTGCCTCTGGGTGCGGGCCTGTACATTGCATTGTCCTAAGTCGTCACAGTCAGGGGTTGATATTGGTGTGGCACATTGTCCTGCATTATTTGGGCATTTCTATGTATTTGTTGGGGTGTGAACATGGTCTGCATTGGTTGTATTTGGTTGACAGCCAGCCCTCCTTCCCACCCAGCCAGTCAGTTATCCCACCATGGACTGTGCTTGCATTGCAGGGAGTGGAAGTTGTCTCTCAGGATGTCAGTCAGTGGTGTCCTGCTGTTTGTTGGTGCACAGTTCCCAGCAGGGCCTTGTGCTCCCCACAGCAGTAGCCAGTGTCAGCCATCTTGTGAGTCCTTCTCCACTCCCTGTGATGTGAGCATGGTTCAGGGTGGTGTTGATGGGACAGTTGTGGGGGTGAGCTATGTCTGTGACTGTGACTCCCATCATGCTATTGCCTCCACCCCACTTCCCAGCATTCCCATACTTACTTGCTTTTGTGGAGAGTTCAGTGTGTGTGGGTGTGAGGGCAATGGCAAGATGGCTGACAGTGGTGTCCTGCTGTTGGTTGGTGTGCAGTTCCCAGCATGCCCTTGTGCTCCCCACAGCAGTAGCCAGTGTCAGCCATCTTGTGAGTCCTTCTCCACTCCCTGTGATGTGAGCATGGTTCAGGGTGGTGTTGATGGGACAGTTGTGGGGGTGAGCTATGTCTGTGACTGTGACTCCCATCATGCTATTGCCTCCACCCCACTTCCCAGCATTCCCATACTTACTTGCTTTTGTGGGGAGTTCAGTGTGTGTGGGTGTGAGGGCAATGGCAAGATGGCTGACAGTGGTGTCCTGCTGTTGGTTGGTGTGCAGTTCCCAGCATGCCCTTGTGCTCCCCACAGCAGTAGCCAGTGTCAGCCATCTTGTGTGTCCTTATCCACTCCCTGTGATGTGAGCATGGTTCAGGGTGGTGTTGATGGGCCAGTTGTGAGGCTGAGCAATATCTGTGACTACTAATCCCATCATGCTATTGCCTCCACCCCCTTCCCAGCATGCCCATGCTTCCTTCCTTTGACTCTGCTTCCCTGTGGGGTGGGCTGCCTGTGCTGACAGGATGGCTGGGAGTGTTGTCCTGGCAGTTGTTTGGCTAAAGGTCCCAAGAGTGTCCCTGTGCTTCACACAACATAACCCAGGGTGGTGGTTCTTTGTGGGATCTTGAGTTAGGATGGGAGGCATTGCATTCTACCAGGTGGGTTCTGTGGAGTTTGTGTTGAGGGGGGTGTGAGGGGAGGTGCGAGGGAGGTGCTTGTGACTATGGTCAGTGCTGCAAGTCCTCCTTCCCACCCAGCCAGCCAGATATCCCACCATGGAACGTGCTTCCATTGCAGGGAGTGGAAGTTGTCTCTCAGGATGTCAGTCAGTGGTGTCCTGCTGTTTGTTGGTGCACAGTTGCCAGCAGGGCCTTGTGCTCCCCACAGCAGTAGCCAGTGTCAGCCATCTTGTGAGTCCTTCTCCACTCCCTGTGATGTGAGCATGGTTCAGGGGGGTGTTGATGGGACAGTTGTGGGGGTGAGCTATGTCTGTGACTGTGACTCCCATCATGCTATTGCCTCCACCCCACTTCCCAGCATTCCCATACTTACTTGCTTTTGTGGGGAGTTCAGTGTGTGTGGGTGTGAGAGCAATGGCAAGATGGCTGACAGTGGTGTCCTGCTGTTGGTTGGTGTGCAGTTCCCAGCATGCCCTTGTGCTCCCCACGACACAGCAACAGTGTCAGACTTCTTTGATGGGCCTTTCCACTCTCTGTGGGATGTGCATGCGTGAGTGTGAGCTTGCTGGGCCATGTGGTGGGGGATGTAGAGCTGTGACTACGACTCCCATCATGCTATTGCCTCCACCCCCCTTCCCAGCATGCCCATCCTTCCTTCCTTTTGACTCTGCTTCCCTGTGGGGTGGGCTGCCTGTGCTGACAGGATGGCTCGGAGTGTTGTCCTGCCAGTTGTTTGGCTGAAAGTCCCAAGAGTGTCCCTGTGCTTCACACAACATAACCCAGGGTGGTGGTTCTTTGTGGGATCTTGAGTTAGGATGGGAGGCATTGCATTCTCCCAGGTGGGTTCTGTGGAGTTTGTGTTGAGGGGTGTGTGAGGGGAGGTGCTTGTGACTATGGTCAGTGCTGCAAGTCCTCCTTCCCACCCACCCAGCCAGATATCCCACCATGGAACGTGCTTCCATTGCAGGGAGTGGAAGTTGTCTCTCAGGATGTCAGTCAGTGGTGTCCTGCTGTTTGTTGGTGCACAGTTCCCAGCAGGGCCTTGTGCTCCCCACAGCAGTAGCCAGTGTCAGCCATCTTGTGAGTCCTTCTCCACTCCCTGTGATGTGAGCATGGTTCAGGGTGGTGTTGATGGGACAGTTGTGGGGTGAGCTATGTCTGTGACTGTGACTCCCATCATGCTATTGCCTCCACCCCACTTCCCAGCATTCCCATACTTACTTGCTTTTGTGGGGAGTTCAGTGTGTGTGGGTGTGAGGGCAATGGCAAGATGGCTGACAGTGGTGTCCTGCTGTTGGTTGGTGTGCAGTTCCCAGCATGCCCTTGTGCTCCCCACAGCAGTAGCCAGTGTCAGCCATCTTGTGAGTCCTTCTCCACTCCCTGTGATGTGCGCATGGTTCATGGTGGTGTTGATGGGACAGTTGTGGGGGGCAATATGTGTGACTACGACTCCCATGATGCTATTGGCTACACTGACTTGCCCAGCATACACAGAATTCCTTTCTTTCAGTGGTCTTCACTGTGTGTTGGTGTTGTAGTGGTGGCTACATGTCTGGATGTGTTTGTTAGTTCTATTTGTGCCACTGCCTAGCTGTAGTTGTAGTTGTGTTTGTACATGTGATGGCACGGTTAAATGTAACTTTGAGATGGCATGTGTTGTGTTTATCTGACTGACATACACATTTTGGGATGATTCTGTTCTGGTTGCTGTGTAATTGCTATGAGTGCATGGTTTGACTCTCCCCTTGACAGTGATGTGTGTGTGTATTGTGGCAGAATATTGTGTACATTTGTTGTGTACTCACCAGGCTCTGGGATGTTCTCTAGTCCATATACGCTCACTGGCGGAAGGATGGCCCGCACCTTCTCCTCCCAGGGCCTGAGGTATACTGGCTTGGCAGGAGGGCCACTGCCGGTGTATTGGCTCAGGAGGTAGTCTTTCTTGAGCAGCTCCTGGACCCTCCTGCGCACGTCATACCACCTGTTCTGGATGTCGGTCTTTGTGCGCAGACATGGTGATTGTGCGTTCACCCTGTTGATGATCCTCTCCCACATCTTGGTTTTCTGGGAGATGGGGGTCTGTTGGACCAGTGTGCCAAACAGCTGTGGCTCTACCCTGAGGATCTCGTCTACCAGGACTTTCAATTCACAATCTAGGAACTTGTGATTCTTCTTGGGGGGCATGGTGATGGGTGGTGATGGTGAGTGATGTGTGTGTTGGTATGCAGGTGAGGGTGTGTGGGTGTGTGTTTTGCTGGGTGTATGTGAGGTAGGTATTTGTTGGTGTGCTGATGGTGTGTGGCTTGTGTGAGGGATGAGCTGTGGGTGTGTGGTTGCTGTCTGTTGGGTGCTGGCAGTAGAATGGCATTTGCAAGGGATCATGGTTGGGATTTGTGTCCTTTATATGGGTGGAGTTGTGGTTGTGTCTTTGTTCTCTGTCCCCACCCCCAGTATTTATTGGCTTTGTAATTGTTTGTTTGGCCTTTTTTTGTGTAATTTTTCCTTTGTACTGTCTGTGCATGTTGGAAACGTTCTTGTGACCGAGTCGGACCCTGCATTTGTCTCGTACGGTGTTCTCCGTTTCGTTCACGCTGTGTTTGTGCAGCTTTCTATGCTGCGTACGCTGTCGGTCGCGGTGTTTTGTGTTACTCGGCTCGGTTTTGTATGCGTGTCGGTCGTACGGCTTGTCCTCCGTACGACTCGGTCGTGGTTTTCGCGCCTTGCATCGTACTTTGCGGTTTGGAGTTCGCGTGTACGTTTCGGTTGGATTTGTTCCGGGTGCGTATCGGTCGGTTCGATTCGCGTGTTTTTCCGGCCGGATTGCTGTTTTCCGTGCGGCTCGGTCGTTCGGCTTGGGTTTGGTACGTGTCGGTCGGATTTTGCACGCCTTGCATCGTACTTGGCGTGTCGGGCGCCACAGGTACGTGTCGGTCGGAATAAATTCCGGCTCCGAGTCGGTCGGTGCTTTTTCCGGCCCGAATCGGAATCGACCCCATAGTCTTGGGTGGCAAATGCAATGAGAGTGGGATCTCATACATTTTTTGCAGCCTTTCAGCACTGTCATTGGAAACTGCTGGTATACTGTAACTATAAATGAACGGGTCTGCAGCACTCTACATTTGGGGGGGGGGTTCATGATGACCATGGCCACTGTCTTGTGAAATGAATTTTGTTAGAGCTAGGCACAAGCAGGAAAAGGAAAGACTTCTGAACAAACATACATGTTGATTTTTATTTAAAATACTACCTTACTTGGGCCTGCTAACTGAATCTTCACGGATCAAGATAGATAGCACCAACATTCCAATACACCAATAAATACCCCAAGATTCTACGGTTCTACCCTAAGAAGTCCCTCCGAATCGTCCCTCTTCTTGCCCTTGGGTGCTAATAAAAGAAATTAAGATAAATAAAAATAGATTAGTGATTCTGTTAAAAATCTCCATAAAATGTTTTATGAAAAATAAACGCAGTCGCTACAACAGATCACCTATAGTAATACTGGTTTATACTCAAGTCTATAGACTGTTGTTAAATCCATATTCCAAATCTCCTTAACAAAAACCAAATTTGGAACTTATGTATTGCAGTGAATGATCTTTGATTTTATTCTATTCCCATTTCTCAACACCCTTGATGAGCCAACTCAGTCTCCCTTTTTTGTAATGCATAGATGCATACTTCACATCATCACTGTGAATTCCATTAAATAACCTAGAGCTGTACGAGCTACATAAACAAAGTCAAAGAGAAAACGCTCTACTCAGTGATTTACTATGGTGACAGAAGAAACAGTCTGCAATGGCTTCTTAATTAATCAGCCAAAGCAAGTGCCTGATGAATGCGATTAGGTAGCGGCACCTGCCTAGCAGAAACTAGAAACTGGATCACACAATAATATACCAGTATAAACTTTACTAAACATAACTTACCTCTGCGTGTTAACAGCATGCTATTCAGATTTTTTTTTTAGCATTGTAGAACACAAACACAACAAATAATTAATTCTCACCGAGCCCCGGAATCTCAACCCCTAGCAGGTCGAACAGGTCCTGTTCCCGGTCGAAAATGTCGGCACAGCGGTGCCTCAGCTGCTGGGCGGTACGCCGTCCTTGCTGGTGCACCGCATGCACCGGCGCACCGCCTCCCATCGCCGCAGATGCTCCCGCAGGGAGAAGCTGCTAACGGGCCTGCCACCTACTGCCACCATAGAGGGGAGGTGGCGCTGCACAATAAAAACTAGTGTTGCCACCTCCTCCTCTCCAAAGATCGCCTGGGGCTTCACACCTGGGTGGCAGCGCCGCCCTCATGGGAGCCACCCCTCTGCCATGGCGCTGGGTGGGGAAATAATAAACTAAGAAGGGAAAGGAAGGGAAAGCAAAGAAGAAATAAAGAAGGAAAGAAGGGGAAATAAACAAAGTCTAAAAAACTCACAAAAACATGAAAAGATTAACACAAAAACATAGATACACACACACAGAAAGACACACACTATTGTAAAAAATAAAAAATTAGGGGTAGAAAAGTAATTAACCCCTTCCGTGCTCATGACGAGCTCAGCTCGTCATGCTGCGCGGTAGCGCTGTGCGCATGACGAGCTGAGCTCGTCACGACGCCACCCGCGATCGGAATGTCCAGCACACGAGCGGAATTCCGATCGCGGTCAAGGGGTTAAGGAGGAGGATCACAAAGATTAAAAAGAGATTAAAATGTAGGCCCAACACCATAACAAAGATCAGAAAAAGAAGGTGGCTGCACCCATGCGGACCGCGTGGTGCTGTTCATGCTTGATTTAGAACGCAAGCACATTTCAGGACCGCGTAGTGCCATTCCTGCTCAATTTTGGAGAGTGCGGATGCACTCTGCGCTCCCAATGCAATGCGAACGGGCGCGCCGACAAACACCGCCAGAAAGAAGAACTCCGCATAGCAGGGAGGAGTTTTTTTTGCGACTCTGCGGAATTCTGCAAACTCCACCCGCCTCCAACAGCAATGCCTCTTGCTAAATGCAACCCTCAACTTTTAGAAAGTAACAAATTTCATGTGTTCCATATCATCTACAGCCTCAGCTATATTATCCACATCACCATGAAATTGGAAACAGTCTTTCACTTCTGTGCAGATTTAAGGTAAATCCTCCATTGTCAGACTTTACAATGCTGCTCATGCCCTGGTTCTGGTCCTGTGCCATCTGAATGATGGCAATCCCTTGCCCTCCGGTATCCAAGGCACCCATGTGGACCATTAAAGAGTGCCCTCTACATGGACACTGGGCTGATCTAGTGACTGGTGAACATAAGGCCAGATCAGACCTGTGCATCAATACCTCATTGGCTTCCTATCCTATACACATTATCCTAAAGATCTGGTGCATCATGTGAAAAGCCACTTGAATCGAACCACCACCAAACATGGCAGACAAGATGAAGATCTCCAGTGTACTATGCAAGACACGCTCCTTTGACAACACCAGACTTGAGAACAAGAATAACAAACAGGAATTAAGACTTCCCTGCTATGTACCAATGATCTGGAACAACAACACAATATAGATCCAAGAAGCACAATCACTTCTACTCTTCAGAAAGCAACTGAAAACACCTTTTCATGAAACACATGGTCAAGAAATAACACCCATTGCTTCGACATTGCAACACCAATTGACCGTCTAAGAAAATTGCAACTAAGTCCCTTCCCTTCTGGACTCCACCTCCTTCTCATAACCAGCACAGTCAATTTACTGGTAGGTGTGTTAGGTCTGGCCCTTGAAGCAAAAGCTGTCTTGCCAGATTAATGTTTAGAAAAAAATAATTAGATATATACATAGAGGAGGCTTTTGGGTAGCCATCTTCATCCATTGGTCTGTGAAAGTGTCATTCACTTTTTATGTCCACTCACCACAGCATACAGCATGGGGCAATGAGTCAGTCCAAATTACCCATTGGCTCTCCTCGATGTGAGTGACGTCACTTTGCTGGTGCACAGTGTGCACACCCACCATATAAGCAGCCTTGGGCAATTGGGACATCATGTGCTTTATTGTAAAAAGAATGTTTTTTTTCCCTTTTAAACATTATGGGCCTTATTTATGACGCCTTGCGACAGTTTTGCACAGCCATTGCGTCATATTTTGTGACGCATCGACGGCGTAAAACATGCCCCCTGTTGGGCCCTAATTACAAAGTCATGCATCTAAGCAGATGTGTCACTTTGTAAACCCCTGCGCTACATTATACCTGCGTCAGGTATAATGTTTGAAGGGGGGGGCGTTCCCATGCAAGTAAGCCTCGTAGAAGTCACTTCTAGGACACAAATGCATCAAAAACGAACGGTGACGCTGTGCTATATCCAGAGTCCTCTTCCTGCATTGCTGGAGTTGTGTCACGCTTCCGAAACAACTCCAGTAATGCGTCATTTTTGCGCCAACAGATACGTCAGTAAAACTGACTTATCTGTCATTCCTTGCGACATGATGCGTCATACAGTCAATATGACACAACCATCATGTCGCAAGGAGGGCTCAATGAAAAGTGACGCATCGCTGTTTTCAAGCAGTGATGCGTCACTTTTCATAAATGAGGCCCTATATTTTGTGCGGCAGTGATCACAGCATGAGGAGAGACTTTTGGCAGCTAGGTGAAGGGGAGCAAAGTCTCATACACACCACTTTCACTACACAATGCTGCTGTGTTACTTCCCCTCTGCAATAAACAAACCACTTCCCCGCCAACTCCATGCTGCAGAGCATAATCGATCCAAGACAACTGGTGCACCAAAACAGAACACAACACTGGGGTGAGTGCAACAAGGCACATGAAAGAACTACTCAAGTACACATAATTAAAATAAAATAGAAATGCCTCCTATGTAGTGCTTTCACCTAATGTCTCCCATCTCTCTCAAAATGAAGAAAAAAACACAGGATTACCAGCTATGCTCCTGTAGATTCAAGTTTGGTTCTGCCTCACATTTCGCTTCTTTTCGAGGAGGGAAAGGAGAAGGAAGGCCTTCTTGGCGATTTGCACTAGCTTGCAGTCTCATGCCACAATATAAGTGTCAGAGAATAAATTGTGACAGTGATCTGATACAACTATTGCAGTGCTCATTGCTTGTGATATAAAGGTGAGTGAGCCATTCGAACTGGACGCCTGGCTTTAGCTCAGCTCAAAGTCATCTTGAACCCTTGAGCCTAAAACGAGCCGAGCTTTCATTTAGCTGTCGCCTGGCACTCAGGCTGTTACCTTATGTGCAAATAAATAAAGATCAACAGTGTGAGAAACAGATACCTATCTAGTGGCTAAACTGAACAGACTAAGGCAAGATCAGGCTTCCCGCTTGACAAAAATGTCTAATCCTAGGCAAATACTATATCCACCAAGACTCTTCATTATCACATTTGAGAGAGCCTTCAAATATGTGCATCGGATGTGCGCTATAAAAATCCTCTTGTTCTTTGTTTAATCAACTATAATGTTGCTCCATCTGCAATAAAAATCAACACCACATATACATATGGGGCCCGATTCACAGAATTAACTTAAGACAAAATCCTAAACTTACTACCATTTTGGTATTCACAGAAGGCACTTACTCATTTTGGTATTTACAGAAGGCACTTACTCATTTTGGTATTCACAGAAGGCACTTACTCATTTTGGTATTCACAGAAGGCACTTACTCATCAATGAGTAAGTGCCTTCTGTGAATACTAAAATGAGTAAGTTACTCAAAATGAGTGAGTTACTCAGAATGAGTAAGTTACTCATTTTAGTATTCACAGAAGGCACTTACTCATCAATGAGTAAGTGCCTTCTGTGAATACCAAAATGAATAAGTGCCTTCTGTGAATACCAAAATGAGTAAGTGCCTTCTGTGAATACCAAAATGGTAGTAAGTTTAGGATTTTGTCTTAAGTTAGTTCTGTGAATCGGGCCCATGGTTCACAGGACAGCTGAATTGCCTCCTAGTTCACTATGGCATTGTCAGGAGGGCAGGAGGCAGGGATGCAGTTATATGACTTTTTAAATTTCAGGCAATCTCATCATATTTTTTTTCAAGTTTGAGTTTATTGAGAACAACAAGAAACAGCAATTCAATAAATTACATAAATTATGAAAGCAATAAAGAGAGCCAGGGTGATAATCATGAAATACAGTAACTAATAACAAAAATTGTTCTGAAATAGATATAAATAATGCATAAGTGCGCATTCTAAGCTGTAAGAAACTGCAAAAACGTTAAGGGAATATGGGGGGGAGGTAAATGGAGGGAAGATATACATAGTTTATTATGCAAGTTCGAAAGAAATAATATAAATAACATTGTAGACATTATATAAAGAACTTAAGGCACATATATAAGCACAATGATAACAATATGTTAATCGTCAAATAATATAAAATAAAATATACAAATCAACTGGGTTAATTTAAGGTGGTTTTCTGACTTAATCGGACACAGTAATAATTTTATTAACACATGAGGATGATAAATATGTAGTTAGTGGAAGCCATAAAAGACCTCTCTTCATGTCTAAGGATATAGGAGATACATGGTTTGTATCTAATCTATGATGAAAGCAGATGGCATTCCACCAGGATCTAAAAGTAAAATTGTGCGCTTGTTTCCAATTACAGGTTAGTGAATAAAAGGCAACAGCTAACAACAAATCTATCAGCTTATAGCTAGCGGGTAAGCTAAGCCACTGAGGAGCTAAACTACCTAGAAAAACATTAGTAAAGAAGAAAGGGACAACAGTTTTAAATATCTTGTTGATTTGGCACCAAACCAGTTTCAAGAATTGAAGAATAGAAGGGCAATCAAATAATCAGCAGTTGAGTTTGAGATGGACCATCAAGATGAATTTGCAGTTGGAGTAAAGGTTGTTTGAGTCATAGGGGTAAATAACAAACAATGATAAACAAAATAAAGGGTTTGTGTAGTATTGGCAGCTCTTGTAGTTTTATGAAGTATAATCTCATCATATTTTAACAAAATTTGTGTTGCATAACTTACATGCCAATTATTTTCAGGGCGTGGCTCGTGCATGGGCTCTTAGAGCCAAGCCAGACCCTCTCTTGCTGTTAAGTTATTGGTTTGTCCACCTTTAGTACTATACAGGCAATTTTCTGTGGCGATAAAATATTGAAACTGACAATTGTACGTAAGGGCTCAACATGGAGGGCATCACATGCTTTTTGGGATCTGTATCAACATGTTTAACACAAACGTAATTGGATTCCACCTGACAATGTCGAGTAATCTGTCAAATGCTACGGTGAGATCACTACAAATAACTGTGGGTGACAGATCTCTTAATCAGAGGTTAATTACCTACTTGGCTATCTAGTTGCTATCTCCTATCTCAGTTCCCTTACCTCCATGGCAAGTCTCTCTATTTATTTTCTATTCTCCCCTTTCTTCTGAGTTTTCTTCTTTCATTCTGTGCCTTTAGCCCATTCACTTCTTACTTTCCTCTCTGTTATGTTTTCCATTTATTCTTTTGCACTCTTCCTAGTTTTCACTTCTCTGCACATTTTCTTCTTTCCATGTTCCCTCACATTTTCTCTACTATTTCCTTAATTTTTACTATCCTTCTCATTTTGTTTTCCTTTTCTCCTCTTTCCCCATTTCCACATTCAACTGTCCGTTCCTCATTTTCTTCCCTCTCCCGCTTCACAATCATTAATTAGTTGTTAGATTCATGTAAAAGTGTGATATTATTTCCATGTAATATTTCCATTTCCATTTCCATGTAATATTATGAATGCTTTATAGTACACCACCACCATGTGATCTGTACTACTGTTTGTTGCATTCTTAATTACCCTCTCGTCCATTCCCAGAAGCACACAAAAAGTCCAAAGTCATAGAATAAACACTATGGGGCAGATTTATGTTAAACTAACGCAGCACAGTGCAGCAAGTCATTTTGCTGCCCCATGCTGTGTTAGTCTGGAAAGCACAGGGATGCGACATATTTACAAGAATATGTCGCATCTCTGTGCTTCCCCTGCGCTGGCGCACAAACTGCTGTCATGCGCCGGGCGCAGGCACCCTTGCACCATGGTGCAAGGATGCCTGCGTCGTGGAAAGTGTTTTTGTGCAGGAAGGGGCACCTTCCTGCACAAAAACAATCACTACAGGCATTTTCCTCTTCCAATGCGTGCTGTAGAATGCAGCACGCATTGAAAGAGGAAAACGAGGAGAAATGAAAACATTTCTCCTCATTGCGCCTCGCTATGCCACCTCTAGGGTGGCGTAGCATACTGACACATCTCCAGAGTTACGATTTCACGTAATTCTGGAGTTGAGTCCTGTTCCATGAGTGTTGCGTGGGAACACCCACTGCAACACCCATAGAACGCCCCTTCACCGCAAAGTGCTGCGTGTGAAGGGACCAGTATTTACAAGGAGAGGAAAAGTCACGCATGGTGGCTTTTCCTCTCCTTGTAAATATAGAGGAGCCCCCTGCGCCACCAGTACGTCACGAAAAGTGACGTACTGGTGGCGCAGGGGGCTTGTAAATCTGCCCCTTATATGTCAGAAATATTAACTTTGCCAATTTTGTTTTTTAAGAAGTGCCCACGTATACATATGTAAACTTTTCTCCACAGAAAAGGCTTTGAGTCCTAGGTAAATTCGTAGAGATTACCTTAATTATAATTTGCATCAGTCTTCTATAACAAATCTTCAACCACAGAATAGAAGGCAGACACTTGCAGCTAGAGACAGTTTAGGATGGATTCAGTGCGCTACATGTTGCTTTAAAAAAAAGAAAACCAACCTGAACATTACGCTTTCCGGCATTATGTTGCTTCGATATTATTACCTTTAAAACTTTATCTGCTTCCAGGACTACTGCTGTACTGACAGCAAATTGAAGAAAACAACATGTCAGCTTATGCACTGCTCAGTGTGAATCGTTTAGCTTCCCTCCTTACCTGTTTGGAAGGAGGACCCGCCCTCTCCTCAGTTGTACAGTGCTCTGGCCTGCACTGTGCAATGTGTTCATCTGTGGCTCAGGCATATTTGTACCAATTGACAGCAGGTCCGCAGCCCTGGGGGTCTCAGGCCAATTAAATTTCTCTGCAATTAAATTGTTCTACAATAGTAAACCTATTGGGTCCTTGTTGCAGGAGAACCATTTTTATTAATTAAACAGAACTCCTCCGAGGTTCCCTCTCGATCTGAGTTCTCCCAGAATCCACGACCTGGTTCACAGTGTAGAGCAGCTCATAATAGACCTCCGATGCTCTGGGCAGCGCAGCCTGGCGGCAAGGGTAGGTGCAACTTAGAGCCCATAAAGACACATCCCGGGGCTCACGAAACCAAGCCCCCCCCATACTCATGATCTTTATATTTTATAAACTCGTATTTCAGGCTAGTATAACACGAGACCCTAATTTTGGCTAACTACTAAACGCCAGCTCATGTCTTCAGCTGGTACGGAAGGGGGCGGCGGGGGGGGGGGGTGGTGGGGGGGGGAGGTGAAAGAAAAAAAATAACAGTTACCTCATCTGCATGGCCGCCGTCTTCCGTCTCTCCTCCCTGAAGCAGGAAGCACACCGGCCCCCCTAAGCCAATCACGATGCTGCTGTCACCAGTATGACATTACCATCGTGATTATTTTGATTGCCCTGGTTCAGTGTTTAGACTAGGATTGGGAGCCAGTGCATTTTCTCCACCCAGGCTGTGCAATACAGCCAGGTGGAGAACATGCTAAGTGCGCATGACTGTTTGTCCGGTCTAAGACGGCCGGCCAAACCGTCATGCGCACGTAAGTTCACTCACCACTCCTCCCCCTGCTGGCTGTGAGGACAGGCAAGCCCTGCCCACCCCAAAACTGGCTTCAAGCACGAAAAAAATAAAATGATAACAACATGTTATCATTTTATTTTTCCTTTTTTCCACTGCTGAAAAGCAATGGGGCGACGCTCCTCTGCCTTAGCGGACGGCCACCGCTGGTCTTGACTATGCCTGGGATGTCTGGAAGCATGGCTGTGCTTTCAGAATAACGCCTCACAGAGGTAGTCAATACGCCTGCTGGGTTTCTGCTCCGCTACAGTCTGGGTCTGTCTTACAATATACATTGTTCAGGTTATAAAAGTATACAAGAGCTTTAGTCTAGGTAAAAAGAAGATAATGTAATGATTTTTAATTAAAAAACTTGTCATACAAATATTTCCACACCAGTCCTTATTAATTATGGGCAGAATTTCCAATGCCTACTAATCCCTCCTGCTCAACAAGAAACTCTTCTGGTGCCAATTATTTCCCAGAAAATCAAATGTCTCGTCAACTAGTTGCTTAATAACAAGGCAGTGTGTGAAGATGTTCTCTCTTCTGAGGTCTGCAAGGTGGTTCAGGACATATTGATACCAGGTTTTCGGACTGCAGTTCGAGCCAATGTGAATCCCTCCTCATCGCTAATACAGCAATACAGCAATGCCTTCACCAATGATAAACCCCTCTGTCTAGTTCATCATTGCGAACCATGATGATTCTTAAAATAGAAGGACTTGGGTAAATGTTTGACCTCACTTCTTCCGGGTCTAGTCCCTCAAAAACACTGCAGGATCAAGCCACCTGTAATGCCACAGAATAGACTAATTTATCTATAATACTGCTCGACCTAATCCCCTTGCAGTCAATTCCTCCATCTGTAATCCTTCTTGATACAGGAAGTATTTCAACAGAAATAGAAGGTTTTCATGGGCAATATAAAGCACAATTAATTTTCCTGGATCAGATATTGATGCATTTAAAGCTGAATAAGGAAAGAATTGCTACTATCCTGAGACAATTCAACATGGTTGACGAATTCTCACTGAAAGGTGCACCTGCCAGTTGTTTCCCATGTCACCTTTGTTTTGGTTTTAAATGTGGAAACTTTGCTTAATCGGCAGATACCGTTGCCATATCCAAAGCCATTTATTCATAAATGAGAAAGGATAGAATTATGGGAAATTATCTATGTACAACTTGATTACCAAGAAGAACCTGGCTTTAAAAATACCAGCTTATCAATTTTTGCACAGACGCAATTAAGTCCAATATCTGTGCAATGAAATGAGCTATGTATCCCCTTATCGCATATATGAAGTCTACAGCACAAAAAACACAACAGACACATCACCAGCATAATATAAAACCACACAGTAAATGTGCGCAAATATTCTTGTCACACTTTTCCACCTCCAGGACCCTGTTTTCATAATTCAGCATTAAAAGGTGTTTAGAGTATGTATTATCTTAATAGCGCCAATCAAAAATGTTTTATGATCTATTCCAAAATCTCAATATACAGTGAAAGGACTGACATATGATTAAAATTAACTGGCAACAATAATGTTCTGTAAATGGTCATCCTTCAACATACACCTATCTACTCAAACTATACATACTTATATTTTAACATAATTTTTTAAGTAATTAGAGCTTGAAATAACATTTTTGATGGCTCCAAATGGTTCAGGTGCATTGGTTGAGTAACGCATACGTATGGAGATTTGTGTTTTTCTATAAATCTTTGGCTCATTTTCAGAAAACATACAAGACTTACTTATTAACTGTGTGCCCTATTTACTTACTATGAAGCAGCGGCGCCGGCACAAGTAAGTGCGGTGGGGCGGTGTGGCGGGGTAGGCGCGGGGAGGGAGGGGGGAGTCAACAGACGACGGAATAGGTATAATTAAATAAATAAATAATACCTATTCTGTCGTCTGTCGACTCCCCCCTGCCGCACCACGCCGCACTGCGCTTACCTGTGCCAGCCACCGCTGCTATGAAGGCACATCCACTATTATATTTCTGCACAATTACCAATTTATGCCTATACACTCCTGATCAGACAACCACACAGCCATGTTCAAAATGACACAATTCAGCAATGTACATTCATATAGCTACCATTAAATGCCAACACTACAATTATATACACCCACAAAACCACCACCAAATGCCAACAAACCCTTATGCACACACAGAGCCAATGTCAGAAAAATGGGTTTTTAATTCTGGAAGCAGGTATCCTTACCAACTTGAAAAAAACAATCTGGCTAGGCCTCAACACAGGTCTTAGTGAAACTCTCCCCAGTTGTTTGGCATCAAACAATTCCCCAGAAAATGCATGTTAAGTTCAAACAGCTTTAAAGTCAAGCAAACAACACAATAAAATGACCACACCAATTTTACAAAATAGAGTAAATCAACAAAAAGACACCAAATCAATTAAAACATTTTTTATTTTTTTATTTTAAGACAAAAAGGGCCTACAAAAATTAAAGTGGCAATGAAAAATATCAGCGGTGGTTGGCTGGGACATAGGTGCAATTTCAGGCTAACCACGATGGAGCCGAGATAGGCTCTGCCAAGTGTGTCATACAAGTCAAAGTTGTACCTTGGGATTTAGTCAAATTTTTGGAGCTCAAAGTCTTCCAGCAGGGCAAAGTCCAAAACTGAAGCTGCTAAAAATGCCTCAAAGTTAGATAAATAGTTGTTGAGCTTGGCTGAAGTCACTTGTATTGGTGCCAAAAGTTCCAAGCAGGACAAAGCTGTATTTCGTAGCCATCATTGTCACTTCATTTTTAAGATAGATTTGCCTCCTCGCCCCGATTCAAGACTTTATATTTGTACTCCTACATCCCTCAGGTCCTCAGACAGGCTTTCAGGCTCCAGGCCACTCTCTAGGAAGAGCTCATGCATGGTCCACTCCACAGTGGTCAGCTGGGGGGGAGTCAGGAGTCCATCTGTTTTTTGTGTCCCTGCAGGCGAAGTAGAGACCAATCACTTGACCCTCAGAGAGCAGTTTCAGTCCTTGGGGACCAGCAGGAGTTAGGAGTCCTTAGGTCCTTTTCTACGAAAATAGATTTCTCACTTCAGATATTATCTTGTCAGATCAGGGATTGTTGATTCTATCACTGATTATCAACACCAACAATATTGTGGTACAAGAATATCGAGGTCAGATTATCGAGGGACAAAATCAAAAGGTATGTGCATATAAGGAAGTATAGATTTACTACTCCCAACTCCAAATCTACATGCCATGAAGATATATGTACAGTGTAGGTACATCTATGCCGAGATAGGTATAGAAAATCTTTTTTTTTTTTTTTTTTTAGTCCTCATCAGTCACCAGAAGCTGGCATCTGTGACCCGCCCATCTCTTCCCTTTCCTAGGTCAACCCTGATTCAACTTACATCACCCCTCCTCTAACCAACTTCACATCTGCATTCCTTTGGGCATCTTACATCTGCAATCTATGTTCCCGACCCTCCTGATCTCTTGTGCCTATTCCATAAAGCTGAGAAGGTGCTGAGATAACCCACTTCTTACAGAGCTACCTTCTTGCTAACAGCACCAAATATAGTATCAATGATTATTGTTCCTTCCTCAAACATATTTTGGCCTCACTATCCCTGCTTCCCTCTAGGATACCAAAACATTACCAGTGATGGGTTTTCCTTGACTTGTCAATCTCAGGCAAGACGTTACCCACTTTTTGTCAGAAAAGACGGATCTTGGGACACTGCCAGAACATATGAACATCATCTGCTTCCTTTGCCCCTCATTCCTGACAACTCTTCTTCACCCGGTTACCCAATGAGGACAGCCTTTTCGGAGTCCAGTACGCTCTGTGTAGAACAAAAAGATAGTTATTGCTTCAGGTGGCAGTTATCACTGTTTTGGACAAAATGGGCAACAAAACTTGCCATGTATGGTTTGCATTCTCCATACTCAACAGGCCTTTCTTCCAAAGCTCCTCTGGCAGTCTAAAGTCACCATCCCGTGCCTCTAGGAAAGCCCAGTACCATCTTGTCAACTCTTTTTCTTAGGGACATCCTCATGCAGTTGTCGTTCCATAGGTGTTTTTGTCCCAGCCTCCTTTTTAAGGATTCTTACCCAGCTACTGGATCTGGTAGTATTTGAACCTAGAGAGTCTGTATCCTGTTTTCCTGAAAATATCCTCTCACGAAATGAGGACCCATTAATGTAAAAGTTGTCCCCACTTTTCTATACCAGCAGTCTTCAAAGGTAATGCGAGCTGATCCAACAGACAATCCAGAGTACCTGGATTCACTATAGTATGGTATCCTGAATGTCAACCTGATGTGTGTTCTGAGTCTAACCACCATGCCCACCACTTTCAGCTTCACCTTTTTGAAGTACTTGACATCTCCGAATTTATACAGGACATGAGTCCCCTCTTGTGAATAGCCCTTTAACATGGCACTAAGCATACAACCTAATTGAAAGGCCCAACTGTATAGTTAGTTGGAAGTCAGGCCCTTCTTATCCTCTCTTCTCCATTTCCTTTTCAACTTTCTGCATGCAATTCCTACACCCCTTAAGCCCAGATAAAACTCCTCAACTTGCTCTGCAGTTTATTGGACCAGCCTTTATTAAAACATAGTGGGATTTAACAAAATAGGAAAGTGAACATCGGTAAAAGTGACAACTTGATAATATTCGTTTTGCCATATATGGAAAGGGGACGGCTCTTCCAGGTTCTCAGGAGCTTTCTTGTCTGAGTCATAACTTTATCAAAATGTACCTGTGCTAACTCCTCCAAATCATATATCATCTGTATGCCTAAATATCTGATCCCTATTTTCATCAAATGGCCCTCCTACTGCATGTTCCGCATCATAATTTCAGTCTTAGTATCATTGACTAAATACAACAAGATCTCACCAAATTTCTTTATGATTCCATCTATATTATGGAAGGAGCTTGCCAGGTCAGATGTCAAAACCATTAAATCATCCGTATACAGGACCAACCATTATATTGCAAAGGAACTATGCCTAAGCTGTCCCTCAACCGCTTTGCTGAGGGCTCTACATACATATTAAATAGTAGTGGGGGCAGCAGGCAGCCCTGTCTTGTGCCCCTCTGTATTTTGATCTTCCTTGTCAGTCTGCCATTTACACCAATCCTAGCCACAGGTTCCCTATAAATCAACTCCACTGCCCTGCAGAACATTTGTCCAAGGCCCTTCTTCCCAAGTACTGTGTGTAAATAATGCCAACTCACCCTGTCGAAAGCCTTGGCTGCATCAAAGATCAAAATAGCCAAAGGGAGGTTCCAAACTGGTGTCATATCCATGGACACAATTAACCCTTATGTTAACTCATGCATATACCGCCCACTGTTAAATCCTTTCTGATCTTCGTGTACTAAACTGCTGATCACTTTATCCAGACTTTTTGCAAAAATCTGTGTAAAGAACTTATAATTACAGTTCAACAGGGAAATTGGCCTGCATGATTTATATAACTTAGGATCCTTATTTAGTTTTAAGATAATACTTATTATGGCTTCATTCCATGACCGTGAGGGGGCATTCCCTCAGATAAAAATACGCCCCAGTAATATGGTAAAAAATAGAGCTATCACATCCTCTAGTGCAATATAGGACTCACTAGGGAGGCCATCTGGGCCAGCCTCCTTGCCCCTTATACCTTCTGTAAGAACCCTGTTCTGGGGGCAACGGGGAACGCAGGAGTTACTGGGCCCAACCGAGGTGGTTGAAGCCTTTTACCCCTAAGTCCTGGGGCCCACCTACTATGGATCCCGCTCAACTGGATCCAGTGCCCCCATCTGTCCCTGATTCTCAGCTGGGTAGAGTAGTGCGAGCAGTCAAGGCTCCCTCAAGGGCAGCTCAGATACAGCTCAGTGAACACGACTCAACTTAACAGGCAGGCAGCGCAACAATAAATCAATGTCTAGTCTAATACTTGTTTTTGTATAAAAAGAAGCATTTTTATTCTAAATCTACACATGCAAAGGTAAACAACATTCTTAAAGCAATAACACAATGCTCTTGAGGTCAGGGTTCTAGTAGATGTCAGGCCACTCCCTGATCTCCAACCTCTAGTGTAACGGATTTGGCCTTATTATTCCCCATTCACTGATGGCCACATCCAGGGATTGTAAATTAATAAGCCGTACTCAAGAGTTCTTCCCTCGGAATCTGCAAGTAAGTACAGTCTTTAGAGTCTAGGGTTTAGCAGCATCAATGGTGGTAGGTCCTCTGGAGCCCAAACGCCCAGTTCTCTGCTTACCCTCTCTGGTGGCATAGTACCCAGTGGCATTGCAGTGCGGTCCCGTTCTGGCAGGTGCGGGCTCTCTTCCCCAAGCCACGCTACATGCGAAGGTCCAATGGGCGAGGTGCTCTGGCTCCAGCTCCAGCAGTCATGCAGTAAGTCATTTCTCCTTCGGCAGAGGGTGGGGGTTGATCCCCTTGCTCCAACAGGGTTCAGTGGGGGCAGTCCACAAAATGTAGTTGAGTTCCACTTTGGTCACAACAGTTTCCCAATCCCGGGTGACAAACCCGATCTCTTGACCTCAGCCTCTCACATGGAAAGTCACGGAGGCCCCTCCTGGCATACGGGGTCGCCAAGTCACTTCAGCATGTGGGCAACAGCCCGATCAGTACGGAAAAGGGTTCCTCCCACTACAGACTTCAATCAACCCAACGGCGGCCCCGTCTGGCACACAGGTCACCCAGTTAGTTGGGGGCAACAGCCTGATCGGGAGCGTGAGGGGTGAGCAGCCCTTTTTGAGCACCTTAAGCTTCAAGCTTTTATTCTGTAGTTTTTAACGTGGAAAGTGAAATTGGCGTTTTAAATACTTTAGCTGCATTTGTATGTTCTTCCGCATTTGTATGTTTTTTAACCTCAGAGTTTTTAGCAATTTTAGCACCTAGACGCTTAGACATTTTTAGGAAACTTTACCTTGCACTTTAGCATATTTGCACTCACTGCTTGTCCGGTCTCCGATTCCCCGGTCCGACATGGCGTCTCGCCGATTGATTGGAGGGAATCGGACACTCCCCTCTGCCTGGCCCGCCTGACTTCCGGCGGTGAAGGCAGAACACAGTGAATTCCCGCGCCCGGCCAGCTATTTAGTTCCATTCTGGGCCGGACGCGCAGCGGAGCGTGAGGGGTGAGCAGCCCTTTTTGAGCACCTTAAGCTTTTATTCTGTAGTTTTTAACGTGGAAAGTGAAATTGGCATTTTAAATACTTTAGCTGCATTTGTATGTTCTTCCGCATTTGTATGTTTTTTAACCTCAGAGTTTTTAGCAATTTTAGCACCTAGACGCTTAGACATTTTTAGGAAACTTTAACTTGCTCTTTAGCATATTTGCACTCACCGCTTGTCCGGTCTCCGATTCCCCGGTCCGACACTGCGTCTCGCCGATTGATTTGAGGGAATCTGACACTCCCCTCTGCCTGGCCCGCCTGACTTCCGGCGGTGAAGGTAGAACACAGTGAATTCCGCGCCCGGCCAGCTATTTAGTTCCATGCTGGGCCGGACGCGCAGCGGAGCGTGAGGGGTGAGCAGCCCTTTTGAGCACCTTAAGCTTCAAGCTTTTATTCTGTAGTTTTTAACGTGGAATGTGAAATTGGCATTTTAAATACTTTAGCTGCATTTGTATGTTCCTCCGCATTTGTATGTTTTTTAACCTCAGAGTTTTTAGCAATTGTAGCACCTAGACGCTTAGACATTTTTAGGAAACTTTACCTTGCACTTTAGCATATTTGCACTCACTGCTTGTCCGGTCTCCGATTCCCCGGTCCGACACGGCATCTCGCTGATTGATTGGAGGGAATCAGACACTCCCCTCTGCCTGGCCCGCCTGACTTCTGGCAGTGAAGGCAGAACACAGTGAATTCCCGCGCCCGGCCAGCTATTTAGTTCCATGCTGGGCCGGACGCGCAGCAGATGCACGCAGCGGGCGCGCCAAAGGCAAGCCCATCTGCACCCGTCCGCGCCAAGATCACGACAAGGACGAGAGATTCTGCCCAATTGCACTCACCTATCGTATATACTTCCGAGGCTTTAACACAGCTTAATTTAATGCCAAACGAGCCTGCAGATGTCTAATATCTCCAAACAACTTAATGGGGGCAGTCAGCTGTGCATATTGCAGATCGGAACTCCCCATCAAAGATAACGGCTCTAGGATTATCACAGAAATCCATACCACCCATCTAAAAGGAGGTTTAATAAATGCCAGATCCCTAAGCAAGCACTGCCAAGATGTCAGAGACCTAATCATTGATCTACAGCTAGATTTTGTATTCATCACCGAAACATGGCTGAAAGATTGGTGTAACCCTGACATTGCTATTGCACTCCCGCCCAACTACACTATCCACAGGAAAGATAGAACGGGTGGTAGAGGGGGGGCCTGGCTATTATCCTTCATGACACTTTGCATTGTGCTAATTTTGATTTGGACACACTTAGGGAGCTGAAAGCCTTGGCTTCTGCATCTCCCTAAATGCCTCTCTGTCCTTTACGGCTGCTTTGATCTATCGTCCGCTGGGTCCTAGCGCAGCCTTCATAGAATCATTAGGCGATACTCTAAGCCACCTCCTTCTCAGATATGCCAATTTTACCTTGTTGGGAGATTTCAATCTCCACTTGGAACGTGGAACTGAGCTAGGAGTGGACAACTTTCTTCAAATAATTGAACTATTCAAACTGTACCAGTTGGTAGATGCCCCAACACATCGGGCAGGCCACACTCTAGATGGGGTCTGCTCCAACTTCACTTTGCTCTCTGCAGACACCCCCATTCCACAGATATGGTCAGATCATTACTTTGTCCCCCTGTCACTTAAACTCCCTCCTAGGATTCAACAAGATAAGATATCCGCTCACTCCCAGCCCAGGCGTAAATGGGCACAACTAGCTGCCGACCCTAGGTTGGCTACCACTGCCCAGGCTTATCTCCCCGTACTAACAGGGAATACTGTAATTGATTCGCATCTCTTTCACGCTTGGTTAACCACTACAAGTAATGAACTTATGCCACCAGACAAACCTGACGAGACTACTAAATCTAAAACTCATAAAACACCTTGGTTCACGCCCGCTCTTGCACAAACACATCTCCAATGTAAGCAACACGAGCGCAAGTGGAGAAGATCTTACGATACAGGATATAGATTAGCTTTTAAAATCAGTAGGAAACTCTATCATGCCCAGATTAAATTAGCTAAAAAAGAGTACTACGCTAACAAAATTCAGGAAGCAAACCAAGACCAAAAAGCCATCTTCTTAGTTGTAAAGTCCTTTACTAACCCGAAAGTACTACAGAAAGAGATTCCACCTTCCCAAGAATTATGCGATCAAATTTCAGTCTTCTTTGAAGACAAAATTCGAAAAATTCAAAAGGATTTTAGAACCTCCCCTGTCCTAGATGTCGCCCAGAAGCATGATTCCGTTACCACTGCCTTTTCCTAACAAACTTTCGAACTAGTATCAATAGAACAAACTCGGTTTGCTATCATAGCATGCAAATCAGGTTCCCCCTTAGACGCCTGCCCTCCTATAATTCTTCACAAAATCATAGATATAGTTAACCCAATCATAAACCACATAGTTAATTCCTCACTAAGTTCAGGTACAGTGCCAGACGAATGGAAGTTGGCATTGGTAAAACCTCTACAAAAGAAGCAAAACATTGACCCTTCGGTGCTCTCTAATCTCCGGCCTATATCTTTACCCCCTCTATTGGGCAAAATTACAGAAAAGTTAGTTCACAAAGAACTTACTAAATTCATTGAGGCCGCTAACATTCTTCACCCCCAACAATCTGGTTTTTGCCCAAAGCATTCTACAGAATCCGCACTCCTAGAATTAACAGACACTTTAAAAATGTTAGCTGACAAAGGAAGAAAGGCGGTCCTGATCTTACTCGATCTGTCAGCCGCCTTCGATACCATCTCACACTCCATCCTTATGCAAAGGCTGAAATCCTGCGGCATCTCAGGCGCCGTGCTTGAATGGATAAAGTCCTTCCTCACTAATCGCAGAAAAGTAGTGACCCTGGGATCTTTTCTTTCCGTTGAACGGCACATCACAACAGGAGTACCACAGGGCTCGTCGCTGAGCTCATTGTTATTCAACATTTATATGACCCCACTTATCTCTTTGGTATCATCTTTTGGGATCGAAGTTACTTCTTACGCAGATGATACCCAAATGATTCTTTCGCTGGACAATAATTCCACTAACGCCGAACTCAATTTTAAACATTGTCTATCCGAGGTCATCCAGTGGATGAAGGATAATCACCTCAGATGTAACACTGACAAAACGGAGATTTTGCCAGTAGGAAAAGTTGTCCCATTCTGGCCACATGAGTGGTGGCCAGAGGGGACGACACCCCCACCTGACACGGTGAAGGTAGCTAAAAATATAGGAGCAAAAACAACAGTTGATGGACAGAATGCAGAACAATGTCATACATTCACCCCAGTACAGAGATCTGGGCCTAAATCCATCGTTTTTTTGCTCACCATGCCATTCCAGTTTGAACCCAGCCATATGCAAATCAGTCTTGACCCTGTGCCTCATGGGAACAGTCCAGCCCGAACTGCCAAGCCAGGTCGTCCCTGGACTGGAAACAAGCATCCTAGGACCGGTTTCGGGGTTTCACCCCTCTTCAGCCAGGATAGCTTGATTCCAGTGGCATGGAGAGCACGGGACCCACGTCTGGGCATACCCGTCCCACTCGGGGTGACAAATGCAAAAACAACAGTTGATGGACAGAATGCAGAACAATGTCATACATTCACCCCAGTACAGAGATCTGGGCCTAAATCCATCGTTTTTTGCTCACCATGCCATTCCAGTTTGAACCCAGCCATATGCAAATCAGTCTTGACCCTGTGCCTCATGGGAACAGTCCAGCCCGAACTGCCAAGCCAGGTCCTCCCTGGACTGGAAACAAGCATCCTAGGACCGGTTTCGGGGTTTCACCCTCTTCAGCCAGGATAGCTTGATTCCAGTGGCATGGAGAGCACGGCACCCACGTCTGGGCATACCCGTCCCACTCGGGGTGACAAATGCAAAAACAACAGTTGATGGACAGAATGCAGAACAATGTCATACATTCACCCCAGTACAGAGATCTGGGCCTAAATCCATCGCTTTTTGCTCACCATGCCATTCCAGTTTGAACCCAGCCATATGCAAATTAGTCTTGACCCTGTGCCTCATGGGAACAGTCCAGCCCGAACTGCCAAGCCAGGTCCTCCCTGGACTGGAAACAAGCATCCTAGGACCGGTTTCGGGGTTTCACCTCTTCAGCCAGGATAGCTTGATTCCAGTGGCATGGAGAGCACGGGACCCACGTCTGGGCATACCCGTCCCACTCGGGGTGACAAATGCAAAAACAACAGTTGATGGACAGAATGCAGAACAATGTCATACATTCACCCCAGTACAGAGATCTGGGCCTAAATCCATCGTTTTTGCTCACCATGCCATTCCAGTTTGAACCCAGCCATATGCAAATCAGTCTTGACCCTGTGCCTCATGGGAACAGTCCAGCCCGAACTGCCAAGCCAGGTCCTCCCTGGACTGGAAACAAGCATCCTAGGACCGGTTTCGAGGTTTCACCCTCTTCAGCCAGGATAGCTTGATTCCAGTGGCATGGAGAGCACGGGACCCACGTCTGGGCATACCCGTCCCACTCGGGGTGACAAATGCAAAAACAACAGTTGATGGACAGAATGCAGAACAATGTCATACATTCACCCCAGTACAGAGATCTGGGCCTAAATCCATCGTTTTTTGCTCACCATGCCATTCCAGTTTGAACCCAGCCATATGCAAATCAGTCTTGACCCTGTGCCTCATGGGAACAGTCCAGCCCGAACTGCCAAGCCAGGTCCTCCCTGGACTGGAAACAAGCATCCTAGGACCGGCTTCGGGTTTCACCCCTCTTCAGCCAGGATAGCTTGATTCCAGTGGCATGGAGAGCACGGGACCCACGTCTGGGCATACCCGTCCCACTCGGGGTGACAAATGCAAAAACAACAGTTGATGGACAGAATGCTCACTACGCCACTGGAGTCAAGCTATCCTGGCTGATGAAGGCTGATAGCCTGAAACCGGTCCTAGGATGCTTGATTCCGGTCCAGGGAAGACATGGCTTGGCAGTTCGGTCTGGACTGTTCCCATGAGGCACAGGGTCAAGACTGATTTGCATATGGCTATGTCTGAACTGGGGTGGCGTGGTGAAGCAAAATAACGATGGATTAAACCCTGATCTGTGACTGGGGGTGAATGTTTGCCAATGTGCAGCATTCCGTCCATCATCTTGTGTGTTTTGCATTTCGCCCTAAGTGGGAAGGGTATGCCCAGACGTGGGTCCCGTGCTCACTACGCCACTGGAGTCAAGCTATCCTGGCTGATGAAGGCTGATAGCCTGAAACCAGTCCTAGGATGCTTGATTCCGGTCCAGGGAAGACATGGCTTGGCAGTTCGGTCTGGACTGTTCCCATGAGGCACAGGGTCAAGACTGATTTGCATATGGCTATGTCTGAACTGGGGTGGCGTGGTGAAGCAAAATAACGATGGATTAAACCCAGATCTGTGACTGGGAGTGAATGTTTGCCAATGTGCAGCATTCCATCCATCATCTTGTGTGTTTTGCATTTCGCCCTAAGTGGGAAGGGTATGCCCAGACGTGGGTCCCGTGCTCACTACGCCACTGGAGTCAAGCTATCCTGGCTGATGAAGGCTGATAGCCTGAAACCGGTCCTAGGATGCTTGATTCCGGTCCAGGGAAGACATGGCGTGGCAGTTCGGTCTGGACTGTTCCCATGAGGCACAGGGTCAAGACTGATTTGCATATGGCTATGTCTGAACTGGGGTGGCGTGGTGAAGCAAAATAACAATGGATTAAACCCAGATCTGTGACTGGGGGTGAATGTTTGCCAATGTGCAGCATTCCGTCCATCATCTTGTGTGTTTTGCATTTCGCCCTAAGTGGGAAGGGTATGCCCAGACGTGGGTCCCGTGCTCACTACGCCACTGGAGTCAAACTATCCTGGCTGATGAAGGCTGATAGCCTGAAACCGGTCCTAGGATGCTTGATTCCGGTCCAGGGAAGACATGGCTTGGCAGTTCGGTCTGGACTGTTCCCATGAGGCACAGGGTCAAGACTGATTTGCATATGGCTATGTCTGAACTGGGGTGGCGTGGTGAAGCAAAATAACGATGGATTAAACCCAGATCTGTGACTGGGGGTGAATGTTTGCCAATGTGCAGCATTCCGTCCATCATCTTGTGTGTTTTTTTAAAATATAGGAGTGCATTTTGATACTGCTCTATCCTTTCATCCACATGTAATGGCAGTAGCAGGGACCTGTTTCAGCCTCATTAAATCTCTGAAAAAATTCTTTGATTTGATACCACTCTCCGCTAGGAAATCAGTGGCAGTGGCCTTACTCCTCTCGCGCTTGGATTACTGCAACAGCCTCCTGGCAGGAGCCCAAAAATCAACCTTGAAAAGACTCCAAATGGTCCAACACGCGGCAGCGCGCTTAGTGCTAAATATGCCTCGTAGGTCCTCGGCATCGGCAGCTTTGAAAGCCCTTCACTGGCTCCCACTCCACAAAAGAATACCCTTTAAAATCCTCTTAATCACTTTCAGAGCCTCGCTCAAACTAGGACCTAAGTAACTCTCGGAGAGATTTACTCCCTATATCACATCAAGAACCCTCAGGTCCTCATCAGCCAACCCCCTTAAACCACCTACCTTTAGATGTAAAACCAAAGGGGGGAAAGACAGTGGCCGTTCTGGGAACCAACGCATGGAACAAGTTGCCAACCCATCTGAGACTGCAAAAAAATGAAACCCAATTCAGGAAATTGTTGAAAACATGGATATTCAGTTCCACAGACGAACTATGCCTGTCCCTCATCTAGTCTCCCTGGGAATCACCTCTCACCTCTAACCAGCACCAGGATGCTCCTTTCGGAGTGGCAGCTAGCGCTTTATAAATAACTTCATTTCATTACATTACATTACATCGGTGCTGAGATGGGTTTCTCCCACCACAATCCTTAAGCAATCAGTGGTAGCCCCTGGCATATGGGGTCACCCAGTTAGTTTGACACATGGGCAACGGCCCAATCGGTGCGGGATGCAGGTTTTTTCCACAAAGCTCCTCTTACTCCTGGCATATGTGGTCACCAAAAAAGACCAATACATGGGCTATGGCCCCATCAGTGCAGGGCTGGATTTCTCGCACCTAGCACAGAAAGTCCTCATGCCAGGGCTCTCTTCTGGACCTCGCTCCCTCCAACGCTCTTCTCTTCCTCATGGGCACACTCGTCTTGGTGAGCAAGCAGGCACTGGTGCTCCAGGTTCCAGGGCAAGTGATCTTGGCTTCCCTGGGTGATGTATCCTCACCCAGCAGACAGACACGCATGTGGGGTCCTAGTCCTGGTCACAGGCAGAAGTCTTGCAGAGTTTCCCCTCCTTACACAGCCCAGCTGGCTGTTCTGCAGATGACCAAGTTTGGCATCTTAGACTCCCCTACTAATAGTTCTTTTCCAGACAAAAAATGTGAATTAGGATCTGGACCTTTGAAGTTTTATGTTGGGGTTCTGCCACCTTGAGATGGACATCTCTCTCCTTTCTTCTTCCCCCTGAAGTATGTTTGTCACAGCAGGCAGGACTCTGATGCTGATTAACCCAGAACAAGATTCATAGGAGTGACTAGAGTTCATACCTGGATGTCAGCCACAGTGATATGTGCATCAAAGGTTAATCCTGAGCCCTCAGCCCTACTCTTTATGATTATCTTATCAGTCCCATCTCCCCCTTCCTGGTATATGTCCAGGCCCCTTTCGTTGTGATCTGTCATTGAACTAAAGAGCCCTTTGCAATGCACAGGAGGAGCCTGGCTATCCCCTCATCAAGTGCTTGTCCCACCCAGCTTACAGGAATGCAGCAATACATATTTCTGTCTGGGGGATTACTCTACTCCTCATGTTTTCACCAGGCAGGCCTGGGCTTCCCAAAATGGTACCCAAAGTCCTCCATGTTCTGTACCAGTGCAGGCACTCCTGTACTCAGGGTACATTCATAGGAGACTCACTGCCTAGTACGGCTGTTCTCACATGTGATGCTACCAGCAGCATTCCTGCATGCAACACACACACTCAGTCTGTGCACACCATCCAGTACTGTATTCTCTCTATTCTCTATCAAAGTGTGTTATTTGAAAAGAACACCCTGCCAGCACACACACCTTTACCATGTGTGTGTGTGGTACCACACTTTACCCTAGGTCTAGTGTGTCCCTTGTGAACGCACTTGCACTCAGCACGTTTCCATTATGCTCGCACTTCCACATCATCCTGATGTAGGCCAGGGGTGAGTTAAACACACATCAACAGAATTTTTTTGGGGGGGGTTTATATAACACGAACTAGACCCAAAGGTTTCAGAGCACTTTACCTGAGCACCAGTTGAGTTACAGACAGACACATTCATTTTTTGTTCGGCACGGAAAGATTACGTGATTTTCCCAGAATCACAGGATGTTGAGCTTCCCTGCTGTAGTGCTAGAGGCACTCTTGTGGTCTGACACCACGTGATGACCTTTGACTACCATCATTTTAATTGACTTTGGTGTGTTATTTTATCCTAGCCTGAATGTACGACGTCCTGCATATGCCTTGTTTCTCTTCTCGTAGTGTTGAAGTGGGTGCTGTCAGAGTAGAACAGCCTTGCCAAGAACAGAACGTGTGGGATGTGCATTTAAAAGCATGAGAGAGAGAGAGGTGTGGAATGTACTGTTTGGTGTCGAAGTGCAGTGTTATGAGTAGTGGTGCACAAATGTGCACTGAGTTGTACATTGAGAGATGAAGTATGTGATGCTATAAGCAGTGGTGCACAAATGTGCACTGTGCTGTACATTGAGAAATGAAGTATGTGATGCTATAAGCAGTGGTGCACAAATGTGCATTGTGTTGTACATTGGCAAGTATTATTAATTTCTTACTATTGGCTTTGACATGGCCTCATGTCATCCTGAGTTCTGACTCTGCCTTGCTTGAGCTTTTCTGCGCGCACAGACAGGCTTGCAAGTAGTTTGGGTTAATCGCATTCAAGGATTGTTTTGTGAGAGATTGTTTAATGTACCCTGGAAGGCTTTCGTAAGCTTCGTCAAGATAAAGGCTGGAACATGTGAGAATGTAGAGGGAACGTGGGAACTCCTTCCTGCCGTGGAATGCTTGCCAGGAAGCTGTCCAGTTCCAGTAAGTTTCCTTGGTGCAAAGGGGACGATTCTCGAACCTTCTAGTGTGTATTTTGAGACTATAAAGCTGAGGGTTGTTGACAGCCAGGGTGGGAGCTCACTTACGGAGTAGACGTACTGCCGTAAGACGAACGGAACCTGAGTCCCGGTCGAGAGTCCAAGACCAGCTGTGAACGGGCCCCCCAGCTTGAGTTGGCAAGGATGTCGAGTGAACGATCGGGTGAGGTGATTTGTTTCTGACTAGTGCCATTGTGATGCGTGGTTCCAGTGGCTGTGGTCATTTGAGGTGTTTTCTTTGTGATGTGTGAATGAGTCAGAGTGCACATCCACAGTAATCATTTGATGTATTTAGTGTATATATCTTTCTGATTATTTCTTGCAGGACGCCCAGTACTATTTGCTGCTTGTTTATTCATGTTATTATCCATGCATTTAACTGTTGCATTTATCAAGTGTGTTATTATTGCTTGCATATAAATATATATCGCTATATACATTTGAATGTGGTTCATTTGGCATCTGGGAAAGCCTTTCTGTTAGAGAGCATTGCATAAATAAAACCCCAAGCCTTATTCTAAAAAGAGAGTCTTTGCATTTTGTAAAGTAAACCCCTTTCTAGGTGTTGTTGTGTTTTATGTTTTGCTACGCCGTCTTTGAGCCACCGTGTGGGAGATTCTGTATTATCTGAAAGGCTGAGCAATATACCTGCCAAGACTCAAACCCGGTTCCCCAGCTTCGAGGTTGATCGCTCTAGCCGTTAGGTCACATCCTCTATTGTAAAAGGGTGAGTGAGCCTGTAGGGCACACTCCAGTGACACAAGGTAGGAAGGACCTGTCACTACTACTGACCACACTACACGGTATGCCACCACCACCCGTTTGCACTGTTTAACTCCTAGTAAAGGCGGTAGCCTTCCACCACTATCAGGGTAGCACTTTGGGCGTCCCTCCCAGTCCAACAAGACCACAATCAATGAGACAGGCCTATGTCATGTCACACACGCATGGTCCGTGTTCATCTATGACAAAAAATCAGCATTAGTGATCAAGGCAACAATACTAGTGGGCACTCCGGGCAGGGGTATATGTCTCTCACCATCAGAGGACTTTTTCATCCAACACCTTCCCTCAAAATGTCCTTGACCTCTTCTTGAAGTATCTCTTGCTTCAGGAGATCTGATAGACTTTTCTAATCTTGTAAATTAATCCTTCCCTAACCAGCCTACGACAGATTCTTCAGGAGCCACCACCTGAAACAAAGTGGCAAATGCCTCCTCAATAGACTTATCTTCTGAAAACAATCCTATTGTTTTCCATGCTAAAAGCTTTGCACATCCCTCCACATACTCAAAATGTGCTAAATTGCTTACCTCCTAAGCCAGATCTGGCTAGGTAACTCGCCTCCCGCAGTTTATCCATAAGTAAAGCTCTCTCTAAAGTATCATACCCTGTTCAATTCAGCATACATTGAGTTGCAGGTATTCTTGCCTCTAAACCACTCAACTTATTTTGACTGCCTTATTTTTATAGACCGCTATGCTCTTAATCCTTCCACTTATGTCAACCTTAAATGAATCCCTGGCTACATGGGCTTTAGCGGGCCAAACATTCAGCTTATAATTAGAGGTGGGTGGCAAACTCCATTCCGCTGGCAGAATTTGTGGAGTTTTGCCACTCCGCGCTCTGCTTGGAGCATGGAGTTCAGCAAAAACTTCACTATATGCTGCATAGTGGAGTTTCCCAATGGCGGTAGTGTTGCCATGATGACTACAGTGCCAGGGCAGTCCCTTCCAGGGTTACAGGGTGGCATTTCCGACTCTCTTGATTAGAATCAGGTAGTCATTGAGACGTGGCATTGGAGGTGTGCGAGGCCAAGGAGTGTGCACAATCCCTATAGTTCCATTAAAGAACTAGCCCACTAACCCTGCTGTGATGCTGATGGATGACATTAGTGATGATCGCTGGGGCCGGACCTTCCCCCGCCGACCCCTGAGCCCGTATGCACATCAAAAACTGCGTTGTCCTTCTTGCAGCAGGATTGACCGCTGCCCTTCCTGTTGGCATGTCCGCAGTGCTTCACCAGCTGGTAAGAAGCCTTGGGGTGTTTGTGGCAGAGAGAGGGGGAGTGAGACTGTTGTAAGTGCAACCTCTTGTTGTTAGAATAGGGGAGGCTAATTAAAGTGACGTGAACAGGAGTGGAGGCGGCACTTTTGAGAGACTGCAGGGAAGCCTGTCAGGAGGTTTAGGCAGAAGGATTTGGACCCGGGCTGCAGCTGCTGGAGCAGGAGATGTGGTGCAACAGTGAGTGAGTTTTGGTGGCAGCAGCAGGAACAAGAGACATGCTTCAGTCCCCCTCGGTGGTTAGGCCCGTGTTAAGTAAGGCTTCTTTAGTCTATGCGGGCCTGCTGGCTACTCTTTAGCAGGCCAGCAGGGAGCGGTTACTTTTGCATTTCCGATCATGCAGCATCTTGAAATAGGGATGTGCGTAGCATAGCATTAAGCACACACAAGCACACCTCGCTGCCAGGGTATGATTGCCTACTGTTCAGACCTTGAAGGGCCCAGTCTAAGACCCATTTATTTATACCCTCTGCCAAACCCAACATTGAGAAGCATACAATGTCAGAACATTACCCTAACGCCCGTAAGGTGGTTCTCTACAGATCTCAGTCCTAGCTTTTGAAAACAGACTGAAGTTAATCTGAAATTTCCACTCAAATAAATTGCCTTGAATCCACAAGGACGTATTCCTGTTTGTTTGCTTTTGCTGGGAAAATACTACAGGAAAGAGCTTTCTCAAACTTGAAAACACCAGGGGTGGGCGAGTAGAGCAACTCTGCCCGCTTGCGGAACTCCACGGAATTCCGCAGAGTTTTTATGCAACTCCGTGGAATTCCACGTAGTGCAACTCGGCGAGCTCTGCCCACCCCTACTTAAAAAACCATACCATATCCGTCCTCAGCTGGTCTACCACCAAGTGATCTAACAGTAACTTCCTATCTCGTGTCTATCTTGGGGGATCATCCCCTCCCCTTGGGGCTATCTCTAACATGACTGCAGTTTTGCCTGATAGATGTTCCGGTAAGTGTATCACCTTCTTGACTTTGTTAAAAATTTTGCAGACTACCAAAAGGTAATCAATCCTGGAATGGTGATTGTATTTCTAATTGTACAAAGTAAATTATCTCTGGCTGCCAGGTGTCCCTTTCCATACGTCTTTGAGGCCAAGACATTTCATCGCAAGTCTAAGCAGGAGGTGGGATTTTCGAACTCTCATAACCATCCTGCCAGTAGATATATGGTATCTAACAGAACAATGAAATCATACCCTAAAATTATAGCCATCTCTACCCCCAATAAGTTGTAATATAAAACCTGCGGGTGGTGAGGTGATCCACATTAGGTCCATAGAAACCAATGATTTCATACCAAGACCCCTGAATTGCCACTTTAACTATCATCCACTTTCCTCCACTATCTGACTTATACTCGCCCACCCTTGCTTGGGCCGAGGTTTTAACTAGAATGACAACCCCCATCATGCAGCATTTTTGGTCCGTACATACGCACTCGCTAATCCATCTCTGAGTCTTAACTATTTCAATACATTCCTTTCTCAGCAAGTGTGTTTCTTGTATTGTTAATAATCTGAGCACTCAACTGTCTTAAGTATTCTAAAATCATCCTTCTTTTTTTTTTTTTTTTAACAACATATTTTATTGATTTATTGATTGATTGATAGATACCGGGACTTAACCCGAAGGATACAGTTTGACAAATATATGTAATTCCGTATACAGTTAAACATGCCTCATGGAAAATGTCTTTACATAACAATAATAACATTGCACAGTACCCTTCACATCCAACCCAATTAGAATTAAGCAATTGAACATACTGTCCTTAGGGTTTAAATGATTTTCCTGGATGTATAATATCCCATCTAGTCAAGGGAACACAGCCTATCAGGGGTCTGAAATGGTAAGGGGGGGTAATTCTATGCCTCTGTAATCCGCCCACTGCTGCCATATTTTCTTATGTTTATGGGGGCAACCCCAAGCTTGAAACACCGCTATCTCGGCAGCCATGCACTCGTCAATGGCTTTTTTCCATCTGCCTATCGCCGGAGGAGACGTACTTTTCCACTGCTCGGCGATATCCCGCTTAGCAATGGTGACTGCTAAGAATAAAAGGTGCTGCTTATATCGGTTCCCCCCAATACTATTGGTACTGTGCAATAACAGTAACTTCGGCTCCGGGGGTAAATCCCACGACAGTACCTCGCTTAGGCAAGCCACGACTCGCCGCCAGAAAGGTTGCAGCGCTGTACACCCCCATACCGTGTGTAAGAACGTCCCATCCTCTACCCCACATCTCAAGCATAAAGGGGATTGAATGGCCCCCATCTCCCAGAGTCCGACTCGGGTATAATATATGCAGTGCAGATATTTGAACTGTGTAAGTCGGTAGCGTGATGGTATCGCCGCGCCACGTGGGCTAGCCAGGACTTCTGTCCAGTCTTCATCCGTCATGTCTGGTATGTCCTCTGCCCAAGCCATTCTGGTCTTATGTAGTGTGGTATGATTGTGCGTTGTCAAGGTTTGATAGATCTGGCGGATCTTGTGCGCTCCTATATCGCCCATTAGTAAGCGCCCTTCCAGAGGATGAAATTCAGGCAAGGCCTCGATTGGGCGTAAAATGTTAGTGAGGGCATGCCGAAGTTGAAGATATTTATAAAATTGGGTTTTATGTAGTTGATACTCTGTCTGGAGCTGTTGGAACGACTTCAGAGCGGTGCCCCGTACTACGTCCCCCAAAGTGGAGATTCCTACAATGTCCCACGCACGAAATCCCGTAAGCGGCGTCACCGAGCGCAGCAGTGTACTGTGCCAAAGCGGGGTTGTCTGGGTCAGGCGGCCATGCCATCCCATCCGTCTGACCATAGTCCGCCATAATCGGATTACCCTGTTGCTGGCATGGGGTAGAAAGTCTAGGTTCTGTGAGCTATATAGGAGGTGAAGGAGTGAGATATTTCCCATTGCCCTATGGTCCAGTGCATAGGCCGGGTCCGATGGTGAATTATACCACCACTCATTGATCACTAGTAAATGGGAGGCTGCATAATAGGCATAGATGTCCGCTGCCGCGATACCACCGCAATAGGTTGACTGCGTGCACGTGCTCAGTGCAACTCGTATTGCCCCGTTATGCCAGAGAAATTTATTATATACGGCGTGTACCTGTGTGAACCAAACTTGCGGTATGGCATATGGGAAGTTCTGTAGTCGATAGAGTATTCTGGGTAAAGAAACCATTTTGAAAATTGCAGAGTGCCCGTAAAGTGAGAGCGGAACAGAGGACCAAACTGTTGTCTCCTCCTTAAGGCTTTTGAGAAGGGGATTAATGTTGTGAGCCCACGAAGTCTGTGGACATGGCGATATATAAATACCTAGGTACTTAAATCCTGTGGTGGCGCGCGATAGTTGCTCAGTCCATCCCTCACGGACCTTGTGCCTGCACACCGGGGAAAGTATAGATTTGGTGGGGTTAGTGTGTAGACCGGTGGTTTGACCAAAAACACGCAGAATCTGTAGTATACGGGGTCCCGAGCACCACGGGTCGGTCATAAAGAAAAGGACATCGTCCGCGTACAGTGCGATGCGATCAGAATGGGATGGGGTCCATTCAAAACCCCTAAGCACCGGGTGTGAGAAGTTGGCCTGGTATATGCTGTCCACTAATTATAGTGGGCACCTTGCACCAGTCCAAACAACCCCTTATTGGAGATAGGTCAAAGACAACCTTTATTGAAAGCTATCCTAGTGGTAGTTATGGAGAGCAGCCTGCAGGCTAAGTCTTGAAGGAATGTAAAGCAGCTTGTTTTACCAGTCTATAATCTCTTGAGTGACCAAATGAAAGAGGACCACACCAGGTATATATTTAAAATATATGTATTTAGTCTTAAACACACCCCTCTAGTCTCTTTATGAGGCTAGAGTTCGAAGTACATAAGTTACAAGTCGAATATCAACAGTAATAGCACAAATACACGTTTGAGCCCTAGGGGCGTACCAAACCATATACCAATAAAGTGGTATAAGAACCACGACTGAGCTAGACACAAGGCCTAGAGCCTGTAGAAGTGCTTGGACCACAAGGAACCACTCAAGGTAGTGACACAGGGGACCCACGGGGGACACGTGCAGTGTTGGAACACAGCCGCGAATCACCGTTAACTTCTATGGGGAAAGTCGCGGTTAGGTTTTTAAAAGGAAAGGACACTTAGAGGAGGACTTGGAGCAAACCCCTTTAGAACTAGGTCGTTCTAGAGTCAATACCCACAGAAGTACTGTAGTACTCGAGTTACCTCACCCAGGGAAGCCGGGCGCATAGGTGTCTTTTGGTGTCGGGTTTCGTCGTCGTTTTCAATGGCGATCTGCTGCAGCGGGCTGCTGGCGACCTAGTCGAAAGTGTCCGGGTGGATCCAAGGGTGGATCGAAGATCTGAAGAACCTGAAAGCAGAGGGGACAGAGTCTGGGTCACTAGCCAGTGACCAGGAGGGTGATGAGCAGAGGCCCACCGATGTCGGGTGCTTCAGGTAGGTTGACGGTCGTCTTGACTCTTCAGCCACGAGGTCCAGGAGGCGTCGACAATGACCAGGAGCTGGATTCAAGCTGTCCCACGACGCCTGTCGATTTCTGCAGTGTCAGCGACCGGATTGGACCCAACAAGCCTTGGCAACGGCAAGTCATGTGGAAACAAAGAAAGGACGTTGATGCAGACCAGCAAGGTCTGGGGGAATCGCCCAGCGAGGGTAAGTCAGGGCACGTCTAAAGCAACCAGGAAAGCCCAAGCAGAAGAAGAGTTGCCTTCGGGAGGGCCCACTAGCCAACAGACTAGCGACCGTGAAGGGGCCTCAAGTGGACGCACTTGGATCTGGCTCACAGGATACTCGTGGAGTGGAGGCCAGTGATCTTTGCTGCAGTTGGTGCTGGAGGCGGGAGCTACTGAGAGCCCAAAGCACAACTTTGTGGAAGACCAGGAAGAGGATGCACTTGCAAAAGTTCTCGGTGTCCAGGGGTCACAGTTCCACTTTACCCATGACAGCTACGTGCCTCAGCTTCGCTGGGGTCTCAGGGCAGCCTCGGGCAAGTCTGGAAATCCACCTCTGGTGATGCAAAGACTTCGGTGTCCAGCGGGAGCTTCAGTGATGCAGACCGGACAATTGCTTCTTAGGTGCCTGCAAAGCAGGGGAGTCACTCCTTGACCCCAAGGGAGATTCTTCAGTCCTCTAATCTTGAGTAGAGCGTCAAAGTTCCAGGATTCAGTTGCAGAGTTTCGTCCAGGGATATCTAAAGTCCTAAGGACTGGGGTCCCATACTTATACTAAGTTAGGGGGTTGGACATACTCTGTGGACCCACCTATGGGAGGGTCAGGGAAGATGGGTGGTTACACCCATTCCCTTTGTCCAGTTTCGCGCCAGAGCAGGGGCAGGTAGCCCCTGCAACCGGTTGGAACTGGCATATGCACAGGGACACCAAGTGTACCCCCAGTGCAGGACTTCAAAGCACCAGAGAGTGCTCCCGCCCAGCCCCAATACACATTGTCCTGTCTGGGGAGGTGGTTACACCTCCCTGCGACAGGAAACCTATTGTCCAGGCCTCCCCTGCCGGAGTTTCAGTCAGCAGCAGGAGGCCAGACCCGTGTCTGTGGCAGCGGAATCCATTTTGTGATGCCAGGACTCTGTAAAGAAATTACCGGGTAGGTCGGTGGGTACATGTCTCTCCCTCTAGAAGGGTGCAATGCTACCCCCGCCACCAGGAATGGTGGGGGGGTAGTATTCCAAGATGTTTGACACCAAACACGACATGTTTTGGTGCAGCCAGTCCAAAGTTAGCATTGTACCGCGAGGATATAATGCACTTAAGAGTATATGGTCAGGCTGTACCACAAACAGCATCAGAGGAGGGACTCCGAACGCTGCATAGGGGCTCTGCTCATGCAGGGGCACCCTCTCACATAAAAACCAAGCACTCTGCCCTCAGGATCGGTAAGGCCTGCCATAGGAGTGACTTATAGGTTTATATGTGTGTGCAATGGTAGTGATATAGGTAGCCTATATCACAGTAAGGGGTGCATGCACCACCTTACCCAGGCTGCAGTAGCAGACCTGTGGTGTCATTTTGGCTGGCCTTCCAGGGGTGGCATAATACATGCTTCAGCCCCTGGCAGGCCTCTGGGGTACCTATGCCCTGGGTACATAGTATACCATATACTAGGGACTTATAAGGGCACTCCAGATTCCAATCAAAGATGTACCTAAGGTACATGGAAACCATTTTAGAGAGGAAGCAGCTAGGCTGGGGTTCTGATTAGCAGGGCCCCAGCCAGACTAAAGTCGAAAAACAGTGAAGCATCAGCAAAAAGTGGGGGTACCCATGTGAAGCAGATCCTACTCTCCTACACCCACCCCCCCCAAACGCAGGGACAATAAACTAACCTTGACCAGTTAAGTCTTCATGTTCTAAGTGGAAATACCTAGAGAGTCCATCTGCATTGGCATGGTTACTCCCAGGTCTATGTTCCACTGTAAAGTCCATCCCCTGTAGGGAAATGGACCACCTAAGCAGTTTGGGGTTTTCACCCTTCATTTGTTTTATCCATAAGAGGGGCTTATGGTCTGTTTGAACAAGGAAGTGAGTACCAAACAAGTATGGCCTCAACTTCTTCAGAGCCCAGACCACAGCAAAGGCCTCCCTCTCAATGGCTGACCAACGTTTCTCTCTAGGGGTCAGCCTTCTGCTAATAAAAGCTACTGGCTGATCCTGACCTTCATCATTCAATTGTGACAGTACAGCCCCTACCCCCAATTCAGATGCATCTGTTTGGACAATGAACTTCTTGGAGTAATCAGGACTCTGGAGAATGGGAGCAGTGCACATGGCCTGCTTCAGGTCATCAAATGCCTTTTGACAGCTAGCTGTCCACTGAACCTTTTGGGCATTTTCTTGGAAGTTAAGTCATTCAGGGGTGTCACTATTGATCCATGCCCCTTGACAAATCTCCTATAGTACCCAGTCAGGCCTAAGAAGGCTCTCACCTGAGTCTGGGTTGTTGGAGCAACCCAGTCCATGATGGTCTGGATTTTGCTGTGCAATGGTTGAACCTGGACTCCACCCACAAGGTGGCCCAGGTACACAACCTGACTCTGCCCTATCTGGCACTTGGTGGCCTTGATAGGGAGGCCTGCCTTTTGCAGGGCCTCTAAAACATTCCTTAGGTGGACCAGGTGATCCTCCCAGGTGGAGCTAAAGACAGCAATATCATCAAGATAAGCTGCACTGTAGGCTTCCAGGCCTGTGAGAACTGTATTCACCAACCTTTGGAAAGTGGCAGGTGCATTCTTCAAACCAAAGGGCATTACCACAAATTGATAATGCCCACTAGGGGTTGAGAATGCTGTTTTAGGCTTTGCTTCATCAGCTAGCCTGATCTGCCAGTAGCCAGCTGTTAGGTCAAATGTGCTTAAATACTTGGCTGAGGCCAAAGTGTCTATCAGCTCATCTGCCCTGGGTATTGGATGGGCATCAGTCCTAGTGACTGCATTGAGACCCCTGTAGTCCACACAAAACCTCATCTCTCTCTTCCCACCACTGGTGTGAGGTTTTGGCACAAGGACCACTGGACTAGCCCAAGGGCTATCTGAGGGTTCAATAACTCCCAAATCCAACATTTTCTGGACTTATGTCCTGATACAGTCCCTGACATGGTCAGGTTGCCTATAAATCTTATTTTTAATAGACAGACTGTCCCCAGTGTCCACTTCATGAGTGCACCAGGTGGTCTGACTTGGAGTGAGAGAGAGCATATGTCTGAACTGATTGAGCACCTGTCTGCAATGAGTTTGCTGCTGAGCAGTGAGGCTGCCTGCCAAGGCTACACCATCCACTGACCCATCATCAGGGTTCTGTGAGAGCAGGCCAGGGACTGGGTCACTCTCTTCCTCCTGTCCCTCATCAGTAGCCATGAGCAAGCCCATGTCTGCCCTGTCCACAAGTGGTTTCAATCTGTTGACATGGAGAACCCTGTGGGAACTCCTGGGTATTCCTAGGTCTACCAAATAGGTAACCTCACCCTTCTGTTCAACAATAGTATGGGGTCCACTCCATTTGTCTTGGAGAGCTGCTGGGGCCACTGGCTCCAACACCCACACCTTCTGCTCTGGATGGTAAACAGTCAGTACAGCCTTTTGGTCATGCCAGGCTTTTTGGAGTTCCTGGCTAGCCTCAAGGTTTTTAGTTGCCTTTTTCATGTATTCAGCCATCCGGGAGCGGAGACCAAGTACATAGTCCACTATGTCCTGCTTTGAGGGCTTGAGAGGTAACTCCCATCCTTCCTTCGCCAAGCACAATGGACCCCTGACAGGGTGACCAAACAAAAGTTCAAAAGGGCTGTAGCCAACCCTCTTTTGAGGCACCTCCATGTATGGAAATAAAAGGCAGGGCAAGAGTATGTCCCATCTTCGCCTAAGCTTCTCTGGGAGCCCTTTAATCATGCCCTTCAAGGTTTTGTTGAATCTCTCAACTAAACCATTGCATTGTGGGTGATAGGGTGTGGTGAACTTGTAAGTCACTCCACACTCCTTCCACATTGCTTTCAAGTATCCAGACATAAAGTTTGCATCCCTGTCTGATACAACCTCCTTAGGGAAGCCCACTCTTGAGAAAATTCCCAGCAGGGCTCTTGCCACCACAGGTGCTGTAGTGGTCCTAAGGGGAATAGCCTCTGGGTACCTAGTGGCATGGTCCACCACCACCAGGATAAACCTGTGCCCAGATGCTGTTTTGGGATCCATGGGACCAACAATATCAATCCCCACTCTTTCAAAGGGAACCCCCACCACAGGTAGTGGTATCAGGGGGCCTTTGTGGTGCCACCTGCCTTCCCACTGGCTTGGCAGGTTACACAGGAGCGACAAAACTCCTTGGTGTCTTCAGACATGTGGGGCCAGTGAAAGTGAGGGACAATTCTGTCCCAGGTCTTATTCTGGCCCAGGTGACCTGCTAGGGGAATATCATGGGCTAGGGTCAATAGGAAGCCCCTGAACTTCAGAGGTATAACCAACCTCCTGGTGGCACCAGGCTTGGGGTCTCTACACTCTGAGTACAAGAGTCCATCATCCCAATACACTTTATGGGGACCACTAGCATTCCCAGCAGCCTCAGCAGCAGCCTGCTGTCTGAGGGGTTCAAGAGAGGGGCAGCTCTGCTGCTCCTGGCTCAGATCTGCCCTGGAAGGGCCCCCTGTCCCCAAGAACTCAACCTGGTCAGGCTCAAGCTCCTCTGGGACAGTTCCTTCCTCAGGACTGAGATCATCCCCCTCAAGAGACTGATCTTCCTTCTGAGCCAAGGGGAAGGCACTGCCTTAACCCTACTACTCCTCCTCTTGGATGGCACTTGGTCCATTGTTCCAGGATCCAAGGCCTGTTCAGTGTTAGACATTTTGCTCTGTGACCTGGTCACAGCAAACACATCTGCAGGGATCCCCAGCATTTCTGCATGGGTCCTGAGCTCCACGTCTGCCCAAGCTGAAGTTTCTAGATCATTGCCAAGCAAGCATTCGACTGGTAGGTTTGCACTCACCACAACCTTCTTAAGGCCAGTTACCCCTCCCCAGGAGAAGTTAACAACTGCCAGAGTATGGTCTGTTCTGACATTGCTAGCATTGGTCACTTGGTACATTTCACCAAGTATAATCTGCCCAGGATCCACAAGATCTTGTGTCACCATGGTGACACTTGCTCCTGTGTCCCTAAATGCCAAAGCCTCTTTTCCATTTATTAATGGCTGTTGCCTGTACTTGCCCAGATTACTGGGACTCACAGAGGAGGTCACATCCATGCCTCCATCACAGACTAGGACAGCCTGAGTGAGTTCTCTGACTAGGCCAGAGCGCATCTCATGACCCAGGGTCAACCCTACTAAACCCTTGGCTTGTGTACTCCCACCACCAATTGTAACTGCACTAGGGGGAACAGGTGCCTTAGGGGCATTGGTGGGGGCTGGAATAGAGTCTTTGGACTTGGTGCAATCACTGGTCGAGTGTGTATTTTGCTTACAGACTTTGCACCATGGTTTCTTTTGGCCTTTTCCCTTGTTAGACTGTGAATCCCCACCTGAAGAAGATTTTTGGGGGCCTTGTGAAGACTTCTGGTCTTTACCCTTCTCCCCACCCTTGTCAGAGTTCTTAGAATCTTGCTTCTTTGGGTCACCACCTTGGTTCTGTACCTTCTGCCTCACCCTGGTTCTGACCCATTTGTCTGCCTTCTTTCCCAATTCTTGGGGAGAGGTCAGATCAGAGTCCACCAGGTACTGATGCAACAGCTGATTTTGACAGTTATTAAGAATCTGCTCCCTCATGATAAGATTGTACAATCCTTTGAAGTCACATACCTTACTGCCTAGTAACCAACCTTCCAGAGCCTTAGCAGAACAATCAACAAAGTCCACCCAGTCCTGTGTCTGTGCCTTTTGGGTCTCTCTGAACTTTAACCTGTATTGTTCAGTGGTTAGGCCAAACCCATCTATCAGTGCACTCTTCAGGACTTGGTAATCATCAGCATCCTCTTCTCTTACAGTGAGGAGCTTGTCTCTACCTTTGTCTGCAAAGGAGAGCCATAAGATTGCTGCCCACTGCTCCTGGGGGACCCTTTGTACATTACAGGCCCTTTCCAGTGCAGTTATCAATTTGTGGATGTCATCCCCACTCTGGTAGGGAGGGACAATCTTATTCAGGTTTCTATGGTCATAAGACCTTTCCCTATCTCTGGGGAAATTACTGCCACCATGGGACTCTAGTCCCAACTTTTTTCTTTGTCTAAAAAGATCTAGGGACTCCCTGTCTATAGCCAACTGCTGTTTTCTGATCTCAAGCTGGGCTTGTTCATACTGAAGCAGTCTCTTTTTCCTTTCATGAGAGGATTCCCTCCTATGAGAGGAAACAGAGGTCCCTACTGAGGTGCTAGAGTGGTTAGATTTCCCTGAGGAAGATCTTGCCCTTCTAGGCACACTCACAACTCTTCCTGGTGGGACAAAGGGGAGGTCAGTCTGATCCTCCTCTTCCTCTGCAGGAGTAGCTGGATTGTCCAGGTCAAGGTCATTGTCACCTTCCTGGCCAGTTTCAGAGGGCAGGTCCTGGGCTGGTTACTCCCTGGCCCCTTCCTCATCTTCTGCCCCACCCTCTCTGCTTACCCCTTCAGACCCTAAGGGTCTTCTGAGATCATCTAACAGGAGTACCTCTATGAGGCGTTGGGTGTTGGCACTTTTGCCTGTCTTCAACTTCCTAGCAGTGCTTAATGCTCCCAATTCCAAGAATGGGAGATTATCATACTTGGAGGGAAGAAGCCCATTGGCTTCTGGCAGGGACCCACTGGTTCCTGGCCCTGAAGACATTACTAGTGTGGTGTGGTGTATTGCACTACCTACTCTAGTGTGGCCTACTAAACTCTCTTGAGTTGTAGAAAGGGTGTGCTAGCCCTTAACACACAACTCTAAGTTCAGTAGAACTTACTGTATCCTAAGCTTGAATTATATGTACCTAAGGTACCCTTAGTGGTTTTCAGTTGATCAATTCAATTGAGATTATCTGGTAAAACAATAGCGAGCTGGAATCCCACACGCTGCACACCAATGTGAGAAGTTGGCCTGGTATATGCTGTCCACTAATTATAGTGGGCACCTTGCACCAGTCCAAACAACCCCTTATTGGAGATAGGTCAAAGACAACCTTTATTGAAAGCTATCCTAGTGGTAGCTATGGAGAGCAGCCTTCAGGCTAAGTCTTGAAGGAATGTAAAGCAGCTTGTTTTACCAGTCTATAATCTCTTGAGTGACCAAATGAAAGAGGACCACACCAGGTATATATTTAAAATATATGTATTTAGTCTTAAACACACCCCTCTAGTCTCTTTATGAGGCTAGAGTTCAAAGTACATAAGTTACAAGTCGAATATCAACAGTAATAGCACAAATACACGTTTGAGCCCTAGGGGCGTATCAAACCATATACCAATAAAGTGGTATAAGAACCACGACTGAGCTAGACACAAGGCCTAGAGCCTGTAGAAGTGCTTGGACACAAGGAACCACCCAAGGTAGTGACACAGGGGACCCACGGGGGACGCGTGCAGTGTTGGAACACAGCCGCGAATCACCGTTAACTTCTATGAGGAAAGTCGCGGTTAGGTTTTTAAAAGGAAAGGACACTTAGAGGAGGACTTGGAGCAAACCCCTTTAGAACTAGGTCGTTCTAGAGTCAATACCCACGGGAGCACCGTAGTACTCGAGTTACCTCACCCAGGGAAGCCGGGTGCATAGGTGTCTCTTGGTGTCGGGTTTCATCGTCGTTTTCAATGGCGATCTGCTGCAGCGGGCTGCTGGCGACCAAGTCGAAAGTGTCCGGGTGGATCCAAGGGTGGATAGAAGATCTGAAGAACCTGAAAGCAGAGGGGACAGAGTCTGGGTCACTAGCCAGTGACCAGGAGGGCGATGAGCAGAGGCCCACCGATGTCGGGTGCTTCAGGTAAGTTGATGGTCATCTTGACTCTTTAGCCACGAGGTCCAGGAGGCGTCAACGATGACCAGGAGCTGGATTCGAGCTGCCCCACAACGTCTGTCGATTGCTGCAGTGTCGGCAACCAGATTGGACCCAACAAGCCTTGGCAACGGCAAGTCATGTGGAAACAAAGAAAGGACGTTGATGCAGACCAGCAAGGTCTGGGGGACTCACGCAGCAAGGGTAAGTCAGGGCACGTCTGGAGCAACTAGGAAAGCCCAAGCAAAAGAAGAGTTGCCTTCGGGAGGGCCCACTAGCCAACGGACTAGCAACTGCAAAGGGGCCTCAAGTGGACGCACTTGGAGCTGGCTCACAGGACACTCGTGGAGTGGAGGCCAGTGATCTTTGGTGCAGTCGGTGCTGGAGGAGGGGGCTACTTGGAGCCCAAAGCACAACTTCGTGGGAGACCAGGAAGAGGATGCACTTGCAAAAGTTCTTGGTGTCCAGGGGTCACGGTTCCACGTTACCCACGACAGCTACGTGCCTCAGCTTTGCTGGGGTCTCAGGGCATCCTCGGGCAAGTCTGGAAATCCACCTCTGGTGATGCAAAGACTTCGGCATCCGGCGGGAGCTTCAGCGATGCAGACCGGACAATTGCTTCTTAGGTGCCTGCAAAGCAGGGGAGTCACTCCTTGACCCCAAGGGAGATTCTTCAGTCCTCTAATCTTGAGTAGAGCGTCGAAGTTCCAAGATTCAGTTGCAGAGTTTCGTCCAGGGATATCTAAAGTCCTAAGGACTGGGGTCCCATACTTATACTAAGTTAGGGGGTTGGACATACTCTGTGGACCCACCTATGGGAGGGTCAGGGAAGAGGGGTGGTTACACCCATTCCCTTTGTCCAGTTTCGCGCCAGAGCAGGGGCAGGTAGCCCCTGCAACCGGTTTGAACTGGCATATGCACAGGGACACCAAGTGTGCCCCCAGTGCAGGACCTCAAAGCACCAGAGAGTGCTCCCGCCCAGCCCCAATACACATTGTCCTGTCTGGGGAGGTGGTTACACCTCCCTGCGACAGGAAACCTATTGTCCAGGCCTCCCCTGCCAGAGTTTCAGTCAGCAGCAGGAGGCCAGACCCGTGTCTGTGGCAGCAACATCCATTTTGTGATGCCAGGGCTCTGTAAAGAAATTACCGGGTAGGTCGGTGGATACATGTCTCTCCCTCTAGAAGGGTGGAATGCTACCCCCGCCACCAGGACTGGTGGGGGGGTAGTATTCCAAGATGTTTGACACCAAACACGACATGTTTTGGTGCAGCCAGTCCAAAGTTAGCATTGTACCGCGAGGATATAATGCACTTAAGAGTATATGGTCAGGCTGAACCACAAACAGCATCAGAGGAGGGACTCCGAATGCTGCATAGGGGCTCTGCTCATGCAGGGGCACCCTCTCACATAAAAACCAAGCACTCTGCCCTCAGGATTGGTAAGGCCTGCCATAGGAGTGACTTATAGGTTTATATGTGTGTGCAATGGTAGTGATATAGGTAGCCTATATCACAGTAAGGGGTGCATGCACCACCTTACCCAGGCTGCAGTAGCAGACCTGTGGTGTCATTTTGGCTGGCCTTCCAGGGGTGGCATAATACATGCTTCAGCCCCTGGCAGGCCTCTGGGGTACCTATGCCCTGGGTACATAGTATACCATATACTAGGGACTTATAAGGGCACTCCAGATTCCAATCAAAGATGTACCTAAGGTACATGGAAACCATTTTAGAGAGGAAGCAGCTAGGCTGGGGTTCTGATTAGCAGGGCCCCAGCCAGACTAAAGTCGAAAAACAGTGAAGCATCAGCAAAAAGTGGGGGTACCCATGTGAAGCAGATCCTACTCTCCTACACCGGGTCACTACGTACCCACACCGCAAAAGGTTCCAAGGCGAGGGCGAACAATAATGGCGACAGGGGGCAGCCCTGTCGCGTGCCACGGTTTATGGAGAACGGTGCCGAGCGGTGCCCAGCAACTCGAATCGAGGCGGTTAGTCCTGTATAGAGTAGGCGTACATATGTTAAAAACCGGGGGCCAAAATTAAAGGCACCCAGAAGTCGGAAGAGGTATGACCAGCTGAGGGAGTCAAACGCCTTATCAATATCTGCCAGCAAGATAGCAGCCGGACGTCCCAGCTCCGGGGCTCTAGCCATGGCATTATGGACCCGTCTGATATTGTGACATGTGGAGCGGTGGGGAATGAACCCGGATTGGTCCGGGTGGACCAAATCCTGTATATGTGATCGGAGGCGGTCGGTGGGAACCTTGCCCAGAAGTTTGGGCTCAAAATTAATGAGGGAAATAGGTCGGTATAATGCGGGCTCTTCTGGCGGGCGTCCTGGCTTTAAAAATAGAACTATCTCCGCATGTCGCCACTCTTGAGGGAGTAGTGATTGGTCGGCAGCTTCATGTATGGCCACAAGCAGGCATGGACTAGGCCTGGGCGTAGTTCGCAGAGTTTTGCTACGCGGAACTCCGCGAAGTTACAAAAACCTCTGCGAAGTTCCACGAGTGGCGGAGTGCAGTGCGGACTGCAGTTTGTGCTGGTATTCCTGCCGCTCGGGTAGAAATTCTACCCGAGCGGCAGCTCGCGCTCGCGAACTTACCGTTCGCGATCGCGAGCGGGGAAAAAAACTCTGCTGCACATCGCGAAGCGGAGTTTTCTGCACCCCGCGAGCTCCGCGGAGTGCAGAAAACTCTGCAAACTCCTCAAACGGAGCAAAGTTCACTGCCCAGGCCTAGCATGGACCCAATGTGTTCATATGTGGTCTCAGGAACTCCATGGGAAAACCATTGGGCCCTGGAGCCCGGCCCAGATGTATGGCCGCCAGTGCAGCGCTCAGTTCGTCCATTGTTATAGGAGCGTTGAGTTGTTCTCGCATGGCATCTGTAAGTCTACGAGGAGGGATATCACGTAAGAATTCGTCTATAGTGGCCTCCGATAATTGATCTTGGCGCGTGTATAGGAGCGAGAAATAGCGTGCAAACTCCATAACCACCGTCTCAGGGGATGAGCATAGGGCTCCACTATCGTTCCGAAGCACCGGAATGCTGGTAGGGGACTTCTCCGCTTGGCAAAGCCTAAGAAGCATTTTGCTGGATTTATCTTCCCATTGATAAATTCTATGTTGTGATGCTAGCCAGATTTCTTTAGCCTCCCCCATTATGTAATGTTGTATGGACTGTTGTGACTGAAGAATGGAGCGCTTAAGAGCGGGGCTCAGGTCAGCTAGATACTGAGCCGCCAGGACCTTCTGACAGTCCTCCAGATCTAATAATTGCGCTTCTCTGTTGCATTTGGCCTTAGCACGGAAACCGATATCTTCATGGCTTCCCACAAGATACATTTAGAAGAAGTCAAGACGCCGTTAAATTCGAGATATTTTGAGACCGCTAGTGGCACGGCCTCCATATACTCTGGATCTCGTAGGTGCCATGGAGACATCCTCCACCTAAATAGAGGTTTGTAAGAGTGTACCCTGAGCTTACACTGGACTGGAGAATGGTCCGAAAGGCCCCTGGGAAGATGTGACACGTGAGAAATCCGATACCCGTATGTACGGGGGACAAACATATAGTCCAAGCGGGACAGGGAGCCATGGGCTGCGGACATGTATGTATAGCTGTGCTCAGAGGGGTGGAACGTGCCAAATGTCCAACCAGCCCAACGTGGTAGCCAGAAGGTGTAGTTTGGTTCTATCTATTGGGGGGTTCGCCCGTGGGCATGCACTCTGTCCATTACTGTCATGGTGTCGTTCCAGTCCCCACCCAGGAGCGTCATGTCGTCTGATAATTCACCCCATAAGCGTGTTATCTTTTCAACAAAGGTGGCGCCTAGCGGCGGGGGAGCATATATACTTCCTAAGTTTAGGTGTTCCCCGAAGAGTGTGCCTGATAATAGGACATATCGTCCGCCCAGATCCAGCCATTGTTTTGTGTGTATAAAGGGGACTCGGCAGTGTATAAGAATGGCGGACCCACGGGAGCCCTGGTGAACCCTGCGTGGTATATGGTGTGGTATCCAAATCTGGAAAGACAGGGGGCCTTAGTGCCCAGTAAGTGCGTCTCTTGTAAGAGAAGGATATCGGCCCCATAGCGTTTGGCTTGGCGAAGGACGGCCCCCCCTCTTCACTTTATTAAGAAGGCCCCTTACATTCCACGAGACTATGGTCAAGTCCCACAGCGGGGGGCATTCAGTTGTGTAGCCATCAACCCCTAGGACTTGAATGTGTGAAAACTGAGACGGTGGGATCGGGACTTGATCTCTGCGCATTGACTAAAAAACCACAGAACAATACTAACATAGTACCACAATAAACCTCCAAAATCCCCCCTACCCCCCACCTGATACTGCCTAGAACTCGGAGCATCTGTCGCGGTGGAGGGCGCACTCAGGCCCCCAACAGAGGGCCCGAGGCCCCTCCTCCATAGGTACTCAATACACCCATGTAACTTTAAAAAAACTGTAAAAAGTGTCTAGGGCGGGAGGAAGTATGTGGCTGGACATCCACGCCATACTCGTTGTTCGTACAGAGCTAAATATACTTGTAGGTTATCTGTGATTGCGGCCCCGGTTCTTTGGGTACTACGTATCCACAACTGGTATTAGAGTGCTTTGTCCGGATCTGAGGAGCGCCGAGCAGATCCCAATCTGTATCGTCTTTTGGATTTGTTTCGCTTAGGCCTGTTCCTGTGGGGGGCCTGAGATGAGTCTGATTCTATTGGTGGCGGGGTGTGTGTTTTCGGATGTGTTCGTTCATCTGTCCAGGCAAATACCACCTCAGGCGATTCGAAGAAGTAGGATTTAGAATTGTAAATGACTCGCATGCGGGCCGGATATAAAAGCATATATTGTATGTTTAATTCTCGCAGCCTGCGCTTCGCCTTCATAAAAGATTGGCGCTGTTGTTGTACCAGACAAGTGTAATCCGGGAAGATCATAATAGCTTTAGAATAATGTTTAAGTTTATCTTTCTGGGTCCTGGCGAATTGCAGAATAGAGTCTCTGTCCGCATAGTTCAGAAACTTTGCGATTAAGGGTCTTGGATTTTCCCCTGGAGGCAGCTTCTTTGTTAAAGCACGATGTGCCCGCTCTACCACAAAACAGGCAGACAGTTTGTCCGATGGCAGGAGTTCTGTTATCCATTTAGTGAGGAAATGGGTCATGGATGAGCCCTCGCAGCCCTCCGGGAAGCCCACAAAACGCAGGTTATTGCGCCGTGCGCGTCCTTTTGCGTCTTCGACCCGAGAGGCCAATTCCTGCATCACCACCGTGAGTTTATTTACTTTCTTCTGCAAGGTGGTTATGGTATCTTTGATTGTGGACCTCCGCGTCTCCGCCTCAGTAATGCGGTCCACCGCTTTCTGGAGATCTTGGCATAAGAAGGAGACCTCCGATCCCACGGCACCGATTTTGGCATCCAGTGTGTTCCTTGCTTCGATGATGGCCGCTAGGAGTGTTGCATTGTCTGGCATTATGCTGCTCGTGTCTCCCCCGGCAGCACCGCCAGGAGCCATGGCATACTGATCCAGGGTGCTCTGCTTGGTACTGGCCGCGCCCGGCTTATCCTTACCCATGGCGAAGAACGGTTCAGCTGCTAGATTGGAAATGCGGAGCTGATTGTGAGAGGAGAGGATGCGGCCCTCGTCACTGCCCCTTGCCCTCAGACCACCACGCCAGCGTTGTACTTCTCAAGAGGTGTCGTAGCGGGCCTCACGGAATCCAACGTGTCTCAGGTCACAAGCCGCACCGGGCCTAGCCCGGCCACTTCTGTAACCGTTGACCGCTGGCCAAGTAGGCCCCGCTATAGGGACCAGACTCGCTGGACCCCCAGCCCACCATGTGCAGCCCAATCGCTGTAGGGCACCGACACCCCCTCTCTGCAGGATCGCCATGTATCGGGCTCACCTCTGGTCATTGTCTCCCAGTCGCGTGTATCTGGCGGTAGCTGCACTCAGGGCACCGAGGAGGGTTCTACCATCAGCGTCCGTCAATCCCCCGGCCAATGGCGGATGACCCTGGCCCACAGAGCTTGTGGCGTCCACTTCACTCCACGGCGCATCGTTACACCCTCCATTCTATCGAGGCCCAGGATTGTTTGCCGTGTGGGGGGGGCAGACGCCGGGGCTCCGGGAACTCCACAGGCACTAGGATCTGTGAGGATGAACGTTTAATCTCCAGGCCAATGGAGGACCGGCTCAGGCAGAAGCCGATAGCGGCCGGGGATCACAGGTTCGACCCGGGGTCTCCTTATATGAGAGGTCCGCCCCAGGAGGTATCCGCGGTCTGCAGGCCGCTCCAGGCCCTCGGCTCACCCCTCGTGTAGGCCACGCCCACAAACCGAAGTCTGCGCTGGCAGCCACCCGGCTGCAATGAATCAATTGATAGGCCCCAGCCATACAGCCTGTCCGGAGGCCAACGCGTCCTAATAAGCGCCTAGCAGCCGGGCCGCTCGTCGTGCCCGAAAGCGGAGCCTGGAGTGTGCGTCCTAACTCAGAGGCAGTCCGGGGGTGTCACCGGCAGGCAAGCTCCGCGCGGTGATCTGCTTACATGCTCCCGGGACCGCCGCCGCCACTCGGAGTCAAACAGGCAGTCCCCGGGCCACAGGGCTCCCCACCTCCTACCTCGAAGGTCGGAACGCCGTCGGCGCTGCCCGCTGGCCCGCTAGTGGATCTCGGGCAGAGGTGCAGGGTTGTCTCCGGTCCCACGACATGCGGCGCCAGGTTTCAGCACGGCCGCCGTGTCGCCTCGGCTTCTGGATTCCGTCTCAGGGCGCCGCCGGGTATTCTTGACAAGCCGCCGTGCAATCGGTGTGCTCTGTGTTGCAGGATGCTGTCGGATTTAATTATTTCATGGCGTGGATGTGCGGAGCTCCGTTAAGGTGCTTCCGCTGTGTTGGCCTTCCAAGCCACGCCCCTCCCTTCTTTTCTTTTTAACGGTGAAACCATTGACATTCCAAGTCAGTATCTGAAAGGGGTAATCTCCCTTCGGGCCCACAATCTCCCTCTGTTTGTTTCTTCCTGCAATGTCTAAGACCCAAAGTAGGTGAGGACAAAGTATTTTTTTATCTTTTTTTCCCCATATTCTCCCCACCATGTGCCCCCAAACCTCTGAACCCCTTCCAACACCTCCACCAGCCTACCAAACCCCCTCACATGCTAATCCTACCCCCCCAACCCACTCAGGGGAACCCTCCCTATTGTCTTTCCTGGGTAACTCCTTGGATCCCATTTTACCTGCTCCTCTAGTGCTGTTTCATCTTTTGTGCAGCCTTATCTGCTTTAAGAGATTCTCCACTTCAGCATGCTCTCTCAGATTGTGCATGCCATTATTCGACATGACCCTACGGTTTTCTGGAAATTTAAGTTAGGCAGAAGCTCCCAACTCTCTTAGCTCTTGAATAAATTTGACTAAGTCCCTTTACCGATCCTGTGTGCCCCTTGACATGTCTGATCTTATTTTGAAGGACCAATCGTCTACCTTCAGTTTCCCTTGCTTTAATGCTGCTAACAAAATCTGTTCTTTGAGGGACTAGGTCTTAAAGTTTACTTCAGTCAGCCTAGGAGTTTTCAAAGAGAAGCACTCTTTGAATATCAGAGTATAAATCTAGAGTAGAGTCCAGGGAGGGAATGCCCTGGGGTTATTGCCTGCTGGACCCATATAGAATTCTCAAAATATTATGTCTAGCATTATTCTCTAATGATTTCAGTTTTTCTCGAATCTTCCTAACTCACAGATTTAGGGCCTGATTTTCTTACTATTGGCCTCAATCTTCCCCCTCATTTCCTCTAGTGAATCCTCTAATACTTTTGCTCTATGCATAAGTGTATTCCAGCATTTCGCAAGATCCCTGAATACTCCTTTGATTTTTTCCAAATACTGTAAATTTTCATTTGACCGTATCAAATTAGCCAACAACCATTCTGCCTGGCCCTGCGTTGTAGGTGAGTCAGTTTCAGGTGAGGGATCCTTGTTGCTAATGCCTCCATCATGCAAAAGTGGTGTACTAGCCCCCTCTCCAATCCAGCCTCTTAGTAACCCTCTGGGGCGCCCTCCAGGAGTTCCCCATCTGATGTATCCAACAGTTCTTTAAACCTGCTCACCTCACTTGCTCCTTCAGTGGCCTCCTCCTTCTCTCCCTCATATTGAGTCTCTCTCTCCTTGCTATCATAAAATTCTCCCTCGGTCTGTTGTTCTACAGCTGCTTTGGAGTGACGTCCCCTGCTGTAGGTGACTCTTTAGCAGATCGAATCCTCAAATAGGATCTCAATGAGGGGGTAATTTTGCCTTTACTAGGGTTTTTGACTGGGTAGGTATCGAAAATCATGACATCTTTAACTGTTGATATCTTATTTTCGATATTCTGTCCTCGATAGTTTATCCCATTGATATCGGGGTTTCGATATTCAGAGGACACACCGGAATGTTCAGAGAAGGTTGCGATGATGAGCGACCAGTATTATCCTAGTCACCAGGCAGTGATTGGAGATTTTCCTACACCTAATCCTGATTACTCTAACACACTATGCCCTCCTTTTGCATTACTTCCTCTTTGATATACTGCAAAAATGTACTGGATCCCTAAATCCAAGATGGGGAGGCCCTTTCTCCATCTGGCAGAGCTCTGGTCCTTTCTTAACCACTCACCTATTTTCATGAGGTGCTATCCCCTCAGTTAGGATCCAAATTCGATTTCCTTACTTTTGGAGTTGGCACCAGAAAGTCTGTGATGGCCCTGGAAATGAATCAGAGCAGATCCTACCAGTCTCATTTTGCATAACCAAGTCAAAAGAATATGTGCTAAGGATGTTCTTTGTTCTGCCAGCTGTTCCTGTTACCGCTAGATGGGTAAAACTCTTAGTAGCTAGTTCTTGACAACACAACTACGATCCTGGACCCAGAGGCCAGGCCATTGTCCTTTGGTAGCTGGGCCTTAATAGGGGCTTGAGAATTTCACGTAATTTACTTTCACGTAACTACACGAAATTCCAGCTAATTTATGCAAAAGTGCGCTTAATTACATGAAATTCAAATCTGTCATTTCATGTTATATTTTAGCACAAAAAGGGCTCTCGTCAGTTTTTGTCATGAGAAAAGCATGGGTTTCTATTGGTGACTGCACTACACTGACCACAAAGTGTATCAGTTCACATGATCACTGGGTGTAATGTTCTAAATGCACACACAGAATGACTCTGTAAGACAGATTTTAATTTGATCTTCCAGCCCTGAGGCAGTTGTAGGGTAACTTACCCACTGACGAAACAGGTGTTGGCTGGCAGAAGAATCAGAATCCAATTAAAGAAAAGAATTGGATGCTATAACGACGACTGGATGACTCTTATTAATGTTCATATACGATTGTGTTTGCTCAGAAACTTGTCTTATTGATTCACATTTATATTTAGGGATGCATGGTTGACATCCCTTCTCTGTACAGCACTGCACTAATATTATAATATTGAAATATTTGTATACTGTGTATTGTGTGCCGAATTCCCTTATTCTCCCCCCAAAGTGCTTAGCAGGAGGGTTGAAGCAGGGTGGGGTGAAGATGTGGCACCCTAGGATTTGACAGGGCTGCCTGGCTTCCAGAAATTTGAAACCCCCACTTACAACACCACTTCCAAGGGGAAATACACTGGACATGGGGCTGCGACACAGGAATAATACCCAGCTGGAAGGAGACACCACCTGATGCCCCTGCAAAGATGGATTTGCGACTTTGAAACCAGCTGACACCTAGGACTAGGATGGGTCTCTCCAGGGCAAGTGGTGCTGACCTCCTTCTGTCTCTCGAGGAACACTTGAGGGAACCCTGGTTGGTTCTCTTTGGACTTCTGTGAATGGGCCCTTGACTATGCTGACACACAGGTGTCCTTCAAGAAGCCCGGTGGTTCTGGGACCTGGAGAGTATGGCAGGGAGGGTGTTATGCTGGCTGAATGTCGTGGTGCTGTGGAAGACAAACCCCCAAGCTTGAGAGGGCAGCAGGACTCCAGGCAGAGGACATGTCTGAAGCAGGGATCAGTAAAAGTTCAGCACCCAGACAAAGTACCCTTCGGGGGCCAAGAAGCTTGACGAAAAAGGCTCCCAAGAGGATCTAACAGGTCTGAGATATCAGTGTTTAGAGTTCTGTACCCTGGAGAACATAGCAGAGACAGAGGTGTGATGCTTTGTGGAAATGTCAGAAAATCCCATAAGGGAAAGTCAAGCCCTCAGAGATTGCCACATCCCGATTTTTTAATTTGGGTGGGAATGGGGCATGCATGGTGCATCCCCATGTTCTAGTATCCCACACCACGCTGCCTACCGCTCTTCGCGCAAGTGACTGGGTTGAGCACGGGAGGCACAGACCAGTAGTAACATTCCAGTAAGGACAGGGGTGGAAAAATCAGCACACTGGCTCCCAGGTTGGCACTTGATGGTGTTGTCCAGGCAGAGAGCCGGCTTGGCAGTGCAAGAGTGGGCATCCTGCGAGGCCGCCCAAAAAAGCAGAGCTGCGTTGGTCGCTCATCTAGAATTAAAGACCCAGGTCATGCAGCGCCTCATAATCCCACCTCTAGGACTACACCAAGCATGCTATCCTCCTCCCTGATCAGGCACCATCCTTGTGCCTGACTTAGTTCTATATGATCTCCTAGTATAGCTGCAAATTGTGCAAAAGTGTCATTAATTACCAAATGTTTTTGCTGAAATTTTAAATGTGGTTGAAATCTTGGCATATTATTCTCCATATGTTGTTGTATGACTGGGGCTGAAGGCATATTCCCATTGAACTGCATTACATTCTGGATGTTCTGCACAGGGGGTGAAGGGCTGGGACCATATTGTATCATCCCAAGTTATGCCATCTGATTCATATTATGCTGCTTTAGGGGAACCATTTGCAGCTCATTTTGAAATCTATTTACATTTAATCTACTAGTTAATTTCGAATAGCCTTCTTTACCACAAATGTGACGCACTTAGGTTTTCACATGCACATTATCATTAATACTAAAAATATTATTGTTAGTAAAACTTCTACCTCAGGGACTACCCTTTCCAACTTGCACAACTTGCACTCTATCACCAAGAGCATAAAAAAACTCCTTGACCAGCTTTTTAAGAATTTTGCCTGATCCCCAATCAACTTCTCCTTTGTCATTTTCTATTTCGCATCACAACAATCACTACAATACTTTGCATAGGCAAGGATCGCACTAATGATTTTGCTTGCCACCACATTACACGCTGCTGATAATGGAGAATTATCTCCAGATGCAGCACCAATGCATAAGCCAAAACACGCCTTCCTTTGCTTCATCATTGCCTCAACTTTGCTGTCTGTAAATCTGCTTCAATCTCTCATAATACACATGTACTAACTCCTCTACATTTTGTGTTGCTTTCATAATTTTTGACCAATTAACTTGTTTCTGTGGAACCTTTCCTTTCAAATGCTCAATTACCTGAGTAAACTTCTGCATGAGATTCAGAGACGGCTTAATAAGAGAGGCATCTCTTTGTGCCTCTTAGTCTTGCAACTGCACTACTGCCTTACACTTGCCTCACATATCTTTAGGCGCCACATTCGAAAACAGCAAAACTAGATCTTCCCAAACTACAAACCGTTGCACATCAGTAAACCACTTTTCTGGCCCCTATCTAAGCTTTGAAAAATTCTTCACAGCACTGGGGATCCTGCTGTGGGAATCCCTGCTTTCTTACAGAGGGCTGGGTAGTCACAGGGACACTGGTGGGCCCAGCCTGCACCACAGCAACAGTTGGGAGAGGTGGGTAAAGGTGCAGCCTGATCTAGACACTGGGGTGCCAGCCTGGACAGTGGGGACATCCCACAGAATGGTCATTTTGAGCTGCTGTGAAAATGCACTGGGAGGAGTAGGGGGACAACAGCGTAGTATGCTGGGCCCATCTGGGACTAGTGCCACCAATCGACTCTGGTGAGACCACTGGGTTGCTTTCACAAAAGGCAGACCCTCAAGTCCGATAGTCCAGGTGGGGTTGAAGCTGTTTACTTGGCTGGGGCTGGTCAAGCAGCCTATCCATAATATCAGCTGAGTATGCCCAGGTGATCAGAGTACAGTGCAGCCTAGACTGTCCCAGAGCAGACATCCCTGCACAGGAATGTCATCTTCATGTCCCTGTCGGCTCTCTGTGAGATCAAGCTCAGATGAAAGGACCTGCTGGAGCCCTGACTGGGGCTTCCATGGCAGTTTGGCCATATGAGCGTGCCGGATCACTGACATAATATCGACGACAACAATATCGAACTACCAGAATATCGTGTCAAGAATATCGATGGACAAAATATCGACATCCTATCTCTACAAAGGTAAGTAAAAAATATCGAAACCAAAATATCGTTTAAAATATCGTTCAAAATATCGTTTTTTTAAAAATGTCTTAAAAATAATATTTAATAAGTTAAATAATAAATATAATTAATAAAAACATAGTTATAATTATTTAAAAATGTTAAAAATTATAAATAATAATTGTAATATAAAAATAAATTAAACATACATATATAAAAAAAAGTATATATATATATTTACTTAATAATATTAATAAATAATTATTTTATTAAATTATAAAACGTTACAAACCAAATAAAAGTTATAAATAAATATATATATATATATATATATATATATATATACACATAAACCTGTAAGATAAATATACAAATATATTATATATATAATAAAATAAAATATTAAAATAAATATTTATCTTTAAAACAACATTTTACACTACATTAACTAAAACAGTAGGAAAAATGTTGGACAGCGTTGGGCATAAAATTACTATTCCCACTCCAAGGAGTGCAACAGTAGGGAAAGTGTTGGATAGCGGAGAGGAATAATTTACTTTTCCCACTCCAGCAAGTGCAACAGTAGGGAAAGTGTTGGATAGCGGAGGGGAATAATTTACTATTCCCACTCCACAGAGTGCAACAGTAGGAAAAGTGTTGGATAGCGGAGGGGAATAATTTACTATTCCCACTCCAGCAAGTGCAACAGTAGGGAAAGTTTTGGATAGCGGATGGGAATAATTTACTATTCCCACTTCAGGGGGTGCAACAGTAGGGAAAGTGTTTGATAGCGGCGGGGAATAATTTACTATTCTAACTCCAGCAACTGCAACAGTAGGGAAAGTGTTGGATAGCGGAGGGGATAATTTACTATTCCCACTCCAGCAAGTGCAACAGTAGGGAAAGTGTTGGATAGCGGATGGGAATAATTTACTATTCCCACTCCAGGGAATGCAACAGTAGGGAAAGTGTTAGATAGCAGAGGGGAATAATTTACTATTCCCACACCAGTAACTGCAACAGTAGGGAAAGTGTTGAATAGCGGAGGGGATAAAATTACTATTCCCACTCCAACGAATGCAACAGTAGGGAAAGTGTTGGATAGCGGAGGGGAAAAAATTACTATTCCCACTCCAGCAAGTGCAACAGTAGGGAAAGTGTTGGATAGCGGAGGGGAATAATTTACTATTCCAACTCCAGGGAGTGCAACAGTAGCGAAAGTGTTGGATAGCGGAGGGGAATAATTTACTATTCCACTCCACAGAGTGCAACAGTAGGGAAAGTGTTGGATAGCGGAGGGGATAAAATTACTATTCCCACTCCAGCAAGTGCAACAGTAGGGAAAGTGTTGGATAGCGGAGGGGAATAATTTACTATTCCCACTCCACAGAGTGCAACAGTAGGGAAAGTGTTGGATAGCGTAGGGGATAAAATTACTATTTCCACTCCAACGAATGCAACAGTAGGGAAAGTGTTGGATAGCGGAAAGGAATAATTTACTATTCCCACTCCAGTATAATAATAAACATTAATTAACAAATACTTAAATAATAAAAAATAATTTACCTCTCACCAAATACCCCTATAAATAACACCACCACCATTATTAAACATGACACAATTAACATAATTGCTTAGCAATTAATTAATTAACTAATAACAATATACAAAAAAATTCAAAACAATGAGTAATACATTAATTCATACTATTAAGACTGTAAAATAACAATAAATAAATATTATCTGAAAAAATTAAAAATTATATTAATTTTTAATTACTTGCCACACTACTCCCCTCTAAATACACAACTCACTCATAAAATTTGACAATTTACAAATTAATTATTAATAATTAATAACCAATTAATAGTTAATAAATAACAAATTATTTAACACAATTAACAATATGAAATATTAAATACACAAATAGTAATTAATACAAATTATTAATTAATGAATTATAATTAAATTACTTCCCACCCTACTCCCCTATAAACCCACAACCCGCTCTTAAAAAAATAACACAATTAAGGGGCCCATTACGATACCCGGCGTAAAAAAATCCGCCAGGCATGGAAGCGGCAAAAATCCGCCCGCACACACCGTCTGAACACCGACCACGCCATTACGATTACACAAACCGAAAACCGCCATCGGCGGAAAAATCACACAAAATACCGCCCGCCAACGTCCGAGTCGGAGTCAAACCGCCCGCCACGGACGGAAACACGCACGACAACACAAAACCGCCCGCCCTCACGGCCGACACACCGCACGTGAAATTACGATCGCACCGCCATGAGCGCGGGAAAACTACAAATATACCGCCCGCCAGCGCAAACAACGCCGATGAGAATCGACACGGCAGAAGCCATGGCGCCCACGTACCTGCACAGAAACCATCCGCTCACAAAACCAATAGCACACAACATGGCCAACAAGTCCACACAGCAAGGCACGCACAAATACACAAGCACAGTACACATCCCGAAAACACCCCCCGGACAAACAAAAAATACAAAGGCCAGAACCCCAGACACAACACACCTGAAAACAACAGACCATGAGGACACACCCACATAGGTAAGTACAAAAGCAGCACTCCCACAGACCACAACCCCTTGCAACATTGCAAACCAGAGAGGAGAGGAGAGGACACAGTGACACAGCAAGGACAGCAGCACACCACAGAAACGCACACATCACAACCACCACCACCACCACCACCAAACACCTGCACCACAAACCCCCTGCACATTACACAACACACACCGCACCAGCACCACAAACACCATGGCACCACAAAGAATGCCCAAGTTCACGCCCATTGAGCTGACGGTCATGGTCGACGAGATCATCAAGGTGTACCCACAAATCTATGGGAACATGGTCCAGCACACACCACTAGCCACCAGAAACAGAATGTGGAACCGGATCGTAGACCAGGTCAATGCAGTCGGGACCCTGCCCAGGAACAGAGGAGAAATAAACAAACGTTGGAATGACGTCAAGAGCCTGGTCAAGAAGAAGGAGGGCAAAAACAGAGAGCTGGCTGCCGTCACTGGCGGAGGGAATCCCGCGCTCTTCAAGACCTTCAAAGCGTGGGAGGAGAAGGTGCGAGTCATAATACATCCGGAGATCCTCGCCGGATTAGCAGGGGGAGTGGAGGCTGGTAAGTACAAACTAATGTATACCAGCACACCGCTATGTACTCACATGCACTACCACCATGCCACAGCTCCCAGGAACAAACACCCCCATGTCCAGCACACAATACACAACACATCACACACACATGCAACAGACACCACCACACACAGCCCAAACCGAACAACTGTAAGATACGTGGGGACATGTGTACACTCAGCCAGCCACGTAACCACCAACAGGTCCCCAAATATGCCAGAAGCGCCACAACGAGCACCCACCACACCCATGTGTCCGCCACAGCTGCACTAACCGACAAGTAACAGGTAAGTGGCAGGAACACAAAGTGCAGTGGGTGGGACGGTGGACAGCCCAAGTACAACACACACCAGGCCCCTAGTCCCACAGCACAGCAAGGAGGAGCATCCCCCACACCCCACAGCCACGTGTCAGCCACCGCAGTGCACAACGACAGCCGAAAGGCAGACATCACGGTCCACAGCAATCGGTGTCAGTGGGTGTCCAGCCACCCCCACGACCCACAACACCCCCCACCCCCACAGACCTGCAACATGGAGCACCCCGCTTAGAGCCATGTGGCATCCAGTACAGTGCACGCACGAACAACTTGCAGGTGGGAAACTGGACAGGGCTGGATTACTGGAGGCATGAGGACCAGAACACGACCAACACATGGGACATGTCACATAGCAGACGAACACGCAGCACCGCCCACCGTCACGAACAAGTGAACAATGTGCACACGGACATGAACAACAGACTCACACCCCACATGACCCATCACAGACATAGCAACACCCAAGGAGCCACGTCTGCATGCACAAGCCACACTGAATATAGTACCACACGGCAGCCACTGTGCAACTCATCACACACAACCGAAACACCATTGAAGTCCTGTCCATGTAGCCCCTACTGCCTGTCAACCACACACCCCACAACTACGCCTATGTAAGACAAACAACACTAGACGCAACAGAGCGGAACAACATAAATGCACACGAACACCACTGAACCCATCAAACACACAGACACACCATGCACATACAACATACCATCCATCCCATCCGTCAGCCCCAGTCTCATTAAAGGCATGTCATCCGCACAGCTGCCACACATACAGCAGTCACGCTAAGATACATGCCCATGACCAACCATGTGCCAGAAGTCAATGAAGCGCACGACACACTGTGAGCAACAACACACAACATGGGCCACACCCCCCGAGCACTGCAGTGATGCACATGGCACAGGGCAGCACGCACACCAAGGAGATGGGACAACTGCAATACGTTGGCTGGCACACAACCATCACTCACTCATAACGATGCGTCCAATGCCATGTCCAGTAATCACAACAGACAGCAAATATGCAGGCCATGTCAAGCATGCACACACCTCAAACCATGCACTGTCATGCTGCCACAACACATGTCACGTTCGGCACCCATGGCTCACAGCATGTACCCCAAAAGCATATTCCCTCCCAAATGCGAATCTGGGGCATGGCCCCCATGTTGCCATATGCGTTCCTAAGCGTTCCATTTGAACCCCAAAAGCATATTCCCACCCAAATGCGAATCTGGGGCATGGCCCCCATGTTGCCATATGCGTTCCTAAGCGTTCCATTTGAACCCCAAAAGCATATTCCCACCCAAATGCGAATCTGGGGCATGGCCCCCATGTTGCCATATGCGTTCCTAAGCGTTCCATTTGAACCCCAAAAGCATATTCCCACCCAAATGCGAATCTGGGGCATGGCCCCCATGTTGCCATATGCGTTCCTAAGCGTTCCATTTGAACCCCAAAAGCATATTCCCTCCCAAATGCGAATCTGGGGCATGGCCCCCATGTTGCCATATGCGTTCCTAAGCGTTCCATTTGAACCCCAAAAGCATATTCCCTCCCAAATGCGAATCTGGGGCATGGCCCCCATGTTGCCATATGCGTTCCTAAGCGTTCCATTTGAACCCCAAAGCATATTCCCTCCCAAATGCGAATCTGGGGCATGGCCCCCATGTTGCCATATGCGTTCCTAAGCGTTCCATTTGAACCCCAAAAGCATATTCCCACCCAAATGCGAATCTGGGGCATGGCCCCCATGTTGCCATATGCGTTCCTAAGCGTTCCATTTGAACCCCAAAAGCATATTCCCACCCAAATGCGAATCTGGGGCATGGCCCCCATGTTGCCATATGCGTACCTAAGCGTCCCATCTGAACACCAAAAGCAAAGTACAAACCAGACCCAGGATGGGCCAGGAGCCCGCATACACCAGAGTCACAATAAGTAGGGGCACAGCAACACACCCATCGGCATGGCCAATCCGTCCCATGCCACATGTGCACAGCACACAGTCCCATTGCCAAGCACACACAACTACAGATGCTACAGCCACACACACGCCTCCGGGAAACCCATGTACGAGATTGCACGAACTGTTAATGTCAGACGACAAATACATACTTCGCCAGGTGCAACACAATAACAAATCTCATTCTCTCCACAGGTGACGAACTGCTGGATGCTGGGGATGGAGCCAGCAGCCAGCACAGCCAGCCTACAAGCCCCCAACGAGGACACACGGATCTGGAGGATCTGTCCTCCTCTTCGGACCCGGACTACCAAGCAGGCCCATCTGGTGTGGCAGGGCCCAGTCGCTCCCCAGGACCCCTCCTACCCACCAACCCATCATCCAGGGCTGCTGAACATTCCCAGCCCCCTGCTGCCACTGTCGTTGCGGCCACACCCACGGTCATTGTGGCCACTACCACTGCCGCAACCGCCACCATCGCCGCACCGACCACCACCGCCGCCACCACCACCACGTCTTCGCTGGCACCAGCCCCAGCGCAGGTGGTGGCCCAGCTGACTGGATCCACCCTGGGAGCCACAGCGAGGACCGTGGTGAGCAATGTGGCTAGTGGGCAGGCCGGTGGCAGCAGGACTGGTAGGAGGAGCAGGGTCAGGGAAACGCCAGCCTCCCTGGGAGCCATGCCCTGCCTCAAATGGCCAGAGTCCTTGGGGCCTATGAAGAGGCCCAAGGACAATGGGTCCGGTCTGCTTCAGACACGCGTGAGGTGCTGGGGGTGCTGAGGTCCATGGACGCCCGTATGGGCCAACTCGTGGACCTCATGGGCCAGCTGGTGGTGGCGGTGAGGTCACAGCGAGGGACAGCAGCTCCCCTCCGCCACCACCTGCCGGGGCGCAGGGTCGAGCAGCAGTGTCCAGTTCCCCTGCGTCCACAGCCAGTGAGCACACCTCAACCACCAGCATGTCGCAAGCAGGCACCCCCTCGCAAACGTGGAAGGGGCCGTCCGAAGTGGAAACAGATCTCCCGGGAGGACTTCGCATGCTCCAAACGCAAGTGAGGCAGCCAGCCAGCCTTCCGCCAGCCTTCCTTGACCAGCCACTGCATTGACTTGGACTACGATCCCACTCCACACAGCCATCTGGATGGCATGTGTGTGTTGGACTATGGACATAGAACCAGTGGGTACACCCTGAGCATCACGCAGCCATGACCGACAGCTCATTGTCACTGCACGCACCACTTTTGTCATCACCTTACACACAATCACATGTCACAGTTTGAAATAAATGCACCTTTTACACTAACTGCTGTTTGTGCCCTGTGTTTTATTTGTACGGAATACAACGGCCACCTTGGGCGGAAAGGCACCTGATGCGTGGCATGGCAATGGAATCCGGAGGGCCTGTAGGGACCTAGGGGTGGGAGACAGAACAGGAGCACATTCAATGAGTGTGTCACACACCCATCACACAGTACATGTCAACAACTACAAGCAATGTACACACATCGCACAGAGCAATAGGGCACAATGCCACAGCCACCAACAGTGGCATACTACCCTGGCCATGGAGCGTTGACACACAGCACGCAGTGAACAAACGGCCACCCTGACACAGCACACACACACCTGCACAGATACAGCCACATCAGCCGTCGTACATGGACACTCACCGTCAAGTGAAGTAGCGGGCGATGAGCTGCTGCCGCACATTACCAGCTTCCTCCTCTCCGCTGTCCTCCTCACTCGAGCTGTCCTGGTCTGCGGGCTGGGGCCCTGGTTGATCTCCGTCATCCACGATGAGGGGGATCTGCTTCCGAATGGCCAGATTGTGAAGCATGCAGCACGCCACCACTATCCGGCACACCTTCTGTGGGGAGTACGCCAGCGCACCCCGGTGCGGTCCAGGCACCTGAACCTGGACTTGAGGAGGCCAAAGGTACGCTCGACCACACGTCTGGTCCTCCCATGTGCCTCATTGTAGCGATCGTCTGCTGGGGTGCGAGGATTCCTCAATGGACTGAGCAGCCATGCCCCATTCGGGTACGCAGAGTCACCTGGGTGTGAGGGACACAGAGAACCGTTGCTATTCCAACTGGACAGGGGACAGCATCGCACAACCAGCACGCTACACCACTCCACATACTCACCGACAATACAGCCACGATCCTGTTGCATATTGGACATCAGTCGTGGCAAGATGCTGTTGCGCATTATGTGTGCGTCATGGGCCGAGCCTGGGAACTTTGCACACACGTGGGTGATCACCATGTCCGCAAGGCACACCACTTGCACATTCAGGGAGTGCGTGTGCTTCCTGTTGCGGTACAGGTGCTCAGTGGCCTGTGGTGGAACAAGGCCGACATGTGTGCAGTCAATGGCTCCAACGACGTGTGGGATTCTGCCAAGGGCATAGAATGCACCCTTCACTGCCGCCAATTCACGAGCCCTGGGGAAGCGGATGTACCTGTTTCGGTACAGCATCATGGCTGCCAGTACATCCCTCAGCACCTTGCTGAACATGGGCTGGGACATCCCTCCTCCAATGCCCACTGTGTTCTGGAATGACCCAGTGGCGAAGAAATGCATGGCGGCCATCACCTTAGCCGTGGGGGTGACAGCAGTCGGATACACCCTGCGGGGACGGAGATGGGGTTCTAACATGGCACACAGTCGATGCAGGGTTGGCCTGTCCAGCCGAAACTTCCTAATAACCTCTGTATCGTCCATGTCCGCCAGCAATTGGTATGGGCGGTCAATGTTCGGTCTCCGCCTAGGGACAATGGCAGAGGACACATGTCAAAGCAACACGACACATAGCAATTTCGCATACACATCACTGACATGACTGAGCAAGCACATGAGCCACAGCCCAGCTGTCAAGCTGGGACGGCACGGCCACAATACACTTACACAGGTCTCCCAACAATGGCAATGGCTAGTGATACAAACCACTGCCATGTGCATGCACATGGGGATCTAGGCCCCAATGACTTGCGGGGCGTGCTGATGGGGACTGACTGCATATCCGTCAAGGGGCAACGCCACGGCAACATGAATGTCTGCTGAGCATGGAACTGCTTCCGCGGCTGGATGAGTATGGCACACGACGAGCGACGATGTGGGCACAGGCTGAGCGGCCAAAACAAGTGGGACCTGTGGCACGAGGGGATATGAGACAGTAGTAGGTGTCAGCACTGCACCCTATGTACAGCACTGTACGGATCACACCTCCCGAAACATTGACAGGTGTCCACATTGACAGCCCCATGCCAAGACGGCTGTGTGCTTGCAGTCACACGTCACAGGTGAGAGGTTACATTGCACGTGCCAGGTGGCAGACGTACATAGTGGGAGCTGGCATGTGTGTGCATGTGTCTCCTGTTCAGGATCCACCAGATGGGCGCTGACTCTGTACTGACCATTGGACACAGCATGTTCCGTGGAAGGCTTGTGTGTGTGGGATGGTGGCACTGGATGTGCCTCCGTTGGGTGGGGGCCATGCACAGGGCGGGTACGTCGATGATTGCGCATTGTTGGTCACGGTGGGTGCACCAACTGAAGATGTGTTGCCCTGTGTTCAATTCCTATGTCCGCATGATGATGGACTGTAGATGTGGGCAGACTACACATTGGTCGATGTGCTGTCTATATGCATGTGCCTTCACACCAGGCACAGCTGCCCCTGCACATGTGACCCCTGCTGGACTCGCTGCTGGGTCTGTGGAGCTGATGCACCTTCTGCGCGTGGGGCGGACAGCTCTCCTCACTTCCCTCATTGCGCATGTCATGACTTTGCCGCAGGTGACATGGATCATGGAGGGCCCACATGTACGCGTGGGTAGGCTACACATGATTGTACACTGGTCGCCACCCCCAGTCAGTGTTTCGAATGGGAAGGTTGTCGTGCTGGTGGTATGTTCGATGTGGCGGATGGGCGGGCCTAGGTGCGGGCTTACATTCCGGACATGGGGGGTAGTTGGATTGGCGACTAGTTGCAGTACACACGGGACACGTCTCTTCCTTTCCACATCTGGGTCATCCCTTGTACTAACTGACAGTGATACAGTCATCTTCGCCCCAGCCCTCATGTCCTCCCCTCGCTCCCCCAATATGCATGCTCACCTGCGAGGCTAGCGCTTGCACAGGCAGCCCCAAGCTCGCACCAGAGAGGGCAAGGAGTGTATGTGTGGGTCCAGTTGCACGAGTGGGCTGTCTCAGGGTATGATGTGTGGCGGGACGCCGTCCACCTGCGTGGTGCCCCAAATGGAGACCCGGCCTGCATGGACTATGCATCACAGTCTTCGCCTTCCGGATCCGCCACCTGCGACACCCAGTGGCTGTGGCTGCCCTTGCGGCCAGGCCGCGTCCGTCTGTGGCTGATGGCCCACACATTCACTCTTTGGCCTCTCTGGGGAGGGCTCGGGGTGGTGGCGCACGCGCTTGCACTTAGTCGCAATGGCATGTGGCGTGGTTGGTATGATGGGCAATGGATGGGATGGTGCGAGCCACCTCCCGTGACGTCAGTGCTGCTCGTGCTGTGGTGCGTCCCCTACACTTCCATTTGACTTGTGCCATGCTAGACGTTGAGGTTCTATTGCCTGCGTGATATGACCAGGAGGAGCGCGAGGAGACCTCTCACACACCATGCTCCACTGCCATCCCGTGCCCTGTATCGCCTGTGCGGATTGACTATGTTGGGGTTACACCTGGTCGACTGGGGCTGTGTGTGCCTTGTCAAGGGGCATGGCGGGCGCACAACAGGATCCAGCTTGTCCACAGAGGGTGGGCTGAGGTGCGCCTGGTACCGCTTTGTACGTGTGCCCGGCTGCTGTGCACACACGTGTTCACTCCCCCCGACAGGTGTCCTCTCACAATGCCCAGGGAAGCGGTGGTGTACTGTTCATGACCCCTCCCAACATGGCGTGCTCCAACTTGGCATGTGCGCATCTACCCGTCACACCCACCCACCTGAGCACTGCGTCCATACGACTTCACACGACACATGTGTGTCTTCCACAGTTGTGCTACTCATTTGCGTTGACATCCAATACCAGTGGACTACATGGTCATGTCACGACTGCCGTGTACTTCACATACTCTCATCCTCTCTCATTCGTACTTGTGAAATGAGTCAGCGGAGACAGTTTTGGTTTCAAACATTATATTGAGTCTTCTGTCCTCTGTGATGCAGTATAGTGGACACTACTGGCAGCGGAATACATGTTGAGGATATACTGAGCATGATTGCAAATGGGATAGGGTGTGGGGTTACATGTGATTGGCTGTTGCATGTGGGATGTGGGCTTCAGAGTGACATCTGCTTGGCCAAGGCTGTGCTAATGTACATTTACGTATAGCTGCGGAGCTGCGGACTTTGACACAGACGGTATACATGTAGCCTACCAGACCGCTTGGCATCATGGGCACAGTCCATCTCAGTTCCATGTGACAGGTTTGCTGCGGTTGTTCCTCATGCACGCGTGCATGTGAGATGACATCAGGGCATGTGCTTGCGTGCATGCAGCGGCGTGCCACTTGTTGTTGCACTGTGGTGGTTACTGGACATGTCACAGTCACTGGGGTCGTGTTGTTGTTGTATGCACTTGTCGTCCATGCAAAGGTCCTGGTATGGGATTCCCGGGCGGGGGTGGGAGGGGTGCAGCACCCACAGACTCCAGGCGACCTATTCATGTCCACTGAGCGGTGTGTGTGTCCATGGGCGCTGGATCCATGTCGTGTCCTGGTTGTTCGTGCAGTTCCGTCCATGTGGGTGCGATACACAGAGCCCATGCCACTGCCTCCCACGATGCATGCGGTGTTCCTGGATGTGATGGGGAACAGTGTGCATGTCCCGGTCATATCCGATGTCATGGCGATGTCGTTGATGGTGTGGTTACAGTTGCCGGTCGTTTGGTATGGCTGTTGTGGTGGTGACTGGCCAGTCCGTGCGGAAGCTAAGCATGGGTGCGGGGTTGGACATCATAGGTCAATCGGGGAACCTGCGTTGTGGTCCGACGAATTTACAGGTTGTCAGGTATGCGGTGCCGTCCAGCAGGGCTTCCATGTCATTGGTGGTGTACATGTTTGCCAGCCAATGTAGGGGATGGTGGCTGTCAAGGTGTTGTTCGTAAGTTGTCCCTTGGAGGACCATGATGGGGCATGCTGGGTGACATTCGATGTAGCTGTTCTCGATGATCCGTCGTGTGGAGGCACAGTGGTCCCATTTCAGTGCGGGTGCGATGTTGGCCACATACGCCATGCCCCCATAGGCAGAGCAGGCCCTGTCGTGTGCGTCCAGAGGGAGGAGTAGTGGTAGCAGGTCCGCCTTCAGACATGCCGGGTTGGCATAGCTCCACGGGATGCTGGTAGGGACACCTCCGACAGTAGAAGACGGGCATGACGCAGCTGAACAATGTGATGCGGTAAGTCAGTCGGTAACTTACGTTCAGCAGGGACAGGAGATCGCATCCCAATGTATGAAACAGGTTGGTTTTGTACAGCTTGAGCTGTTCGGCGTAGTTGGGTAGGTGTGTTGCGGTTGCCATTTCGCAGCGGTGCGTTGTGGTGGCGTGCTCCGGCTGTGTGTGCAGTCTGCAATGTGCACGCTCCGAGGTTGCTGTGAGCTCTGTGTAGTCGTAGGGAGACAGGACTTGTGTTCTGTTGGCTTGTTTGGAGGACACGGGCCCTCTTCCCACATGCTTCTCAGACAGTTCAAGGTCAGTGATGTGTGACTCCTTCCAATTAACTTGCATGTCGCCGACATGGGGGAGTGTTTTCTTCTTTCTTCCCCGTCCGTTGTGTGCTTCTGTGATATGCGCTATCTGCCCTGTGGTCGGTCTCCTCGGCAAGCCTGTGTTGGTCTATTCTTGGACAATGGCTGTATTCACCGACTTCTGTCGTAGGGCTGTGGTTTCGGAGTTGGAATGGAAGGTCATTCAGTGCTGTCTGCTCTCCCTTGTGTGGGCGGCAGGCTGCCTTTCCGATCTGCGTTGGGCCTTGTGTGTGAATGTTATTCTTGGGCCACCTGTTGTCGGTCCCCGGGCTCTTTGGTGTTCCGTTTTATATGTCTTGTTCATATGTGCAGGGTGGTATGGGTGTTTCAGTGTGGTACTGGCGTTCCTCTTCCCGAAGGGGCCCTGCTTCTCCTAGTTGGTGTTGCCGCCGCTGTGTGCTACGCCATGTTTGTTTCACTGGGGTGTGTCCTGCTGTTGCGTGTCTTCACTGACATGTGTGCGTCGGTTGTGTGGCGTTGGGTGTTGTCCGTGAATTGGGCGTTGGGGACATGTCTGTGGCAGGCCTGTCACGTGTCATGTGCGTTCGGGGTGGGGCTGATGTGTGTGCTGCTTGGTTGTGTCCCTGTGTCTGTGTGCGACGCATGCATGGCGCTGCGGTTGGCCTCTGCGTTGTGCGCATGTGTGGCGGCGTCATCGCCGCTTTGGGGCCGTGACGGGGTTGTTGGTTCCTAGTCCCAGGTGGTGTGTACACATGTGTTACGCGATGTTACGATTTGGCCTGTGTGTCATATGTGGATGCAATGGTGGATGTGTAGTGTACACGCGCTGGTGGGGGTTGTCCGCTTTTTCCGCCCTTGCACTGTGTGCGCTGTTTGCGTGCACTTGTTGTGTGTGTGCCTACCTGCGTCTCCGCGGTACGTTGCGTCCTTGGTGGTGCATCAGCAGGAGCATGGGGAGGGCCTGCAGTGCTGGATTCATGCTCGGGGAGCCGCTTCTTCGTTGTCCGTGCTCGGCGTCCGTGTTACCGCTTCGGTTTGTCGTACGGTATCTCTTGGCCGTGGGAGCCGTTTGTTTGCGGCATCGTAATTTATGCGCCGGGTGGGACGTGTTTCGTCGGACGGTGTGTGTCAGTTGGGCTGCGCCGCTACATGTACGGGCGCACTTTGATGGCGGACGGTGTTGCTGGCTTGCCGGCGGTGTTTGGCCTACTTTTCGCATCGTAATTGGGCGGGCGTGTGGACTGCTGCGTGCCGGCGGTAACTGGTGGTTTTTGCATCCGCCAGCACGGCGGTTGTGCTTCCGCCCGCCATCGTAATGAGCCCCTAAGATATTTACCAATTAATAATTAATAATTAATATCCAATTAATAACTAATTAATAACAAAATATTTAACACAATTAACATAAAATATTAAATACATAAATATTAATTAATACAATTATTAATTAATTAATTATAATTAAATTACTTCCCACCCTACTCCCCCATAAACCCACAACCTGCTCCTAAAAAAATAACACAATTAACATATTTACCAATTAATTATTAATAATTAATAACCAATTAATAACTAATTAATAACTAATTAATTAACACACTTAACAATATAAATTATTAAATACAAAAATATTAATTAATGAACATTATTAATTAATTAATTTTCATTAAATTACTTCCCACCCTATTCCCCTATAAACCCACAACCCTCTACAGAACTAAAACGCAATATTTAATTTCTTAAAAAATTAATAATTTCTAAAAATGTATTAATAAATATATTATAATTAAATTACTTCCCACCCTATTGCCCTATAAACCCACAACCCGCTACGGAACTAAAATACGCAAAAATTACTTAACATAAAATTAATTACTTCTAAAAATTTCAAACATACATTAGAAAAATAAACTATACTTTTAACACATATACTAAAATACAGAACACTAAAATAAATTTCGATATTATTAACAACGATATTTTGACTAACGATATTACTAACTTCGATATTAACAAAAACGATATTTCTTACCTGCATGTTGATATTCTGGTCGACGATATTCTTGCAGGTCGATATTGTGCCACATCGATATTTAAACATCGATATTATGGCATATCGATATTTATACATCGATATTATGACTCTATACCGAGCGTATCATGCACTTCTATGGCATGTTTGACAAATTGGCTGGGCTAAGAGTGAACAGATGGCTGAGTCCAAAGGACAGCCATCTGGTCACTTCATGTCTTATAAATCAGATTCTGCTTGCTCTTAGAAGGGTCGGGGGCTCCCCAGGCTTGATTCTCCGAGCCCGATCTGGGCCTCAGGCACAGGGCTGTGGTGGGGGTGGCTTACAAAGCTCTGACCCTGAGTTCAGACACTCCTTTTCACCACGGTGAAGCAGGGGAGCCCTCGAAGGCCTGCAGCACCCAGTCCAGGGCAGTTTACCACACAGGCTTTAACTCCAGGGCCAGCCAGAGCTCTGACCCGGGGCCCAGTCAGATCTATTCCCTCAGCCAAGAAGGGGAGCTTTCCTTGGGTCTGTGGGACCCTGTTCTTGGCTCTAAGTGACATGGTAGGCTGGTGAAGGCCCTTTCACCTCTAGGCCAATCAGAGCTCTGACCGGTGGCCCACTCAGACCTCCTAAATCAGCCAAGGAGGGGGCTCTACCTGGGCCTGCAGGATCCCATCTTAGGCTCTAAGTGATACGGCAGCTGGAGAATTGAACATAAAGATGGAGGCTTCCACTCCCGGCCCTGTCAGCATCCCTCTATACTGCCGTTAGGTGGCACTTCTTGAAGACCTCCTGTGTGCCTGCTTCCTAGTTGAAGACCTCCTATGAGACTGCTTCCATCATAAACACTTGTTTGAAACCTTTGTCGTATTTCCATGTTCAAAGACTTTACTAATCCTCTTAGAAACCAGATCCACTTCACATTCCATTCCAGGGTTTACCTATGAAGTCCAAATGCTTTATGGTACTTGTATGCCTTACCTGAGTGGGAGAGCTGGAAAGGAGCCTTTTGGTGAATCTTATACTTTGAACTCTGAGTTATCACTCCCAGCATGACCTTGTGCTCCTTTTCACAAATCCCTGCATTTTTCCAAACCAAGATCTGATCCTTGTTCCACTCTGGAGGTTTGCCCTGCACCCTGCTTGGTTCCTGGAACTTCAGTGCATTCCTTCAGGCATAGAGCTGGAAGAGGGTCTTCAGCTGCTCTCACCTGAACTGTGCTGCAGCTAGCTCACACCTGTTCTGAGTTCCAGTCTCCCATTGTAGCTGTGAGCTGGAAGGAGGGATTAAGGACCAGTGGCAGCTGGTAGGATAATGTGTTGGGGGGTGGGGAAAGGTGGCGAGGGTAGGAAATAAATCAAAAATATAACTTACCTGCCGATCGCTGTCGCCTACCACTGCCTCTAGCCGTCGCCTCTCTCAGGAACCCGGAATAGGAAGCACCCAGGCTTCCAGTCTCCCCTGACCAATCATGATGCTGCTGATAGCAGCGTTGTGATTGGTCTGAGCGCCGTGGTTCAGTGCTCAGAAAGGGAGTAGAAGCCTTGGCATGGTGGAGAACATACAAAGTGCGCATGACTGTTGCACACTTCAGAGTGGAGCAACCAATCCTCTTCCATGTAGCGCGGGGAGCTCAGACCAGCCCCGACCTAACCTGGTGGCAACTACAATCCAAATATATTTATGATAATAATGCTCCATTATTATCATTCTATTTTTTTCCTTTGCTGTGCTTTGGGGCAGTGGGGCAACGCTCCTCCACCTTAGCAGAGGAACCGCCGCTGTTAAAGACTGGCTTCCGCATTCAGATTTTGTGCTTCAAATTTGGTCTACTGTCTGTTACAGTCCATATCCATTTACAGTGTGACCTCTAGCTTGGTCTCCTTTCCAATCAGGTTAGGGAAAGACTTCAGCTGTTGTGTCCGGATCCTTTGGAGTCCTACCTGCCTTACTGTTGTTGTCAGTCTCAGTCCACCATGCACTGAAAACAACAGACTCTATAACAGCAGACTCAACTATGACTTCACTGTAGAACTGTTGTTAAGAGCAATGTGCTGGTGTCAGTCCACAGGGTGTTCCCTTACCTACTAACTTGTCATATACCAGTACATTCCTTCCTTGATCAAACCGTGTTCTTGTCTGTCTCATGTCTTCTGTAGTACGGTGACCACAGTTATACTTTGAATAGCCTGGTATTTACCTTGCTCTGTCACATTGCTCAGTGTTACCTCTGGAATCACCCATCCCTGCCTCACACCCTGACATGCCCAGGTAGAGCTCTGCCCAGGACTGTTATCCTAGTCTAGCAGGAGAGTCCTCCCGGGGTTGGAGGGATGCCTTTCCGTGCACTTTGAGGCTCAGCAGGCTGGAAAATGGAGCCCAGACTGAGAGGCTTCCACCACTGGGCCAGCTGAAGCTCTGACCCAAGGCCCTGTCAGAGGGTTTTAACTCAGCCAAGCATGGGAGCATTCCGAGTGCCTGTGGGATCTTGTTGACGGTACTTTGCGACACAGCAGGCTGAAGAATAAAGCCCAGGGCTGGCAACTTCCACCCCCGGGCATGCTTGAGCTCTGACCAGGAGCTATGACATGCCCGGCTGGAGAATGGAGCCCAGGGATTGAGGCTTCCAACTGCAGGACAGCTGGAGCTCTCACCTTGTCAGCCCCAGCCAAGCAGCGCAGCCGTTTTGATGCCTGTGGGACCCTGTACCAAGCACTTTGCAACATGGCAGGCTAGAGAATGGGGCCCAGGGCCTGGGGTTCGACCCCTGGGAGAGCCAGAACTTTGACCCTGAGCACGGTCACATCTTCTCAAACCAGCCAAGCAGGGGGGCCTTCCCGGCGCCTGGAGGACCTAGTCCTAGTCACTTTGTAACATAACAGGGGAAGGGATCCCAGAGCTTCCACCCCCAAGGCCAATTGGAGCTCCGATCCTCAGTCCGGTCACAGCTTTTGAACCCAGCCAAGCAGAGGTGCCCTCCACGGGCCTGCAGGAGCCTGTCCTGAGCTCTAAGTACCATGGTGAGCCAGAAAAGGGAGCCCAGTGGTGGATGCTCCCACCCCAAGGCCAGCCGGTGCTGTCACACGGGTTCTGCTCAGAGCTTCTTGACTAAGCCAAGCAGGGGAGCCCTCCTGGTTCCGTGCAGGATGAGGCATCCAACACCTTCAATTATTTCAAGAATTGCTTGAAAGCAGTGGACAATTGGATGGGTGAGAGATGCCTTAAATTGAATTCCGACAAAACGGAAATCCTTTTTTTGGCACTAGTAAATTCCCTGATTCTCTCAATTGGCGGCACCTTCAGCTACTGCCTCATTTGTGAGAAACCTGGGCATCACATTTGACTCCTACTTATCTTTTGAACCACAGGTCAAAGCGGTCTCGGCTCGCTGCTTTGCTACCTTGAAGTCTCTGAGGAGGATGTTGCACTTGGTTCTGGTAGCGTCCCGGAAGACCACTGTTCATCCCCTGGTTATCTCAAAATGGGACTATGCGAAAAGTCTATATCTGGTCCTCCAGCCTACTTCAACGGCTACAGATCATCCAAAATAAGGTGGCACACCTTAGACTTTAAGTTCCTGTGCATCATTCTGTATCTGCTCCTCTTCGCTAGTTGCACTGGTTACTGGTCATTAGCTGTATCAAATTCAAAGAATTAATCTTTGCCTACAGAGCTTTGGAGTAGATGGATCTGCAGTATCTAGGAAGCAGAATTAAGGCCTATAGTCTGGTCAGATCCCTGAGGTCCAATTCACTAAAGCTCTTGCATACCCCTAGGGTTCACAGGGCCAGGTGGGGTAGGAGATCCTTTGCCTTTCTAACAGCGAAACTTTGGAACACGCTTCCGATTGCTCTTTATTTTGCACCATCAGAAATGCTCTTTAGGAAAGGTTTGAAGACTCATCTGTGTGAAGTCTAGGCCGGTGACCTAGGGTGTGTTACCTGCTTTGGTTAATCCTGCTGCTAGCGCCGGGATGCTTCCTTGACAGCAGCCACTCACTTTTCAAATGCCCATTGTAATGTATGGTATTGTTATCAGATAAGCTAAATAGATCTCTTTTGTAATGTAGGAGCCTAAGCTTAAAGGTATAATATTCTTACCTGTAGCAACTGTCAAAACTTGAGCGCTCCGAGAGGTCCAGCAACAGCAAGGAGAGCACTATAATGAACCAGCGACCTGGCAGTGGGGCAAGCTGAAGTCAGAGCAGGGAACAAAGTCACTTATTGCTGAAAAGCAACAACTAATGTTGCACAGCAAGCTGTACTATAAGCACTGAGCAGAGATAGGGGTCAGTAGGTGTTTACATCTTGTTTCCTTGCATGTTCAATTAGTCATAATGATTCCGGAGTTAATTTATATTGGACAAATATGTCATTTTGAAACCAGTGAAATATTTTTCAACTACATAATTGAAACAATTTTAGTATATTTGTTGTTGTTTTGTTGCAGGTACAGTCTATAATTCTTTCCTCTTTATTTCTTGTTTGCATAGAACGAGGTCATTTAATTCACTTAGCATGTCCTAAAATCCAAAATGTGTTCAATGTTTGTTAGATTTCTGCAATCTGAATCACCAGATTTGCTGGAAAGTCTCTTCCGCATTTATACTTGATGGTACAGTTCTTCTTGGTGGTTCAGTGACTAAGGGGCCCATTAGGATGTCGGGCGGAAGCACTACCCCCATGCTGTCGGAGGCAAAATCCGCTAGTTACCGTCCGCCAGCAACGGCCCACACGCTCGCTAAATTAGGATGTGAAAAGTAAGCCAAACACCGCCCGTAAGCCTGCGACGCCGCCCGCCATCAAAGTGCGCCCGTCAACGTAGCGGCGCGAGCCAATGGAGACACACCGTCCGCCGAAATGACGTACCGCCCGGCGTACAAATTACGATGCCACAACCAAACAGCTCCACCGGCAAAGAGACACCGCACGACATACCAAGGCGGAAACCCGACTGCTGAGTACGGAGACCAAAAAGGCGGCCCACCCCGAAACGAATCCTGCACTCCAGCCCATGCTGTACCTGATGCACCACCTAGGAGTGAACGCGCCACGGCGACGCAGGTAGGCAGACACACAACAAGGGCACGCAAACACTACACACAATGCAAGGGCGGAAAAACTGTACAAGGCCCCCCCAGACACCCCTGTGTGGACAGGACACATCCACCACTGTACCCACACATGTCCCACCTGCTAAAATAAAACAACTCGCAACATCCTGGGCACCCACTACCCGGGACCAGGAAGTGACGTCCCCGTCACGGCACTGCAGCGCAGCGGCGCTGACGCACCTACACATGCGCACAACGCAGAGGCCAACGTCAGCGCCACGCATGGGCTGCACACAAACACTACGGGGTCACAACTACACACCCCACACACCAGCACCACCCTGAAGGCACATGTCACGTGGCCTCCCTGCATCAATCATGTCCCCAACCGACAACTCACAGTTGGCAACTGGATGTCACACAAGTGTCACGAACAGGGGAGTAATGTGATGGCAAAATAGGACACACCCTTGTGTGCAAAACATGGAGAAGCACACGGCGGCTGCTACATAACAGCGCAGAATATGGACATCGTCCGTAAAAGGCACGCCAGTCCCATCCAAAAATACCTATACCATCCTGCTCGCAATATCAAGCCATGCAATGTACAAAATAGAAAAACCCTTCTGCCTGACAACAGGTGTTTCCAATTACTACACCCACACAGAAGCCTCAATGTACAGCGGAAACGTAGTGTCCCGCCCACACACGGGAGAGCAGATAGCACCGAATGGCCTTCCATTCCTACTCTGAAATCACATTGCAACAAATTATGCAGAAGAATGGAGCCATTGTACCAACAAGAAGCCAAACATAGCCATGCAGAGGAAACCATCAACTGGCAGATAGCGCCTAACATGAAAGAAAGATAATACTACAAAATACAATTATACCACTCCTCCATGTGGGCCAAATGCAACTAATCTGGAAAGAGTCAGACACCACTGGCCTTGACCATTCATTGAAGCATGTGGGATGAGGGCCTGTGTCCTCTGCCCAAGCTATACCCCAAGTCCTGCCGCCGTACATCCATTCCTGAATTTCCAGCATCATCGGAGGTTGCACTCTGCTGACTGCTCAGGCATCCGGAGCACGCCATCACATCACCCTGTAGCAAAATGGATGTTGCACCAGTGTGTCTCAACTACACCAGACAGATCAAGCTGTACAGTGACAGCCTGCTACACATAGTGGGCTGTTCAAACCTGGCCATGCTGAATGTAAGTTACCGAGTAACTTACCGCATTGCAATGTTCAGCTGCGTCATCCCCGTTTTCTACTGTCGGAGGTGTCCGTTCCACTGGCCTGTGGATTTATGTCTCTCCAACCCGGCATGTCCAAAGGCGGACTTGGTACACCTGTTTGCACCCCTTGACGCCCACGACAGGATCTGTTCAGTCTATGGGGGCATGGCGTATGTGGCTGCAATCGGGGAGACACTGCAATGGGACCAGTGTGCCTCCACACAACGTCTTCTGGAGCACAGTTTCATCGAATGTCATCCAACATGTCCCATCAGGCTTCTACAAGGGACAACTTACGACGAACACCTTGCCACCCACCATCCGCTGCATTGGATGTCATCCATGTTTACCATCAATGGGATGGATGCCCTGCTGGAAGGTATCGCATACATGACAACTTGTCAATTCATGGGTCCCCGACTCAATACCCCCAATTGAACATTGATGTTCAACACCGTACCTATGCTTGGCTTTCGCACGGAGTGGGCAGTTACCTGTACAACAACTATACCTTACAATCTGCAACTAACACCTTACCATCAACTCCACTGCCATGACATCTGACATTTTCGGGACATGCACTCGGTTCCTCCCCATATCCCGTGTCTCTGCATGAACAGGGAGAGGCAGAGGTATGGGACTTGTGTACAGTAACCATATGGCCAATACTGCACGAACAACTATGCTATAATATGTATCCTGCGCACCTGAACACATGCACCTGTCAGTGCACACTTATCTGTCTGCTGTATTACGTGAGAACTGTCACCTCACCTTTGTCTGTACTTCCGTGCCAGGACTTTTGCATGGACAACAAATGCAACCCCCTACAGCATGGCCCTAGTTATTGTGTCATGTTCAGTAGCCACCACATTGCAACAACTTGTGAGACGCTGCTGCATGCATGTAGGCTCATGCTCTGATGTCACCTCTGACGCAGGTGTGTCGGAGTCACTATTGTAGTAATGCTGTACCATGGAACTGAGATGTACTGTGCCTATGATGTCAAGCTGTCTGGTAGGCAAAATGAATACTGTCTGTGTCAAAGTCTAGAGCTCTACAGTAATGAGCAAATGTACCTTAGCATAGCAAGGGCAAGGCAGTTGTAACTCTGAAGCCTTTATTCCACAGTCAACAACTAATCACATCTACCTGTACCCCCTTTTGTGTGTGTAATCATGCTAAGTATATCCTCCACATGCATTTTGCTGCCAGTAGTGTCCACTATACTGCATCACAGAGGAAGTAAGTCCAAATACATGCCTCGAAGCAAAGATGTGACTCAGTAGAATTATTTATCGAAAACAAGTACGAATGAGAGAGGATGAGAGTGTGTGAAGTACACGAGAGTCGTGAGATGACCATGCAGTCTAGTGTCAGTGGATGTCAATGCATATGAGTTGCCGCCACAGTGGACCTAGTGAAACACCACAGGTCGTGGGCCTTGGCTTGTCAGACTCTGACGTGTCCCAACAGATCATCACATTAACACTGACGGCATGCTCACTACAAAGCACAGTCCTACATATGTGTATAATTACCTTCACAGTCTGACATCACACTCATCGAGCAAAAGTAGGAGCCACGCAAGAAGCATGCTACAGCAATGCATGACAAAACACACACATGATATCAGTGTGGGTGGGCAGGCATGCACAGTGAGTACGAACTGCAGAACTACACATACATGCTCAAGTAAACAAGGCACAATCTGGACAGTCACACACCCTGCAGACCCACAATGTCCTAAACATATCAAGTAGGAGTCTACCTGAACTGCAAGGACACACCCACACACTGCACACTGTGCAACATACAATACACACATGTGCTCACATTCACAGACTTGAACACGGTTACAAACACCCACCATGGCCCTGGGTAACACATGTGTGTAGTCGACATTGCCAGAGCGCACACACACACACACACACCAACACTACCCCAAAGTCACACCCTTCACACCACACATACCTACACCTCCCAAATGCACACATTGACAGTAAGCCATGTGCCCATGCTCAATGTTCATCCCAAGATTGACATACACCTACACTGCTGGCCACACAGAAAGTAAGCTCACACATACCCGCACACTCTGCACATGCTACCTGTCATCCTGTGGCTAGACTCACACCCTGTGCTTTGCTTGCACGCAAACATGACACGTATACACCTTCCCAGATATACCACCAAATACAAGCAGAAAATCCGTGTGACAAAAAGACTTCTTCATCACACACACAAGTAGCACAGTCTGAAAGAAGTGAAGTCCCTGCCACGTGTAAAACACATTGGAATGTGAGACCAGACATTGCAATTGTTGAGGTACCATACACGCCATGTGCCTCACTTAACTATGCACACACAGTAACAACTGCAATCAGCAACTACACAGACACAACCGACTACAGGAACAACAGCACCCAGTCACAAATTCCATAGACATGTGGCAATATCGTTCAACACCAGGGACAGTGGCCAGTCCGATGTGCAGAGTAGTGATACGAAAAGCTGCGCATGCAATGTGTGTGAGTGTACCCTGCCATGGCCAGCAACACTGCCATAGCAGTCACAATAGCCATTACAACCAGCACTGTGTCACAGGGAGTAGTGTGAGGGTGCCTACCATTCAAACAGGATGCCAGTCCGACTCGGTGCTGTCTGAGTGCTACGGGACAGTTGGAGCTCCGCCCCTGAGAGAGAAGCACAACTGTGGAAGACACACATGTGGCATGTGAAGCGGGAGAGCTGCCTGGGCCAGGTGGGTGGGTGGCACGGGTAGGTGCACACATGCAATGTTGTGACAGACTGTGTGGGTAGGATTCCGGAGGGGTAGATTACCACTGTGTTGGGCATTTGGAAAGCCTACCTGTCTGGGGATGAATGTGAACTCATGTGGGCACAACAGGCGGGCACATGATCAATGCAGCATCAGGTGTAGACGTTAGCCCTCACTCTGGGGACTTGCTGGATACTGCTGTGAGTCTGCCAGGCCCTTGCCAAGGCACTTACATCCCCTGTCCTCCAGGTCTACACCCTACATTGTCCACCTGCACAGGCCACCCAGGGCACGGGATGGCAGTGGAGCTTAGGGTGTGAGGTCATGGCGCCCTTCTCCTGCTCACATCTCGCAGGCAACACATTCACATTGTGCAGCAGGGCACAAGTCCTACATGAGAAGTGGGGGGACGCTGGCGTCACGAAACGAAGTGATGTCACAAAAGGTGGCTTGCACCGTCAGACTCATTGCTGCCCCTCGCTCACCCCTTAGATGCGATTGCATCAGAGAAGCCAGCGCGTGAGCAATGTGCCTCAGGGTGATGGGCCTCTGAGCCATCCCCCGCCGAGTGTCCTGCAACTCACACATATCGCAATGCCAATAGGACACCCTGCCTGCCTAGGGCTCGAGTCGGGGTACCACGCGGGTGGACGGCGTCCCCCCACTTAATCTACCGCGAGCTCAATAACTGGAGCAAATGGGGCCACACATTCAGTCTTTGGCCTCTCTGGGGCGAGGTCGGAGCTGCTGGTGCACGCGCTGGCTTCTCTGATGCAATCTCATCTAAGGGGTGGGCGAGGGGATGAAATGAGTCTGACGGTGCAAGCCACCTTTCGTGATGTCACTTCCTGTCGTGACGTCAGCGTCCCCCCACTCCGTTTGTTAGGACTTGTGCCCTGCTGGTGTCAGTTGTGCCACTTTCAAGGGGGGTGGAGTAAGGGTCTGGAATGTCAGCCTGAGATTGGCCCAGTTGAAGGCCCACCTTGACTAGGGAGGACAACCATAGGACAGTCTGGTGTAGCCCACCCACGCGTACATGTAGGCCCTCCATGAACTATGTCACCTGCGGCAAGGTGATGTCATGGGCAATGAAGTCATCATGGAGAGCTGTCTGCCCCACGCAGAGATGCCGCACAAGCTCAACAGACCCAGCACTGAGGGCAGCAGGGGTCACGTGCTGGGGCAGCTGTGCCTGGTGTGAAGGACACCCTATCCTTCACCCTTGTGCCGACACGTGTTGCACCAGTGGGAGTAGATGGGAGGGCGGGCATTGGCCTCTGCGTGGCTGAAGAGGAGCCAGAGTACACGTCCCCTGTGCTAGCAAACATGGATGCATCACCTCCGTCCTCAGATGACGCAGAAGTTGGCATCTCGGCCTGTGATTCACCCAGCACACGTCTGGCCCCTCCGAGGCGCTGGTCACATCTGTCTCACTCAGCTCCTGTGAAGCTGCTTCATCCGATGCCTCACCACTGTTGACCGTCCCCTGTCCCTCAGCACCCACGGGAGATGCTACATGAGAGAGAGAGCGAGGTGGCCTCACTCATTTGGCATCAATTAAACAGACCTGTGCAAGGGAAGCAGCACAGAACATTCCCAAATCCACATGTAGCACGATACCTGTGCAATTGTATTCAGCCACCACAATCCAAAAGTAATGGCTGGAGTACAGAAAATGAAGCCGCCAATAAGTGGCACATGTGTTGTGCACATAGAACAACACACGGCCTGTGTCACCCTGCGACCATGGCCACAAATCGCTGTGTGCACACCCACTGTCCTGATGGTGGCAAGGATGACCACTACCTAATTAGGCCAAGGACATACCTGCATGGAGCAGAATGGGACACCACTCACACAGACTGCAACATGACAGTCCACAATGGTTATGAGCCCATGCCAACCAGCTGTCGTTCGCACGAGCACAACTACTGTTGCAGTGTGCTGGATGTGTAAGTACCAGGAATATGAGGTGAGGCATCGCACACATATGCCCGAACGAAATCAGAGTGGGCACAGTGCCTCAAACATACATGTGAATTGCCACTTCAGCCTACTACATGTTGTTCCTGAGGGCCACGACTCTGAATGCATTGACAATGCAGGGTGCTAAAATTACGCCTTGACCCTCAGGAATCGCATATGCATGTCAGATTCACCCAGCACAGAGTACACTTACAACCCACTGCATCACACAACAGACATCACATTGCCCAGATTATGGGTAGGCTGTGGACACATGCTGCCTCTCACAGCAAAAAACACCATCCCACAATACTGTACACTAGCTTGCTGCTGATGCCACTACAAACGTGCATCCGGCACAGGCTGTGTGACTGTCAAGTAGCAGAACATTAGTGGTGAAATACAGCGCCATTCCAACCTGACAATACGAGGGGGAATCCCCCGATTCGTCTCCGCAACGTAGTCGCTCATCCGGCAGATGACGTCACACCCTTTGTGGAATTGGATGCACTGTCAGTTACACATACACAGAGGCATCAACTTGGATGCAATGGCTCATCACAAGGCTGTGGGCTGGAGGACCTCCAACTGCAGGGATGGTACACAAGAGGGTTGGTATATCACTCATACACCTCTTATCATCACCCACATCCACCATTCACAGTGGCATGTTGCTGACGCATCCGAAATACTCTGAGATGTGTAACAGAGCCAAGTAGTAATCGTACATGGCATTACAGCATGTGTACACCACACGTGAATGCATGCTGGTGGGAGTGTGTACACAGTACCTGTCCATCCCATTCGCATGCAGGATGCCAGCACATTGAGCAATGTGTAGCCTGCCCACATCTACTGTCCATTGTCAGGTAGACCAACACATAGATGACAAGGCAACACATCTTTGTGGGTGGACTCACTGTGTCCAACACTGTGCAGCCCTCAACATACTCACCCTGTGAATGGCTCACCCCGCAATGGAAGTCACATTCAGTGCCACTATCTCTCACACATCCCTATCACAAGGCCTGGAGTGTTCAATCGACAGGGCTGAGTTTGCACATTTCCGGAGAGTTGTGAACAATAGACACATGTAACCCACTGTACAGTCAGTGTTGTACCTTTCTGGGATTGGGCGGTCAATGTGCAGCCCAGGTCTGCTGGGACTGAGAAGGCCAGCAGGGACCCAGCCAACCATTCACACAAGCAATAACTGCCCTGAGTCCTGCAGTGCCAAGTGGCTGCGTCACTGGATGTCTGACATGAAGATGCCATGTACCACCACTCGGGAGGGACATGCATGGGAAAGCGCCAGGGAGCCTACATACCCCTTCCACCTGTAGTAAGCATGGTAAGCAGTGCATGTTGGAACCCCACAGGCTCTGACTCATAGTGCTGTGGATCAACGACATGTGTGTCCCCCACATGCACTCACACACCCACTGTAGTTGTCTTTCACACACAACTGTTGCAGAATATGGACTTGGGCAGTGTGCGTGTAGCTCGGAATCCAGGATCGCCAGCTCCTCGCAGGTGAGTGGACCTGGACATGTCTTCAGAGTCGTCGACATGAAGGTGGACAGGTGGCAGCAGCAGCAGGTGTTGTTGAGGGATGCCAGGCAGCAGTCCCTGGAAGGTGTGGTAATGCCGGTCTCCCTCCCACACTCATATAGCACCCTGGGGCTGTTTCAGTGGGTCCAAGCTGCTGCAATTGGTGTACCATGTCTGCCAACTTCAAATGCACCCAATGGCCTGCTCCGAGCTGTCCTGGTATGCTTACCTCCATAGTCGGACACGCAGGATGCAACTGCGAGGGCCATATGGGTTGGCTGCAAGGGCATGGTCCATGGCGGGTACAGTCCGCTGGTGCCATGTGGAATCCACAGTCTAATGTGCATCATGCATTGGCAGGTGTGGCCCTGATTAGTGTGTGGGAGCATGTCCACACTAGACAGGGCCACTTCATGCTGTGTGCATAGTCCTTGACGGACAGTGCACAGCCTCCACATGTCTGTTGCCACATCATGAGGTACACATTAGCATGTGATGTGCATATGCACACACATGCCATAGTTCACAATGTACGCCTCCCACTTGGCATGTGCAACGTTACGTGTCACTTGTGATGTGTATTTGCATTCACACAGCTGTCTCGTCATGGAGTTGTCAATGTGTACACCTGTCCATGTGTGTTGGAGGTGTTATTCGTACAGTGCAGTACATTGGGTTTACTAGGGACATCAGTGACTGTCTCATATCCGGTTTTGCATTAGGACCCACTTGTTTGGGCCGCTCTGCCTGTGTACATTGTGTTGTTGGTGTGTGCCATACTCACCCAGCCTCGGAAGCTGTGTCAGGCACAGCTGCCAGGTATATTGCCGTGGTGTGGCCGCTACCCACATATGCATTGTGAAATCATCATCATGCCTTCCAAGCTAATATGGCCTAAGTCCCCATGTGCATGCTCATAGCCATGGTTTGTGTCAGTGGTCATTGGTATTGGTAAGGGGACATGTGTAAGAGTATTGTAGCTGTGCTGTCCCTACTTGTCAGCTGTTCTGTGATTCTATTGCTTGGTCAGTAATTTTTGTTTTTTGTATGTGAAAATGCCATGTGGCGTGTTGCTTTGACATGTGTCCACTTCCATCTGTCCTAGGAGGAGACCAAACATACATCGCCCCTACCAATTGCTGGCAGACATGGAGGATGTGGAGGTAATCCGGAAATTCCGTCTGGACCGACCCACCCTGCATCAGCTATGTGCCTTGTTGGAACCCCACCTTCATCCTCGCAGGGTGTATCCAACTGCATTCACCCCCACGGCTAAGGTGATGGCTGCACTGCATTTTTTCGCCACTGGATCCTTCCAACACACAGTGGGCAGTGGAGGTGGGATGTCCCAGCCCATGTTCAGCATGGTGCTACGGGATGTCCTGTCAGCTATGATGCTGTACAGGAACCGTTACATTCGATTCCCCAGGGCTCGTGATTTGGTGGCATTGAAGGGTGCTTTCTATGCCCTTGGACAGATCCCCCACGTTGTTGGTGCAATTGATTGCACCCATGTTGGCGTTGTTGCACAACAGGCCATGGAGCACATTTATCGGAATCGCAAGCATTTCTACTCCCTGAATGTGCAAGTGGTGTGCCTGGCGGACATGACACACGTATGTGCGAAGTTTCCAGGATCCGCCCATGACTCGCACATCATGCGCAACAGCATCCTTCCACGTCTGATGACCAATCTGCAACCGGACCGTGCATGAATTGTTGGTGAGTATGCATACTCGTCTAGCATGCTGGGTGTGACATGCTGTCTTGTATCCTGTTGGAATTGCAACGAATCTCTGTGTTTCTCACACCCAGGTGACTCAGCATATCCTAACGGGCCTTGGCTGCTGAGCCCATTACGTCATCCTCGGACACCAGCTGATGTCAGATACAATGAGGCACATGGGAGGGCCAGGCGTGTGGTGGAGCGGACTTTTGGACTCCTGAAGTCCAGATTCAGATGCCTGGTGCACTGGCGTACTCACCACAGAAGGTGTGCCAGATAGTTGTGGCATGCTGCATGCTGCACAATCTAGCAATTCGCAGGCAGATCCCCCTGATAGTGGATGACGGTGATCAGCCAGGGCCCCCGCCTGCAGACCAGGATGGGTCCAGTGATGAGGACAGCGGAGAGGAGGAAGCTGTGAATGTGCGTCAGCAGCTCATCGCCCGCTACTTCACTTGGCGGTGAGTGACCATGTCCGACGGCTGATGTTGCTGTAGTTGTGTTGGTGTATGTGTGCTTTGTCACGGCGGCCTATTGTTCACTGAGTGCTGTGTGGCAATGGTCCATGTCCAGGGTAGTATGCCACTGACAGTGGCTGTAGCATTGTGCCATGTTGCTCTGTGAGATGTGTGTACATTCCTTGCAATTGATGACAAGTACTGTGTGATGGGTGTGTGACACACACATTCAATGTACTCTTGTTCTGTTTTTCACCCCTACGTCCCTACAGCCTCTCCTGGCCTATCGACGTACCACACTCCAGATGCATTTCTGATCATGGTGACGGTTGCACATCCTTGATTAAACACAGAGCAGATACAACAGAATGTGATCCAGGTGTATTTATTTTAAGCAGTGACGTGATTGTGGGCAAGGTGATCACAAAAGTGGTGCATGCTGAAACAATGAGTTGACGGTCATGACCGCGTGATGGTCAAGGTGTACCCATGTTGTTCTATGTCCACAGTCCAACAGACACATGCCATTCACATGGCAGTGTGGGGTAGGATCGTAGTCCAAGTGAATGCAGTAGGTGGCCACCGTGGCTGGCTGACTCACTGGCGTTTGGAGCGTGCGAAGTCCTCTCTGGACACCTGTTTCCTCTTCGGACCGCCCCTTCCACGTTTGGGAGGGGGGGTTGTGTTTGTGGGCTGCTGGTGGTGGCTGAGGACTGCCCACTCGCTGTGGATGCAGGGGAACTGGATGTTCACGTCCCTGTGCACCAGCAGGTGGTGGCGGAGGTGGTGTGGCTGGCCTTGATTGGGCCCTCACCACCACCACTAGCTGGCCCATGAGGTCCACAAGTTGGTCCATACAGGTCACGAATTGGCCCATATGGGCGTCCATGGACCTCAACACCCCAAGGACTTCCAGCGTATCGGCAGATGACCTGGCCCATTGTCCTTGGGCCTCTTCATAGGCCCCAAGGACTCTGGCGATTTCCGGCAGGGCCTGGCTCCCAGGCTCTGATAGCGTTGGCCTGACCCTGCTCCTCCCACAAGAACTGCTGTCACCGACCTGCCCACTTGCCACATTGGTCACCCCGGGCCTCGGTCTGGCTCCCAGGGTCGAGGCCGACGGGCGTACCACCCCTTGCGCAGCTTGAGTGGTCAGGGAGGGCCTGGTGGTGGTGGTGGTGGTTGTGGCGGTGGTGGTGGCCGCACTGACCGTGGCAGCAGGGGTCTGGGACTGGTCACCAGCCCTGGGTGATGGGTTGGTGGGTAGGGGGGGCCTGGGGAGCGGTTGAGCCCTGCCACACCAGATGTGCCTGGTCGGGAGTCCTCGTCCGAAGAGGTGTCCAGGTCTTCCACATCCGTGAATCCGGGTCGGGGGTCTTGTGGACTGGCTGTGCCGGCTGCTGTCTACCTCTCCAGCATCGAGCTGTTCGGCACCTGTGGGGCGGATAAGATAGGTTATTGTGTTGCACCTTGCAAAGTTTGTATTAGTTGTCTGACATTCACAGTTTGTGCACTGTTGTGCACAGATTTCCCAGATCCGTGTGTGTGGATTTACAATGTGTGTATGCGTGGGCAAGGCAATGGAATTGTGTGATGTGATCATATGGCATGGGACGGATTTGGAATGCCAATGGGTGTGTGTTGCTGTACACCTACATTTTGTGGCTTTGGTGTATACGGGGTACAGCCCCATCAACGCTTTGTGATGAAATATTGTTTTGGGGGTCAAATGGAGCGCTTAGATACGCTGAGTGAAAATGGGGTACAGCCCCATCAACGCTTTTGTGATGAAATATGGTTTTGGGGGTCAAATGAAACGCTTAGAAACACAGATAGAAAATGGGGTACAGCCCCATCAACGCTTTTGTGATGAAATATTGTTTTGGGGGTCAAATGGAACGCTTAGATACGCTGAATGAAAATGGGGTACAGCCCCATCAACGCTTTTGTGATGAAATATGGTTTTGGGGGTCAAATGAAACGCTTAGAAACGCAGCTAGAAAATGGGGTACAGCCCCATCAACGCTTTTGTGATGAAATATGGTTTGGTGGTACGTAATGTGACATTTGTGTGCAGAAGGGGACATGTGGTTTGGCCACACGACACTACAGGGACAAAGGTGCGTGTATGTCTGACACAGCCAGCATATCTGCTCAGTGTTGTCATTTGGGGACATTACGCTGCAAGCATTGTAGTGAGTGAGTAATGGTTGTGTGCCACACGACGTATTGCAGATGGGACAATTACTTGGTGTGCGTGCTACCCTCAGCCATGTGCAGCAATGCAGTCCTCTTGGGGTGTTGACTATATTGGGTATGTTGTACATCACAGTGTGACGTGCGCTTCAGACACTGCAGACACATTTGTGGTCATCTGCAGGATTCTTTGCTGCACTGCTGTATATGGGTCAGCTGTTTTGATGATATACCTTTCATGACACTGGGGCTGAGAGATGAGATGGGTGACATTTTGAATGTGCATTGTGTACCTGTGGGGTTCATGGGTCCAGTGGTGTATGTGACATTACTGGGGTTCCACTCTGTTACATTGCGACAAGATAGACTTACATGGGTGATATTGTACAATGTCAACGGAAAAAGCAGACACAACTACATGGACTAGACTTCGATGGTGTTGCTGATGTGTGTGATGACTGGCACAGTGCACGCCATGTGGGTCAGTACTCCAGTGAGACTTGTGCATGCAGACGAGACTCCTTACGTGTTACTGTATTTGAGTTGGCTCATGTGGGCAATGAATCTGTATTTCATGTCCGTGTGCACATGGGTCACATGATTATGACTGGGAGCAGTGCTACCTCTTCCTGTGCTACGTGACATGGGCCAATTGTTATTCGTAGGACTGTCCTCATTCCTACAGACACCCCACCCTGTGCAGTAGTCTTCCTACTTGTTAGTTTGTAGGGAGCAATGCAATGGCTGCCACATGGGTATGAGAGGGAGGTGTGCTCCATCTTGCTGGTCTGTGGGAGTGGGGGCCGTGTGGTGAGTTGTGGTGATGGGTTACCACCCACAGACACCCCTCCATGTAATGAAACATATGTACCTGTCGGGTGAAGGTGTGCACTGCTATGGCTGGCACATGGGTGTGTGGAGTGCTCCATCTTGCTGCGCTGTAGGACTAGGGGCCTGGTGGGTGTTGTACTTCAGCAGTCCTCCCTCCGACCCATGGACTTTGTGTTAAGGCTACTTACCTGTTACTTGTTGGTTGGTGCAGCTAAGGCTGACACATGAGTGTGGGTGTGGGCGGTGCTCCTTCTGGCGCATCTGGAGTACAAGGGGACCTGGTGGGGGTTGCGGTGCTGGCTGACTGTACACATGCCCCCATGGTTTTGTTAGTTGGTAGCTTTGGGCTTAGTCTGTGGGAGTGTCTGTTGCATGTGTGTGAGATGTCTTGTGGATTGTGTACTGGACATGGGGTTGTTTGGCCCTCGGTGCTATGGCATAGTGGTAGTGCATGTCAGTACATAGCGGTGTGCTGGTATACATTTGTTTGTACTTACCAGCCTCCACTCCCCCTGGTATTCCGGTGAGACTCTCCGGATGTAGGATGCCTCGCACCTTCTCCTCCCACGCCTTGAAGGTCTTGAATAGCGCGGGATTTCCTCCGCCAGTCCTGTCAGCCAGCTGACGATTCTTGGCCTCCTTCTTCCTGACCACGCTTTTCAGGTCGTGCCACCTCTTTGTGATTTCAGCCCGGTTGCGTGGCACGTTCCCAACTGCATTCACCTGGTCTATGATCCTGCTCCACATTCTGTTTCTGGTGGCTACTGGTGTCTGTTGGACCTGGTTCCCATAGATTTGTGGGTGCACCTTGATGATCTCGTCGACCATGACCGTCAGCTCAGTGGCAGTGTACTTAGGCATTCTTTGTGTTGTCATGGTGTGTGGTTTAGTATTTGTGGTGCTGGTGTGGTGGGTGTGTGGTGTGTGGTGTGTGATGTGCAGGGGGTTAGTGGTGCCGGTGTTTTGTGGTGGTGGTGGTGATGGGTGTGATGTGTGCGTGCGTGTGGTGTGATGCTTTCCTTTGTGGCTCTCTGGGTTCTCTGCTGTCGTCTTCGATTTGTAGTGGTGCAAGGGATTGTGGTCTGTGAAGGGGCTGCTTTTGTACTTACCTATGTGGGTGTGTCATGATGGGCTGTCGTTTTCAGGTGTTTGTGCCTGGTGTTCTAGGATTTGTAGTTTTTTTGTTTTGCCAGGGGGATGTGTCTTTGGGATGTGTTCTGTGTTTGGGTATTTGGGCGTGGGTTGCTGTGTGGACTTGTTGGCCATGTTGTGTGTGTTTCTTTGGCTCCGCAGATGATTTCCGTGCACGGACGTGGCCGCCAGGGCTTCCGCATGTGTCAGTTTTCATCACTGTTGTTAACGGTGGCGGGCGGGGAATATGTGGATTTTCCGCGCTCATGTCGGGGAGATCATAATTTCACGGCCGGTGTCTTGGTCGTCAGAGCGGGCGGTTTTGGGTTGTCGTGCGGATTTGCGTCCGTGGCGGACGGATTGTCTTCTACTCTGACATGGCCGGGCGGTATTTTGTGTGTTTTTAATGCCGCGGGCGGAGTTCGCTTCGCGACATCATGATTGCTCGGTCGGTATTCACACGGTGTAGGCGGGCAGTTTTTTACGGCTATGGTAGATGGCGGATTTTTTACCGCCGGTTATCGTAATGGACACCTAAGCTTTTATTCTGCATATTAACACTGTCTACCTTAGAGTTCAGAATTCCTTTGTTAGATCTTCTTGGAAAACTGATGTTTAACCATCCATTACTAATGTGGGTCGGTTTTCATATTAACAACTCAATGTCTCAGTGTTTGAATAATATGTACACTAAACAGACATTAGTCTATTTATATTTAAAATAATGGATCTGATAGACGCTACATTTAATATTAAAAACATATCTTGTTTAATAATATGCCATCACTCACAACTAGATAAATTGCATTTATTGATAAAAACACACTCATTTTTAGGTCGAGCGTAAGCGTACGACCTCTTGTATACTTTATTAGGTCGAGCGTAAGCGTACGACCTCTTGTATACTTTAGTATACTTCTCTTGTGGGCTTAAAGCAACCCCGTGCTTTTGATTTGTTTGTTTCACTGTCCTTTATAAATCCTTGCTTGCTAGTGGTCAGTCCTGCCTCTTTGTCCCTCCTTTTCTCCTGCATTCCTCCCACACAGCAGGGACTAACTACTGTATCACTACGCTCTGTCATGCTTATATGTTCTTTGGGGGACTTTTTTTTTCTCTTGGTTTCATGCTTGTGTCTGGTGAAGTTTCCCTTTTCATTTGCAGAGCATACTTGCCCTGAGCTTGGTTTTCCTGCAACACTGTCTCTGTAACCTGGGCTGTAAATCATGCTATCTCCCTCACATTTACAAAACGCTTGCCCCACTTGTGTTTTATTTTTATTCCTCCCTCAGGCTGATTGCTGTGCTCGGCTCTGCTCTCTGTACCGCTGGGCCCCGCCCCCAAACCTTCCTAGCCTCAGTCACTTTCTCGCAGTCTGCCTTCTATGCTGAAGGTTTCCACGCCCTCTCCTCTGCTGAGTACAGGGCTGCAGGAGACCACCGTACCAGCCTTGTTTTGTGTGAGCAGCAGTGACGCACACTCAGTTTGTAGCAAAACTCCATAGCTGGCAAATTCATGTGTCCTGATTAATTCAGCTCCAGCGCCGTAGGTAGCCTGAGGCATTGCAACCCCTCCCACTCCTCCTTCTGCCTGTTGCTCCTGTCCCTCACCCCTCCCACCATGCTACTTGTGTCATTAAGCAGCGGCTTCGGGAGCCCCCAAATCGGCACGCCATAAAAGAGGAATGCAAAACATTCTCAGCTGACATCAGGGCGGCATTCCTCCTCCCAGCAATCAGAAGAGTCTAGAAACTTCAGGTGCTCCCAATGCCTGTAGGCAGATAAGGGAAGTGACTTATGGAATCACACAACATGCCAAGCAGCAGAGCCAGGATTCCCTGCATAAACATGGCTATAAATAATAATTAGAAGCGCTCACATCGCTTTGAAACTGCGCGACTAGTAGAAAGCACGTTTTTTAGAACAATAAGTAGGATATGAATTTGGATACAAGATGTCTCATACACTGATTTCAAAACCTATGTCAAAATGGACACGCTATAATACAAACAGCGCTAGCTATCACAGTTAGACCTTTCTAAGCGCTGTAAACCACTGGCAATATTACCTAATTTAACGGTATTGATTTTATCGAGCTCTGAAATATGAATGGCTTATATGGTCTTCTGAGCTGTAGGTCTCTTAAGCACATCTGTAAGCTGGAGACATCCGCAGCCAGGCCTGGGAAACATCTAAAGGGACATTTCATGATATCTGGCAGGACTCAGGTTTAGTGGGCAGCAGTGTGTGGGCTGTGTGCTTTCTGAACAGCAGAATAAGATTTAAGTTTCCAGGTCGCGGCACCAAAAACATGTTGAGTATCGGCCAGGTATGATGCTCCTCTCAACCAGAGCGTTACAGAGGTTGGTGGCACACATAAAGCTATGCCTCATGAAGAGTATCCCAGCTGCACGCCCCCCTTACCCATGGGCAGTGTTTTGTCAAGCACGTATGTTCTAAACCACAAAAACATGTGTCAACCCCAGAGGCATGTTCACGACCACGTGAGGCACACACATTGATTTATCGAGTCATGCGCTTTGTAAAATGCCTATTGCCACTGTAGATAACATCGGACCTACGTGTAACAAAAAGTCGAATTTTCAAACTAAACCTTTACTTCAATAGGATAACAAACAACCAAGTGCTGTTTCGCTTACAAGCTTAAAGCGTGTTATAGTGCACTACGAAAGTGATGTTTTTTCATTGCATTTCCACCCCCAGCAGCTGATGTTATCATGGTTGGTAATCCCTGGCCTGCATGGGTGGATGCGGGGATTTGTAGTTATTGCCAACAGGCTGCATGAAGATAACTACAGCATGCACATTAACCCATCCAGCCATCCAACCGGAAAAAAAGGGTGGTACCTGCCAATGGGAGTGGAGGGGTGTAAATATTTTGAACATTTTAGTAGAATTCAGTGACTATTCACGAACCCTTCGGAGCCTTTCTAACAATCCATATATTTTACAAATAGTTTTAACTACGGGTTTTGAAATACATATGTGTATACGTGACTGCGTGCACCTCGTAATTATCGGGCATTTCTTAACCCCCCCCCCCCAAAAAATGTCTAGTATCACTGCCGCCCCCCACCTCCGATCCATGTGCTGATCCTCGCTGTCTTCAATAAAACATGGACTTTTAAGTGACATCAATTTGTTGAGAAAGTGTTGGGTGTCCCTTTCTGCCTCTCGTTTTTGGAAGGCAAACTGCACAGCAGCATCACCAGCAGCAGGTGCCCGCGTCTCAGTGTTGGGGCATCTGTAAACAGAAAATAGGCAAGGTTGGGTTTAAAAAAAGTCTTGTTTTCCAGCAATAGCGAGGCCCTCCAGAAGCTTTAGAGGGGCTCATGTTTATGATGAAAAAATGTTTTCCGGAGAAAAGGATGGAACTTTACCATTAGTGTAGTCTTTAATGCCACTTTTTTCCTTTTTAGGTCTCAGCTAGGCAGCGCTTGCGCTGTCTCAGCTCATGCGCTGTCTCGTCGAGAGATGCTGTATACAGTATTGTGGGGGAAGCTCCGCCCACTTTCTGCCCATGCTTTTGATTGGCTCAAATGTAAAATGCTGCATTCTGATTGGTTGCCGGCGTATTAGTCCCGCCTCCTTACTGCCATGACGTCATGTTTATCCTTCCATGGCTATCAGCCCCTTTACTTCAGCAACTCTTTTCTTCCCCTGCCTCCCCCTGTTCCCTCCCGCAGTCTGTGACTTCTATGGCCACCACCACCCCCCACCCACTCCTGTTCCTGCCTTCTTCGGGCGCCGGCATTTTTGTTTACACTGCAATAGGACTCGCGTAAATACGAGTCCTATTGCACTTGTAAATGCTTGTATATCGTGTAATTGGTCGATGGATTCGCACTCTTTTGTCTCGCATGCGCGATGCCTTACATCCTACGCATGTGGGACAAAACAGTGGCGTTGCCCGCAGCGCCTGCACCCGCCCCTCAGCCACAGCCGCTCCATCCCAGCTCTCCCTCGGCCGTGGCCAGCCCTGCCAGCTCCACGTCGGACATGCTAAACAGCGTCAAGGGCCGAGATGTCAGCGGGCCCCACACCGCCCCGCAGAGCCCGCATTGGCCCGGAGTCTCATCCCGTAAGTTTCCCCGGACTCCCACCTCACTGTCTCCGGCTGGTGGGCCTCTGTCCCCATCCACCCCTCCGCCCACAGTCTGCTTTCTGGTTTAACTTGTGGCGCATCAGATTGTAAGCTGTGCAAGATTCGCAGTTGGCGATTGCCCTCAGGGTGTAATTTGCCACATTTCTGAGCTGGACTGTTTTACGCCACCCTAACGCTACCTAGTCTGTGGTGAGGACTCCGGGCTCCTACGTAGTAGCTTGTTTTGTGGTGCTGTTTATTTCTCCCCCAGCACTCTCACTCCCTGCAGGGCTGTTTGCATTGCTGAGATGCTTCCCGTGCTCTCCCTCTGCGATGTAACCTTTCCCCGCGGCACTCTCGCCGTCTGTCCTGTGCAATGCTTGGATCTCTCACGCAGGAGAGAATATGTCCCTCACTTGGTGCTGGATGACTTTTTTCCCGAGCAGTCCTGGAGTCTCTTAAAATGTGGTACTGTCTCCGATACAGGGCTGTTTCTTTCAGTGTTGTGGGTCTCTCCAGGGCTTTAAGTGGGCCGGGTCTCACGGGGTCTGAGCACCAGCAGTTTTTTTAGAGAGGCCTCGAAACGGGTCTCTATCGGGCTCTGTTTTGTGCCCTGGAGGCGGTCCGTTTTTTTCCGGACTTTAGTGACAGCAGGCACATCAATGTGCGCGTGCTCACACTGCTCCGTTTTTTTCGGGATTTCAGTGATAGCAGGCACATCCATGTGCGCGTGCTCACACTGCTCTTCTCACTAGTGGAGAAGTTACGGACGTCATGCCAGGTGAGCGTTGTAAGAGAAGGGAAATCCTTTAAAGAGAGTCATTTTCTCTCTGGATTGCCCTTCTCTTTTTGATAGGCAGGAGCAGCAACATCGTCGTGGTGTCAGCAGGGCTTTAAGTAGAAGCTTTTTCAATATTATATACAACAAGCCATAGTTGCTGCTTATTTATCTTATGCAAATAACAACCATTGACAAAGCCAATAGTCCTGCCTTGTTGTAGGTATGATGTTACTTGTATCATATATCTAGATGCTATGACAGAAACAGCAAAATACAAGTCGGGCGGCACACTATGATAAGCACAGATTTTTAGCTTATGTGTTTTAAAGCCACGCCCTTAATTACATTGGCCACGCCCCTTTGAGAGACCCCCCAGTTTTTTCATCCCACTTAAAGCCCTGGGTCTCTCTCTCGCAAGTAGTGTTGTGGTCGCTCATGAAATTCGGAGGTCAGCCCCGTTTCTAATGCAGTGTAGCATGTCTCTCTCCTGCTGTGCTGCTGTCTCTCAGCCGAAGTGCACTCTTGCTCTTTTCTTAAGCGTGGTCTCTCGCCTGTACTGCTGTCTCTCTCCTGCAGTGTGGAGAAACACTTTATGCAGTGCAAGGTGTCTCATGCACTTCTGGCAGTTGTTCGCGCGCAGCTTAGATGTCTCTCTCGTGCAGTGCTGCCAGTCTCCCGCGCCGTCATCTCTTTCGTTGATGCTTTGATCTCACTGGCTCATGCAGTGCTAGAATCACTCTTACGCAGTGCTGGGTGTCTCTCCCCTGTAGTGACTGTTTTTCATGCAGTGCTTTCTTTTCCCGCCCCCCTGGTCTTGGAACAGAGTTAAAATGAAGTCGGGCTGCAACTTGTGAGCTTCGCTGTGTACAGGACGGGCCCTCCCCCAGGAAGCGCTGGGCATGTCACTTCCCCTCCTCCTCTTTCTGTACTCTCGTCCTCTCTCCTCTTGTATCTCTCCCCCCTCTTTCCTCACCCAGCCTGTCTGTCGCTTTGCTTCAATAGCTTTATCTCTACCTCATTTTATATTTACTTTCTGTTTCTTACCACTCTTCTTTCTCCTTTCTGCTCTTTTCTCCTCCTCCCTCTAGTTTTCTTCACGGCTCGCCACATTTAATCTTTCTCCCCTGTCACTTCCTCTTTTCTGCCTGGACTCTCCACCTTTCTCCCCTCTTTGCTATCCAATTGATTCTCCTCTTTGCTATCCAATTGCTTTACAAAGGTACTATAGAACAAGGGGTTAACAAAGCCAATAGGCAATGGTTAGAATTGTTTTTCTTTCAAGCATATGCCACACAAGAAAGAAGAAACATGTCACCCCTTAAACATGCCAGCCACATGCTTGCAGTAAACATTTTAAATGTAAAAAAATGAATTAATCACTGCATTTCCTTTTAATAGGATGGTACAGGGGCTTCTTAGCACAACATGTTTAGAAACCCTTTTCAGCTTTAACGCACATCAAAAGAAAATCGAAATCTTAATGGTGCAGTCAAAAGGTATTACTGTATCACGAGGACCTAGCTTAAACACATCAGAATGCCCCCAAAAATGTTAAAGACTGGAACGAAAAAAGCATTGGCAAATTAAAGTTTTGGCCCACTAGTATTGACGTGCAGGGCCGGACTGGCTACCGGGCGTTTTGGCATGCTGCCGAGCTGGGGGCTGATGTCACTGCGGTGGGGGCTAATTTCGTTGATGGAGACCTGCGTGTGCTACGAAATAAACAAAGCAAAACGAATTTCGTTCAGCACACGCAGGTCCCCATCAACGAAATCAGCCCCCAGCTCGGCAGCATGCCAAAACGCCCGGTAGCCAGTCCGGCCCTGTTGACGTGCACTTCTATTCGAGTAGATGTGCACATGTGATGAGGAAAAATGTGCAGCGGTGGGCTGAAACAAAATGTAACTTTCAGCTGAACAGAGCAACTGACCAATGGACGAAGAGAGCTGACCCACAGCCTTTCTATATAAATATGAGAACATGTTATTTTAATTTATGTTTTTTTATCAGACAAGGCAGGTGAAACAGCAAACTCCCATCAATGTCTTTAGCCCCTCGCTGACATTGCTTGTGTACGCTGCGCCATCCCTCTGTTTCCCATGTCACAAGCAACCTCGAGTTTCCCGGCTTTGTAACCTGCTGGCACCCCCACCTCCATGAAGCTAAACTCAGCTGGTAAACACATCAAGCCTTTATCAATGAGCTGATTTTTTCATGTAAATGCCCATCCAGGGGCTTATTACGGAAGCTTTCCACCAGGGCAAATCTGTTTTGCTGCTTGTGCAGCATAAACCTACCCGTTGGCAAGGTTGCTCAGTGAGTTAATACTTCTGGAAACCCTGACATCGCACCCATGTCAGTAAAATGTTTATTATTAAATGTTATTTTCAGCACTTTGGAATCATTACCATCTGCAAACAGGAACAGACTGCTCGGTTCAATATCTCCCAAACATGAACAAACGCTTCTCTCCAAAGCTATTCAAGTCGGCATAGTATTTTTGAAGCTTACTTAGTAAAGTGCAAGGTCGAGGAATAACTTTTTCTTCAAACTATCTTTTATGGAACTCGTCATTGCATGTCCTTTATTGCACCTTGACTGATTGTATCAACTGCTGTTGCAAATCCATCTCGGACTAAAATTTAGTCAACAGCAACTATGTTTTCATTTATGATTTGTATTATGCTACATTATACGATAAAGCATGCACTTGTGTAAAAATACATGAAAATTGCACAAGCTGGGTCTACAGTTGTAAATGCAAGACTCTTCAGTATGTGGGGGAAAATTGTCACAAAGCCCAAATTACTAAAGCACTGTCAGTCGTTTATTTAAAACAATATATCGAACATTCTGTATTATTACTATCATATTTTCATAAAACACTAATATGGCGAGACCGATTGGCATGGCCAATGCTTGTTTCTTTTTCAACTGCCTCACCAGGCTGTTCTGCAGACTCGGCCTTTGTGCAGAGGGACACTCCTCTCAGCAGGGTAGTCTCTAGCCTGGAGTTCCCATAACAGAGGCCCAAAGAGGTGTGAACTTTCCACACTTGGGTGCCAACAGTGACACAGATAGTGATCAGGAAAAGAAACAAATGGCTGCCCTCACCTAAAAGACCCTTCTCACTCTTGTGAATAAAGATTGCAGTCCCACCCTTCACTCCCACCATCTACCAAGTGTCTGCGATACAAGATGACTTATCAGCAGATCTTCTCAGTAAAAATATAAAATCGAATTTCTACAGGGCCCCTGTCTTCTGTGTCCCCACTTCCATGCCTGGGCCTCTCCCCCCTGCTTCAGGAATGTCAGCAATACACCACCACTGTCTGGGAAAACAACCTCACCTGAATCTTGTGGACATGGACAGGCCAGGGGCTTTGAAAAAGGAACCCACAGGCCTCCTTCACTAACATATGCAATGCATGTACTACCCTGGTAACATACACGAACATGGCCGGACTGGCTACCGGGCGTTTTGGCATGCTGCCGAGCTGGGGGCTGATGTCACTGCGGTGGGGGCTAATTTCGTTGATGGAGACCTGCGTGTGCTACGAAATAAACAAAGCAAAACGAATTTCGTTCAGCACACGCAGGTCCCCATCAACGAAATCAGCCCCCAGCTCGGCAGCATGCCAAAACGCCCGGTAGCCAGTCCGGCCGTGTACACGAACACACACAACATACATGTGGAATGTTAATGCTAGGTACCTTCCATATCTACGGTTGCTCTGCTGTAGAAAGAACTTGGAGTGGGTTTAGATAGCATAGTATAAATCTGTCTGTGGGATGCTCATAGCATGGGCCAAATAATTTATTTTTAGTGAGTGAAATAACGTTTAATACGGAACAGTGAGGTTACATCAGTAAATTGTGTTAGGTTTTTCTCTTCCTCAGAAGATTCATCAACTATGCAGAAGTCCGTAAGATGCCAGATACATTTTCAACTCTCCCCAGGACCAGGGTCCTTTTTATCTACTCAAGGTAAAAACCGTGCACTACTGTGGGAAATCACATCACTATTTCCCAGTTATAGTTTCTAAAACAAAGATTCTGTCAATATGTTATCTTCCTTATACTCTTATACCCTTTCAATGTAGTCATGTATCTATATATTTATTACTTTACTCCTATGGTAGAACGAAAGGAAAAAAAGTCCTTTGACTCTCTCCAATGCGCTACTCTGTCTCACCCTATACCTCTCTCAATATATGCTCTATCTCCACTCTCTGACTAATTCCAAACCTCATTCTACTACTATGATCTCCAAAATAACCTTTCTAAACTCTTCCCTTTCTATCCCTGCTTGGTTTACCCCACACCTCAGTTTGCTACAATGATCTCCCAACCAATACTTTTGAATTCTTCCCTTGTGTATCCCTCCTTTGACTCATTCCAAACCTCATTTTACTACTCTGATCTCCCTAATCGCTTTCTAGAGACTCTTCCTCCTCCCTCTCTCCTTTTACTCATACCAAACCTCATCTTACTGCTATGATCTCCCAACTAACACTTTCTAGACTCTTTCCTCTTCTATCCTTTCATTCTCGTATTCAATACAACTAACAGACTCGCATGTCCACGGCTCAAATTAACAGCCCATCAATAGCACCTGCCTTTCATGCATTGTCTAGATTTCTATAGCCCAGCGTCTCTGGAACTCGCACCCCAGTGCCTTACGTATGTGCACTAACTTGCTTAAATTCAGAAAACTATTAAAAACAGAACTTTTTAAAGAATGATTGCCCTTACTACCTCCTTGCTTCTATCCGCTGCTAGCGCGGAGATACCCCTGCCGGGGTGAGTCCAGCGCTCTACAAATCCCTCATTCATTCATTCATAGGCTGCTACAAAAATCTACAAGCCACATTGTTTGACTGCAGAAATGATGCGCAATCAACCGAGTGGGACCTGTCTACACGAGCAACCAAAGTCATTTGCTCTATTTTTGCACTTGTGCAAAACTTTACGCAGCTTGATAGTGATTGTTTCCACACAACGGGCCAGGCATATTATTACATAAAAGTTAGTTCTAAATGGCTTTTGACAATTATTTGCTTCTAACTGCGAACTTCCAATTTTGTTAGATTCGGGAAGTTAGGCATTAGGAGAGGAAACGCACTGGTTATGGAGCTTATGGAGAAGTAACACCCCAATTAGAATGTGGGCCTACAGGTTACAGATATTTGTTTTATGGGCTTATTTTTTTTGCAGTCTTATGTAGCACACATGTGTCTGAGAATCCAGATAAAATATCTCCACATTGTGTTCAAAATGAAAAATCACCAAAGTCTGTGATGATGTGCTGACCGCTCCAGATTATGGGCTGTATTCCTTTGACTTCGGAAATGGTCTTTTCTAGCACACTGAGGGTATGGCCAGCAACATTTATGGCCCTAATGACAAGTTGGTCATAGTTGAGCACTACATTGTTATTTGCCATGGTTATAGTCTGGTGGAGATTCGGTTTTCAATCCAGATATTGCAATATATTAGTATGCATCGGTGGGGTGGTCTGTTGTTATATCTAATATGGGGACCAGGATATTGCATTGTCTGGTGGTGGGCAATAGGTTAGAAGCAATGCGGCAGTGAAAGTTGGGAGTAGTGAGCAGCATGTAAGTGATGATTTACCCTGTGATATTGAGTGATTTTTTTTATCATGGAAGACACTAGCCGGAACACTGCCTGCTGCCAACTGCTAGGACCACCGTATCTACCAATGCACCTCTATTATGACCAAATCCCCTAATAGGTCCACAAGTCTCTGCCAGAGCATCTCTATCCCTACCTGAAGCGCCACCTTCTACCAAGTGATGGGATCACACCACAGTGCTATACCAGTGCATATCTTTGCGACATTTGGGGGTCGATTCCGATTCGGGCCGGAAAAAGCACCGACCGACTCGGATCCGGAAAAAATACCGACCGACACGTACCAGTGGCGCCCGACACGCCAAGTACGATGCAAGCCGCGATAAATCCGACCGACACGTCAGGAAACCAAGCCGACCGACCGAGCCGCTCGGAAAATAGCAATCCGGCCGGAAAACACGCGAATCCAACCGACCGACACGCACCCGGAACAAATCCGACCGAATCGTACCCGCCAACTCCAACCTGCAAAGTACGATGCAAGGCGCGAAAACACGACCGAGTCGGACGGAGGACAAGCCGTACGACCGACACGCATACAAAACCGAGCCGAAGCAACACAATACACCGCGACCGACGCGTACGCAGCATACAAAACTGCACAAACACAGCGTGAACGAAACGGAAAACACCGTACGAGACCAATGCAGGGTCCGACTCGGTCACAAGAACGTTTCCAACATACACAAACAGCACAAAGGAAAAATCAACCAAAAAAAGGCCAAACAAGCAATTACCAAGCCAATAAATACTGGGGGGTGGGGACAGAGAACAAAGACACACCAACAACTCCACCTATATAAAGGACACAAATCACTACCATGAGCCTTTGCAAATGCCATTCCACTGCCAGCACCCAAGAGAAAGCAACCACACACCCACAGCTCATCCCTCACACAAGCCACACACCAGCAGCACACCAACAAATACCTACCTCACATACACCCAGCACAACACACACCCACACACCCTCACCTGCACACCAACACACACATCACCCACTATCACCACCCATCACCATGCCCCCAAGAAGAATCCCAAGTTCCTAGATAGTGAATTGGAAGTCATGGTAGACGAGATCCTCAGGGTGGAGCCACAGCTGTTTGGCACTCTGGTCCAACAGACCCCCATGTCGCAGAAAACCAAGATGTGGGAGAGGATCATCAACAGGGTGAACGCCCAATCACCATGTCGGCGCACAAAGACGGACATCCAGAACAGGTGGTATGACGTGCGCAGGAGGGTACGGGACCTGCTGAAGATAGACTACATCAACAGCCAACACACCGGCAGTGGCCCTCCTGCCAAGCCAATATACCTCAGGCCCTGGGAGGAGAAGGTGCGGGCCATCCTTCCGCCAGTGAGCGTATATGGACTAGAGAACATCCCAGAGCCTGGTGAGTACACAACAAATGTACACAATAAACTGCCACAAAACACACACATCACTGTCAAGGGAGAGTCAAACCATGCACTCATAGCAATTACACAGCAACTAGAACAGAATCATCCCAAAATGTGTATGTCAGTCAGATAAACACAACACATGCCATCAAAAAAGTCACATCCAACTGTGCCAACACATGTACAAACACAACCACAACTACAGCTAGGCAGTGGCACAAATAGAACTAACACACACATCCACACATGTAGCCACCACAACAACACCAACACACAGTGAAGACCACTCAAAGGAAGGAATTCTGTGTATGCTGGCCAAGTCAGTGTAGCCAATAGCATCATGGGAGTCGCAGTCACACATATTGCCCCCCCACAACTGTCCCATCAACACCACCCTGAACCATGCTCACATCACAGGGAGTGGAGAAGGACTCACAAGATGGCTGACACTGGCTACTGCTGTGGGGAGCACAAGGCCCTGCTGGCAACTGTGCACCAACAAACAGCAGGACACCACTGACTGACATCCTGAGAGACAACTTACACTCCCTGCAATGCAAGCACGTTCCATGGTGGGATAACTGACTGGGTGGGTGGGTGGGTGGGAAGGAGGTCTGGCTGTCAACCAAACACAATCAATGCAGACCATGTTCACACCCCAGAGAATACATAGAAATGCCCAAATAATGCAGGACAATGTGCCACACCAATATCAACCCCTGACTGTGACGACTTAGGACAATACAATGTACAGGCCCGCACCCCGAGGCACAGTCACAACTGTCAGGTGTTTCAACCACTGATGCCTGCAGAAACATGACATACATTGTTTGTGTCTCCCAAAAACAGGTGATGATAGGGACACAGCAGCAGACGCTGAGGAGTCCCAGTCCCAGGCTCAAGAGGATGCCGAGCTCACTGGCGTCGTACAGCCTCTGTCCTCCTCGGACGATGAAGAACAACCTGGCACATCCGGTGCAAGTCAACATGCTGCACCAGCAGGACCACCAGCTGCAGCACCAGCAGGTCCACCAGCTGCACCCCTGCACCCACCCCTCCAACGACTGTCACCACGAATACCATCCCTGCCGACATGGACAGAATAAGGAACAACACCAGCGCAGTGACCCTGGACCAACCTGGGGCCATGGACACCACCACCACCACCAACCCCCAAGGTGGACCAGGGTTATCTGTGCGTGCAACTGCACACACTGCACATGTCAGCAGGGGTGGTGGGAGGGGTGGGAGACAGAGGTCGCTGCTTGCAGACGTTGCTGGTGTGCATGAAGACCCACAACTGGTACGCATAGCTGATGCGTACCAGTCCAGCACCGGAGAGCTCAGCCAGGTAGTGGGGCTCCTCAGAGACATCAAACAGCAGCAGGCTGCCCATCATGCCCGCTTGGACTCCCACATGTCCCATGTGGAGTCACACATGTCACGTGTGGACTCCCACATGTCACGTGTGGACTCCCACATGACCCGCGTGGAGTCCAAGTGGGATGTACTACATGAGATGACGGCGGTGCACAGGGACATTTTACAATGCCTCCGCCAGATGAACAGCAACCAGTCCACACCTCCCTGTGTGCCAACAACATCTGGTACCGAACAAACTGCAACTGCCACAGGGAGGGAGGAGGACTCTGGCGGAGAGTCCCCTGCACCGCAGCAGCCTGCACTTGAGGGCCCCCCCAAGAAGAGGGGTCGTCCGAGGAGGGGAAAGTGAGAGGCTGATGGCCAAGCGCAACTCCCAGGAAGCCTGAACCTGTTCTGGATTTTCGCCTTTGTGCACAGACTGTTCACCCTGTTGATGGCAACACTACTCCCACACATTGCATGGGGAGTACAAGTTGGAACAATGTGTCAGACAACTGTGGCCCCGATACTGGGGATCCTGTCTACCTGGACTTTCTATTCATCTAGGAACTTGGGATTGCAAGATTCATGTACAGCACAATCCATCCTATGCACTATTATCACAGATGTATCACAATAAACACAATAATACACCATACTTGCCTCTGTCGTGATTCCAACGTGGGTGCTGTTATGGGGATGATGAACAACAAAATTACACTGTGTATGCGAACTGCAACAGCAAGGACAACACAGGCATGTGAGTACAGGCAACGTGACACATATGAGGGAGACACACCACCAGGGCTACACAACACATACACACCTAGGCCATCTGACTCATTGCCTACACTGATGTTGCCAGGGAAGACGGTGCAATGCACAGACACCACACCCATTCCCAGTTGTAGTCAAGTAGCCCACAGGTGCAGTAAGCAAATGGCAGTCAAATGTGTGACCACAGACAACGCACATCACTAAGTGAAGCACAGGTTTATTACACAGTAGCAACATGCCGTAACCACTACAGATGCAAGGTAACCCCACCTGGTAGCGGGCACACAGTCAACAACTGTAGACAGAAGGAAGTCCATGGGTGTGGCGCACATCACCTGTAGGGACACAACAGCTACCAGCCTGGATGTGCAATCACGTCGTCGGTGGACACAGTTGACCAAACGAATCTGAAAGTACCCTGTGAAGGACAGAAATGACACACAGTCAAAAGCAATGGAGTACAGGACAGAACAGCAAAACTCATGCACAATACATGTTACAAGATACCCACCCAGAACCAAGTTAGCATGTCAACACTGTTGGGGAGTACAGCCCACCTGTAAGCACACATCGCAACACACATCCAGTCAAGTAGCCCATGGACACACTCCAACAGCACCAGAGCACCACCCACACATCATGCCAACTCACATCATTGACATGACACCTCAGGATACTCACATTCAGCTAAAGAAGTTGGTGATGAGCTGTGTGCGGACATCACCATCACCATCATCATCATCATCATCGTCACTGGCATCGTGGTCCAGGCCAGGATCCTCCACAGGTGGCGGATGTTGGTCATCGTCATCCTGGATGAGAGGCAACTCCTTCCGCACTGCCAGGTTGTGGAGCATGCAGCAGACGATGATAATCTTGCACACTTTCGCAGGGGCATATGGGAGGGACCCTCCGGTCTTGTCCAGGCAGCGGAAGCGGCTCTTCAGGAGACCAAAGGTCCGCTCAATCACTCTCCTGGTCCGACCATGTGCCTCATTGTAGCGCATCTGGGCAGGTGTCACAGGGTTCCTGAGGGGTGTCAGCAACCACGGCATGTTGGGGTATCCCGAGTCACCTACGGACAGACAAGTGCACATCAGCTGACTTGGAAAAGTGGGCGGAATACTACAGATCAGATCACACACAATGGCACAAAGTCAGTACACACCGACAAGCCAGGCACGCTGGTTCTGCATCTGTGCCATCAACCTGGGGATGCGACTACTCCTCATCACAAAGGCATCGTGTGCTGAACCAGGGAAACGGGCACACACGTGTGTGATGGTCATGTCTGCAAGACACACCACCAGTGCATTGACCGAGTGGTAGTGCTTGCGGTTCCTGTAGGCCTGCTCCTGGGCCTGTGGTGGTACCAAAGCCACATGTGTCCCATCAATGGAGCCAATGACATGCGGCATCCTCCCCAGGGCATAAAAGTCACTCTTCACGTCAGTGAGTCGTCGCAGTCTAGGGAAATAGATGTACCGGTTCAGGAAGAGCAACATTGCCGCCAAGAAATCGCGGAGCACACGGCTGAACATGGTCTGTGACATCCCACCAGCAGACGCCACAGTATGTTGGAAGGTACCGGTGGCAAAGAAGTGTAGGGCTGCCATCACCTTCACCTTGGGGGTCAGCGCTGTAGGATACGGCCGGCCAGGCTGCAAATGTGGGGACAACTGCACTGCCAAATCCTCAATCAGCTGCCTGGTGAAGCGGTACCGTCGGATGCTGTCCCGTTCCACCATCGTTGCCAGGTCTGGGAATGGCCGATGGACAGCAGGAGCCCTGCAGTGCAGAGGAGAAGTAAGCAAGATCGTCAGTCACCCCACATATGCGGCATTGAACACACTCAAGATCCCAACATACATCATCATGAGGCACAACTACATGAAGTGTGCAGTACCGGAACGACATGTATGGTACATACATGGCCAACATCTGTCAACACGGTCCTACAGGTGGCATCAATTTGTCCCAGGTTGGCCCATTGGATATCATGATGCTGTGTCACAGTCACCCCCCAGTGACATGTGAGGACAGATGTGCCCCAGGCACCACAGCTCAACGACAGGCACATTCCCAGGGACCCTGTAATGCCACATGGACACTGGCATCACCTGGAGTATCATGTGTACACCACAACAAAACAAACATGACCCCCACAGGTAGTGGCCACACTTGCCATGGCAGGAGAGCCATGGACGTCTGTGACACACACGCACAACATCAGAGTCCATGCACACACAACGTGGATGTGGAGACTGTCTCCCATTGTGCACATGAAATCAGAGACATTGTAAACACTACATGCACAAAGACTGTGGAGGGCCATCACTATTGTGCCACTGGGACACCCTGGCTCAAACATACCGTCCCACATGGGACTCACGGGGTATGTGACATGACATACACAAACACCACTGTGAAATGTGACCATGGCACATGCACAGATATGAACAGTTGCACATCACAGTGGTCACGTACACGTAACACCCAGGATCCTGTCCCCATTAACACGTGCACAGCCTGGGGGTGGCTGCCCACAGGTGACACCCACAGGACAACATGTACACCAACATACACACAATAGGAAATGCAGCCTTACATGCCTTATGATAAGGTTTGGACAGGCTGTCGTGATGTAGGTGTGCCCCTCACTCCCTGGGAGCTATCTGTGGCTGGCATATGTCCATCTGAGACAGGCATGCTGACATATGCCAGTCACATGTACAGTGATGCGTTGAACAGCAATGGACCGATCGGTGCCTCCGGCCGGCCCATTGCTTTCAATGTGTGCGGGTACGCGTTGTACCCCTGTGCGCGTTGAACTGCAATGGACCGATCGGTGCCTCCGGCCGGCCCATTGCTTTCAATGTGTGCGGGTACGCGTTGTACCCCTGTGCGCGTTGAACTGCAATGGACCGATCGGTGCCTCCGGCCGGCCCATTGCTTTCAATGTGTGCGGGTACGCGTTGTACCCCTGTGCGCGTTGAACTGCAATGGACCGATCGGTGCCTCCGGCCGGCCCATTGCATTCAATGTGTGCGGGTACGCGTTGTACCCCTGTGCGCGTTGTACTGCAATGGACCGATCGGTGCCTCCGGCCGGCCCATTGCATTCAATGTGTGCGGATGCAGCGTTGTACCCCTGTGCGCGTTGAACAGCAATGGACCGATCGGTGCCTCCGGCCGGCCCATTGCTTTCAATGTGTGCGGGTACGCGTTGTACCCTGTGCGCGTTGAACTGCAATGGACCGATCGGTGCCTCCGGCCGGCCCATTGCATTCAATGTGTGCGGGTACGCGTTGTACCCCTGTGCGCGTTGAACAGCAATGGACCGATCGGTGCCTCCGGCCGGCCCATTGCTTTCAATGTGTGCGGTGCGCGTTGTACCCCTGTGCGCGTTGAACAGCAATGGACCGATCGGTGCCTCCGGCCGGCCCATTGCTTTCAATGTGTGCGGTGCAGCGTTGTACCCTGTGCGCGTTGAACTGCAATGGACCGATCGGTGCCTCCGGCCGGCCCATTGCTTTCAATGTGTGCGGGTACGCGTTGTACCCCTGTGCGCGTTTAACAGCAATGGACCGATCGGTGCCTCCGGCCGGCCCATTGCTTTCAATGTGTGAGGTACGCGTTGTACCCCTGTGCGCGTTGAACAGCAATGGACCGATCGGTGCCTCCGGCCGGCCCATTGCTTTCAATGTGTGCGGGTACGCGTTGTACCCCTGTGCGCGTTGAACTGCAATGGACCGATCGGTGCCTCCGGCCGGCCCATTGCTTTCAATGTGTGCGGGTGCAGCGTTGTACCCCTGTGCGCGTTGTACCTCAATGGACCGATCGGTGCGCACCCATTGACAATGGGCTTGCCTGGCAACGGACGCGTTTTCGAATATTCGAACGAGTCGGTTGCTGGAAAATCAGTTGGTCACCCACAACAATGTTGCAAAATCATGTATGTCATGAAGTTGAAGTTTTGAAGGATGCTGTGGGCGTGTTTTGGTGCTGCTATTCCATGGATTGGCCAGATTCAGAAGATGCAAACGACTTGGACCTATCACTTTGGACACAAGGGACAGTATCTGCCTCTCCAGCACATATATATTGCTGCATGTTCCCCTGAGAGCCCACTTGCCTGCACTACATGCTCCAGGACGACATCTGCCACTGCACTGCTGCTGTCTCTGCCCTTCTGGACCCTGCAATGGCACGTACTGTGGAGAGAGCCCCAGCCTTCAGCCTTGAAGAGAACCAGGCCCTGCTGGACAGCCTACTTCCACAGTACAGCAAGCTGTATGGGACACCAGGGGAGCAGGTGAGTGTTCTGTGCACTGCCTTTCTGAATGTGCATTTTGTCTGACTAGCAAGGCTGAGAGTCAGCACACCACTGGCTAGCAGGCTCACTGAGTAGTTGTCACCCCCATAGTGTGTAGTGACTTGCACTGGACAGGTATGGTGCAGTGACAGTGCTTCTGAACAGGGTTTTACTCCCCATGCAATGATACCATGTAGTGACTTCTGGAAAACTGTCCATGGGCAGCCGTGCACTGCCTGGGTACACCATGTGCCCCTGTGATTGCGACATGTATATGCAACTGTGTCATGCACGGATATGTTGCATGTGTAGTAATGGCCTTATCACTTTGTCATCCTGACAGGCTTCTGCCCATCGGAAGCATGAGATCTGGAAGGACATCGTCCGGGCTGTCCGGTCCGTGGGGGTCTACAAGCGCCGGATCCGCAACTGCCAAAAGAGGTGGCAGGACCTTCGGGGCTGGACCCGGAGGATTGCACGGGTCCAGCTGAAGCTGTCGCCTCCTCGCAGGAGGGGCGGAACACGGACCCTGACCCCCACATGCTCAGGATCCTGGCGGTGGTCTTTCCAGACCTGGATGGGCAGCTGAAGGCCAGAGAGCAGCAAGGAGGGGGTGAGTCAAAGACTGCACTGTGTACTCTGTCTAACATGCTATGTGCCCTCCTCGGGCCAGGTTGAACTGCCACAGTACAGCAGTCATGTTGTCCAGGAGCCATGTCCCTCTATTGTGCACTGCCCACTCCTCATCTGATACCCAGGTGTGGCCCTTACATGCAGGGAATTCTGTCACTTAGGACTGTGTCCTTGCAGTTTGCTTGACTCAAGGTGGGAGACAGCATCTGTTTCCCTGACTCTGTGGTGGGCATCATGGGTGGGTCCATTGCTTACACAATGCCTGTATTCTGACATGTATTCAGCGTGTTACTTTGATCTGTGGTCCAATTGCTGAGCTGATCCACCACATGTGGCTGGGGTACCTGGCACACACCCATGCTGCGGGTGGGAACAATGTTTGGGCCCCAGGAGTATGTATATGACGTGTGTCACACATACTTAGCCAGCTGCCTACAGTCCAGGGCTCATCCCTCATTCATGTGGGGCTGGACAGTCATGCCTACTCCAGGCCATACAATACACTCTGTACTCCCACTCCCGTGTATCAGAGGACACATTGTGCACAGTGATTTGACCCCTCAGGTGTCTGCCTCTGTGTCAGTGTGCTGTGGATTAGTCGCCAGGACTGCTGTGGAGTTTCTTGGTAGGGGCTCAGCATGCCACTGGAGATGTGACCATAGGAGACGATACTTGTGTGACACATAGGTGTCTGATCAGCTGCCCATGCAGACTGGGGCATGTAAATGTGAAGTTCAGGCAGCTGTTCCCCATGCACAGCAGAGTGTGAGGGGCTCAGGTTCAGAGGGTAGTGTCACAGGTCTCCCATATGTCCAATAGGTATGACCTGGACAGATGAGGGTTAAGAGGATGTGTTGTGTGGGGGATGTACAGGTGCACTTGTGCAGCTCCAGGACTTGCATTCCCCATGACCTACTATTGTGACACAGTGCAGAGTGTTGTTGTCTGGCTGCAAAGTCATACATCACTGAGCCAGTGATGTATGACTTTGCAGTCATGCCTCCACCATGGCATGTGTCTACTGATTGGTGAGCCTGCAGGGGAGTGACATGTGCTACATGCACACCATAGTGGCGCTGGCTATCAGGACATGGGTGCATCATGGTGTCTGTCGCTGGTATGCATCACATGCATTTCCTATTTGACTCTGGGCATCCCTTACATCCGGAAACCTGTACTGACTCAGTGGCAAGAGCTGTGATGTGTCCACACCGTGTCCTCTGCACTGTCCAACTACTGTGTACTTGGTGCATGTGTCAACACTGGGGTGTTGCAATCCAACAGACACCAGACAGATGGGTGCAAGGCCATGTGGGATGTGAGTGCCATGCTTGGCATCAGACTGACAATTGACTTCTCCTGTTCAATTAGTGCACTTTTAGCAATGTACAACTAATGATGCCAGGGCTTGCTCTGTGATGTGCTGTGCTCACAGTGGTGTGTGCGTTATGTGCAGGTGACTGATGTCTGTCTGTTTCCCCATTGTTTGCAGATACATCCACGGCCACGGAAGGGGACAGCTCCACGGACCAGGAGGAGCCGGAGAGCCAGACTGGGTCAGCAGCCGAGGAGTGGTCGGAGGGACCCAGTGGCACGGAGGGCGAGGGGAGCCACACCGAGGAGTCCTCAGCAGCATCCACCTCAGCTGAGGACCAGAGCAACTCGGAGGATGACTCCCTTGTGGAGGCGGGTGTCAGCAGCCACCACACCCCAGCTAGTGTTGCTGTCCCCGCCACCACCAGCACCACCACCGCCCTCCCATCGGCTCCCATTCCCCAGGTCCGTGGAGGCTCCCATGTCCGGGAGCGTGTCTCCTTTGGGCCAGGCACCGCACCCCTGCCCCTGTGTCCCCTGCTGCCCTGAGTGAGGAGTCTGTGTACCTCCTTCGCCAGCTCCATGTAGGGCAGACAGCCATGCTGAGTGTCCTCCATGCGCACACCGCGCTGTTGACTCAGCTGGTGTCGTTCATGGAGGGCATCTCATCGGGCATGTCTGACCTACAGAGGGGCAATAGGTCCATGGACTCCTCCCTGACGGCAGCAGTGTCCCTCCTCAAACGGTCCCTCACCCCTCCTGCCTCTGCTCCATCCACACTCCCCAGCACCTTACCCATCCCAGGCACACACACACCGGCACAGGCACACACCAGCACACACACATCCAGCACACTGACACACACGCCAATGACAAAACGCACACGCACGCACATTCAGGGGACTGAAGCCAGACTCACAGGGGATGGGGCCCTGGAACACACACACGCATCCACATGCACTGCGCAGTCCTCAGTTCCCTCTCCCTCCAAAGCACCCTCCCTTGCCTCACCTGCAACCCCAAAGTCACAGCAGCTCTTCCTCTGTGACCTCGGCCTCTTCCCCACCGATGAAGCTGCTCCAGCATACCGGGGAAGAGGAAGCCCACCCACACGGAGCAGAGTGCCCCTCGCCCCCGGACACCCTCCCCCAGGCGCAGACGGACTGAGGCCCCCACCCGCAAGTCCCCCGGAGTGCGTAAGAGCAAGACCCCGCCACCGCCCTGCAGCTCAGGCACAAGGTCTCCGTCCTCCATCCCTCAGGCCCCCACTGCACAGGTGCCCCCACCACACCCTGCCCCAGGTTCCCCCACCCACAGATATACCATCCCCAAGATGATCCGGCCTTCTCCCCCTGCCACTTGCTCTCCCAGCACCACACCCCCGCTGCGCTTGTCTGTGCCACTGATGTGGTGAGGGTGTCCTCCCCCTCTGTCCAACCCACCTTGCCTGTTCCCCATTCTCCTCCCCTGGAGGTAGGCACTGCAGTGGAGTCCACTACCGCCCTGTCTGACTTGGGCACTGCAGTGGCGGACCTGTCCACCCCATCTGCAGGGTCCACTGCAGTTGTGCCGGCACCCACGACATCTGAGTCATGCCCCCAGTTGTGCCGGCACACACCATGTCAGACACCTCCACTGCAGTTGTCAGTGGCTCTCCAGCACCCACCACCCCTTCCCTGACTCCCCCTGGTGAGCCCTGATCCTGTCCCTGCGGTGCCTGGCCTGCCCCCGGTTGCCCCTCCTAGTGGATTGTCCCTGGTATTGTGCAGGCATGCGTAGGGTGACATCTGCCAGTGTCACCCTGTTTGAACTTTGACAATGGACTGGCCATTGGCCTTTGCTCTAATTTCTTCTGGACGTCGTTATCAAACAACACATATGCTGAATAAAGCAACTTTCTTTTCTCTAGTGCTCATGCTTCAGATGTACATGTTGTATGGTGCAGCTAACCATGCCCTTGCTGCAGTGATGGTGATATCTGGTCTCATGATTATGAAGTGTTACTGTGCAGGAACCCATGTGGTCCAGGGGGAATGTGTCCTATCATGTGGTGTATCCATGTCATCAATAGCAGCATCTGAGGGTGTCATGTGTTCAGTATTTGGCAATGGGTTTCCTACTTACATTGGCAATTTCATATCTGTGGCTTCCACCCCTGCACATCTGTTGTGCCTGCCATCGTTGCATTTGTCTACTTCCCTGACCGTGTTGCCATCTCCAGTGGACATGCAGGTTTGGGCATCAATGGGGAGGGACTCATCCGTGTAGTCAGTGCAACATTGCTATACAAGTGTGTTGGATCTGTGCTGATGATTCCGTTGGCACATCCATGACCAGGCTGATGTGATGGGAGCCCTCATTTGGTGCTAATTGTTGATTGTGTGACCAAGTGCTCAGCTGACATGATGGGGCCCTACTGAGGCAACATATGGCACAGCTTTCCTCACACAGGAGTGGAGTCCCCTCATGGCAGTGTGTACACGTGTGACATTGCCTGCGCCCAAGGTGTGTGTTGTATGTGCATGTCTGTGTGTTCACTTCCATTCATCTGCGCATGCTGTGATCCCTAGTGTTGTACCTGTTTGTGATGCTTGCTGACTTGAGCTATGTTCCCCAAAGTCTTCTCCCTGTGTTCTCTGTGATGTGGGTGCATGGCACATTACTGGTCATCAGGGTGTCACCCATAGGTGTGTTTGCTGTCAGGGCAGAGTTTGTGTGCAGACGCAGATGGGTCACAGTCAGGTTTCCCTTTGGCACTTGTTGTTTGCCCCTGTCATGTGATTTCCAGTTTGTGTTATCTTTCAGTGATTGTGACACGTTGTGTGTGTGACTGCTGGCACTCCTTAGGGTCCGGGCTGCAATGTTGGTTGTTGTCTATGTGTGTTCTTTGTGGGTGACCTTGGCTTCTTCATTGGTGTGTGACTGTGGCTGGGATCCCATTGGTCGGTGTGGTATTGCCGTCATGTCCATGTACAGCGTAGTGTGCAGTGTGTCAGACATTCAGGAGTCTTGTTGAGTGTCCATGTGTGATGTGTTTCTACACCTTGGTTCCCACCCACCACCCTGGAATAGTCATGGGTGCATGTGCAATGTCACCAGTGCATGTGTACTTCACTGCTGCACATTGTTGGAGGTCGAGGGTGTGGTCTTGAGTGTGTGCAGATGAGAGTTGTTGCCCGGCTAGTCCCCTGCCTCCATGTTGGCCTTGGCTTACTGGCCATGCTGATTGATTTGTGCTTGTGTAGGTGTGATGGTAGTTTGTTGCTCAGGACACCTGACTGTGGTTCACAGTGTGAACGACATTTAGCTTTGTCATCACAGTGGTATTTTTATTCAGCCCAGGGTCACCACATTGTGGGGGCCCTGGGGGTGGTGCTGTGGTGTGTCTGTGACTTGCTGTGTCAGTTGTTGTTCCTACGTGCCTGTGTGACATGTGTGTTTTGTGCTCCCTCTCACCTGTCAATGCCTGCTTGCCCACATAGGGGATTTGGATCCATGAGTTACCTTAGTGTGGCTGTGTATGCACATCTGTATGATTGGTATTCAGCTCTCCTCATGTGTTGTGTTGTTGCCTGGGGACACTGGCACCCCCACCCCTCACCTGCTGTGTATGATGACAGTGTTGGTCTGCCTGTTTGTGTTTGTGCATCTGCACCACTGCATTGGCATATCTTGGGTGTGCCATTGGCTGTATGTTGTTTGGTGTGTTTCCCCTGCTGTCCCTGGGACTCCTAGGTCATCGGTCAGCACAGTGATCATGGTTTGTGTGTCCCATTGCTGCCATGGTATGGTATCTGTTCACCTCACATCTGCTGTCTCCACAGGGTATCTGCATTTGTGTGCCCATTGGTGCAAATATGTGGTTCTGCATTCTGATGGTCACTTCTGTCATTGTGTCATTGATGACTGTTGACGGTCTCAGCCCCCATGGGTGTTGTTTGTCTGCACATGGCCAAAGGAATGTTTCATTTGCACTGCAGTATTTGGCTCCCCCAATTTATGTTGCAATGGGACACATACACTACTTTGCCACAGATGAGTTTTTGGTTCTGTGACCAGGAATGATCCATGCAGTTTGGCAGTTGCAGCTCTTTCTTTGTCAACAATTACCTTTTGGTCACTGTGATGATGAGGGTGTAGACCCCATTGCCACAATGGTCAAAATGTGCTTCAGCTATGGACCCCACACTTGCCTTTTGGTCACTGTGATGATGGGGGTTTAGACCCCATTGCCACAATGGTCAAAATGTGCTTCAACTATGGACCCCACACTTGCCTTTTGGTCACTGTGATGATGGGGGTTTAGACCCCATTGCCACAATGGTCAGAATGTGCTTCAGCTATGGACCCCACACTTACCTTTTGGTCACTGTGATGATGGGGGTTTAGGCCCCATTGCCACAATGGTCATGGGCTGCTTGCATTGTGGGTGCCACACACATATATGTGTGGCACATGTGCTAGGGGGTCACATTGTATGTTCAAAGTCATGTTCGGTGTTGTAGGCATTTGACACAGCCTACTCACACGCTTGTCATGGTGGTGGGGGATGTCTTTATCTTGCATTCCCTAGGTTGTGGTGTGCTGGTTGTGTCATGCATTGTCCATCCTATGAGTGGGGGTGGTAGTAGTGGTAGGCATCCTGCCCCCCTGGCTAAGGGTGGTAGTAGTGGTAGGCATCCTGCCCCCTGGCTAAGGGTGGTAGTAGTGGTAGGCATCCTGCCCCCTGGCTAAGGGTGGTAGTAGTGGTAGGCATCCTGCCCCCCTGGGTGAGGGTGGTAGTAGTGGTGGGCATCCTGCCCCCTGGCTAAGGGTGGTAGTAGTGGTGGGCATCCTGCCCCCTGGGTGAGGGTGGTAGTAGTGGTGGGCATCCTGCCCCCTGGCTAAGGGTGGTAGTAGTGGTAGGCATCCTGCCCCCTGGCTAAGGGTGGTAGTAGTGGTAGGCATCCTGCCCCCTGGGTGAGGGTGGTAGTAGTGGTAGGCATCCTGCCCCCGTGGGTGAGGGTGGTAGTAGTGGTGGGCATCCTGCCCCCTGGCTAAGGGTGGTAGTAGTGGTGGGCATCCTGCCCCCTGGCTAAGGGTGGTAGTAGTGGTAGGCATCCAGCCCCCGTGGGTGAGGGTGGTAGTAGTGGTGGGCATCCTGCCCCCCTGGCTAAGGGTGGTAGTAGTGGTGGGCATCCTGCCCCCTGGCTAAGGGTGGTAGTAGTGGTAGGCATCCAGCCCCCTGGGTGAGGGTGGTAGTAGTGGTGGGCATCCTGCCCCCTGGCTAAGGGTGGTAGTAGTGGTGGGCATCCTGCCCCCTGGCTAAGGGTGGTAGTAGTGGTAGGCATCCTGACCCCGTGGGTGAGGGTGGTAGTAGTGGTGGGCATCCTGCCCCCTGGCTAAGGGTGGTAGTAGTGGTGGGCATCCTGCCCCCTGGCTAAGGGTGGTAGTAGTGGTAGGCATCCAGCCCCCCTGGGTGAGGGTGGTAGTAGTGGTGGGCATCCTGCCCCCTGGCTAAGGGTGGTAGTAGTGGTGGGCATCCTGCCCCCGTGGGTGAGGGTGGTAGTAGTGGTAGGCATCCTGCCCCCCGTGGGTGAGGGTGGTAGTAGTGGTGGGCATCCTGCCCCCTGGCTAAGGGTGGTAGTAGTGGTGGGCATCCTGCCCCCTGGGTGAGGGTGGTAGTAGTGGTGGGCATCCTGCCCCCTGGGTGAGGGTGGTAGTAGTGGTGGGCATCCTGCCCCCGTGGGTGAGGGTGGTAGTAGTGGTGGGCATCCAGCCCCCCTGGGTGAGGGTGGTAGTAGTGGTGGGCATCCTGACCCCCTGGCTAAGGGTGGTAGTAGTGGTGGGCATCCTGCCCCCCTGGCTAAGGGTGGTAGTAGTGGTAGGCATCCTGCCCCCCTGGCTAAGGGTGGTAGTAGTGGTAGGCATCCTGCCCCCCGTGGGTGAGGGTGGTAGTAGTGGTGGGCATCCTGCCCCCCGTGGGTGAGGGTGGTAGTAGTGGTAGGCATCCTGCCCCCCTGGCTAAGGGTGGTAGTAGTGGTAGGCATCCTGCCCCCTCTGGGTTGGGGTGGTGGCGCGCATTCAGGCCCCTGTGTGCATATGTGGCATTGGTGATGGGCATCCCGCCCCTATGGTGCTGCTGTTGCTGGTGTAAGTATATTCAGATTCCCCGTGTATGTGTGTGATGTGTCGTGTACGTGTTGTATGTGTTTTGTGGTTGGTGTCTGACTTACCTTCTGCGCCGTACGCGTCCGTGCCTGTTCCGGTAGTAGATGTAGAATATTGGTATGATCGGGACGAAGGGATTCATTGTTGGTTCGTGTCGTTCGTCCTTCTCGTTGCTTCGCGTCGTCCTCGTCGCTTCGCTTCGTCCTCGTCGCTTCGCGTCGTCCTCGTCGGTGCCGTGTTCGTCTCGTAGCCGTGGATCGTGTTGTGGCGCGATTCGGAGCTTATGTGCGCCTCTCCCGGATGCTTTGACGTGCCGTGCGTAGCGACGGGTTCGGCGCGTACGGGAAGCGCATCGTACTTGTCCGGCCGGACGGGGCTGCATTTTCCCTTCCGTGCGACTCGATTCGGCGTTTCCGGATTCGCCTCGGTCGGAGAACAGGACCTGGTTTGGGTGAGTATGGCTCGGCCGGAATTTTTGCTGTTGTGCGCATCGTACTTGCTCGTTCGGTGTGCTGTACGGATCGGTCGGGAAACTGGCTTTCGCATGGCTTTTTTCCCGACCGAATGGTATTGGGTGCGCCTCCGACCGAGATCGGAATCGACCCCTAAGTGGTAGAAAAACCCCCAGTTACTACTGTTCCCTCACCATACACTCCAATACATTGCAATACAGATTTCACACACACATTTATTATGGGCCTATATAGGGCCTGGAGGATGTCAAACAATAAAATATTCATCCCTCAGTACTTTATTCAATGAAAAAAGCCATTTGGTCTAAAGTAGACAGAGAGCCTGCACCGTGCACAAGTCAAGCATGGGGTTTTCAAACCCAAGATAAAAAGTGTTGCTGTTAGAGATAAAACCCTATTTGAGAAGGTGATAGGAAAGGAGGTTGGTTCGAAAGGGGGAGTCTTTATATCTATATCTATACGTTTCTAAGAGAAGCATCCACAACCTAATGGTGGGCATACAAAGGATGATTCAGAATTATGGCTGGCAGTACACACTAGTTAAAAAACACAGAATATACGCAGCAGCACAGAGTGATTGATGGAGGGGCTCTGGGATGACAGGGAATACCACTTATGTCATCTCGTTCAATTTTGTTTGATTTGAGAGCTTTAGTTTTGGGACATAGAATAGAGAATTGCGGTCACATGGATAAAACAGAATGGCATGTGCAAATGGCAATAAAAAGCCTAGGGCCAGCAAAACTAGCTATTGCATTTTCTTGGTAAAAAATACCCACAAACAGCTGAACAGTGGTACCAGTGGCTGTGGAATATTCTAGTCATTAGCACACTTGTGGCTGCACACTTCTTGTTCAAAGGACAATAAAGACCATTGCTTAGATATCTCCTGGAGAGTGTTACTGTTAACTCATTCCCACGAGGCTTGAGGGGACTAGGTATTTTTTCCTAAGCAGCTATGGAGTGAGGGGTGGTTGGTTGCAGGCAGGTGAAAGAGCATCGAGGTGTGTGGTGATCGGCTAAACATTTAAACGTGTCCTGCCTTGGTAATACTGGGGTAGCTAGTGGGAGGTTAAAGGAAGGGAAGCAGAGATCAGTAGAGGTTGAGGTACTCTCAAACAGCAAACACAATACTTGGTCCATCCTCCTACAATTGAGTTATTTGAAATTGAAATGTGAATAAAATAGTGTTTATCAAAATCACATTCAGTGGGCAAAAGAATAAAAAGAGGCCCTCTGTACTTTGAGGGAAACATTTGCAAATGCTGGTATCCTTTGACACTCAGACCTCTAGTTTGCCTTTATAGTAGAGAGTGAGGCATCCTTCTTTGTTCCAGTGGCACTATTATCATAAAAAGAGTCAAAGCCACACATTTTACATCCAGTCATGTACTATTCCCATACATTAGCGAGTACTGAGCTTAACTATACCATATATGAGAGGGAATAGTTGACAATGAAATAAGCATTCTCCCATTGGTGTCTTTAGAAAGGGTCACTAATAAAATCACAGTATTAACAGATTATAACAACATAGGGGTCGATTCCGAGTCGGGCCGGAAATTTCCCCGACCGAGCCGGACCCGGAGAGATTTCCGACCGAATCGGACCCGTGCAGTCCGACCGAACGAGTCCGATGCGTCCGTATGTTATCGGACACGAGTCGGTCGGACTCCCATTGAACTCAATGGGAGCCGGTCGTACAACGCGTACGCGGGCTCCCATTGCCTCAATGGGTGCGAGGCGGACAAGGGCGCCCCCTACAGCGAGTACGCCGCGGCGCTCCGCGGCGTACACGCACAGGTAGGGGGACCCATGGGTCCCCCTGTGTGCGCCTCGCACGGGTGCACGCGTACAGGGGGTCCGACACGGACCCCCAAAGTACGGCTCCGACAGCGAGGTTCGAGTCGGACGGCGCGAGTCGGTCGGAGCGGTCGAGGTGCGCATCGTACTTACCCGGCCGGAAAACGTCTCCATTGCGCGGTGCGGATCGGGTCCGACCGAAGTCGGTCGGAGCGGTACGGTCCGGGTACGAGTCGGTCGGAGCGGTCGGGTCGCCCGGACGAGTCGGTCGGCGAGTCGCATCGTACTCGCTCGGCCGGACCCGCGTACGGTTCGGTCGGGAAACAGGCTTTCGCATGGCTTTTTCCCGACCGAATGGTATTGGGTGCGCCTCCGACCGAGATCGGAATCGACCCCATAGTATGTTTAACAACTATGAAATGTGCCAAAGTTCATCATACTTGACGTTACCTCTTCTCTTGTTTCAAGTAAGACATCATCTATCATCTTGGTGATCATCATGGGAAGGCAGATGCATTAATGAGGCAGACATATGAGGAAGAAAAGCTTATTTCTCATCCAAACGTGTTAGGTAATTGCACGGTACTCAGTAATAATTGAGATTCCTTTTTGGAACAGGTCACTGGAGCACAGAAGAGAACTGCATTCATAAGGACTGTACCTGCTTCACACTTTGGTCTTCAGCCCAAAAATGACTGTGCCTTGTTCTTAAAGTGGAAGGAGTGGACTCTCTGAAGGCAACAGGTTAAAAGAGCTCCACCTGCATCATCTCAAACAAGGAGAACCCAGCTGGATAGCGTTCAGTGGACTTTTAAGGAGTTGGCCAGGTGCATTGTGGGTCTTGTAGTCCCAGCGTCCAAAGGAGCAACTCAGAGTTTCTGGACCCTTGGCTGATGTTGTGGACACTCAAAGACCCAAAAGAAACATTTGGCAAAGAAGGGCTGTCCTGCTGGACCCTTGGACTGCACAAGAGAGGACTGCACTCATAAGGACTGCACCTGCTGCACTCACAAGGCTTTACAACAAAATGAGTTTGCCTGTCTTAAAGGATTAGGAATGGACTCCCTGATCAGCAACAGGTAGCAAAGTGCTGGAAGCACTACTTGCAACATCAACAATGAGGACAATTCCAGCTGACAAGCTTCCCTGGATTTTACTTGGATTGACCAGGTGTATTGTGGAAGTTGTAGTCCCAGACCCCAAGAGGCAAACCAGAGCTTCTGAACCCTTGGCTGGTGCTGCGAACCAAATTTCTGCATCAAGAAACACATCTGGACGTAAGTGTGAAAGTGTTACATGGGGGGCGACCTAGACTCTTGACTATGTTCCGGTCCAGTGCAACCTTTTTTAACCCTTTGAGTGCTATTTGCTTCTAAGTGCAAGTTTTATATTTAATCTTTAAAAATTCATATCTTTGGTTCTCTACATTGGATTTTGTTTGTTTTGGTGTCATTTTACTCATACAATTATAACCTATGGTTATAAATTAGTGTGGGATTTTTATTGTGTATTGTGTCTTACTTATTTACTGTATTGGTGTTTTTAAATGCATTACACATCTGTCTCCTAAATAAGCCTGCCTGCTCGCAGCTAGCTACCAAGGGTTGAGCACAGTTACATGCTCTCGGTGTTTGAGCATATAACTGTTATTGTATAGATTTCAGGACAATCAAGATAGTAGTTCATGTCGACGTACAAATCACGTGGCAGATGACCTGACTACTTCAAAAGAATGCTTCCCTAGAGCTAAAGACATGGCCTATTCCTCGAACCAAATTGATATGGACCCCATGGGCACTACAGCATTTACAGCTCCACTCACTCTTGACACAGGTGCTGGACCCAGAGTGTCCCTGACCTTTTCTTCCCTCACACAAAAGTGATGAATGGTCCAGCCATCACTGGGCCCAACTGCATCCATGTCCCAATAATGTCTACTTCAGCTCCCATGCCAGCATGACCCATGGCTCTCCAAAGCTCTACACACTGTGCTTGGTGGAGAGCCTCTTGTGGTCATGAGGCCAGGCTGTTACAATCTCCCCTTACTTGGCTCGTAGGACCATCATCCACAGGCCTGCAGGGCTGTGTTCTCCTCCTCATCGACTTACCCTGCTCTATCAAGCTACTACCGAAGCGGTCCTTGCACATGGTGAATGACTCAACTACCAAGACCCCACTATCAGGTGACATGGCACCGATCTCATAGGATCCAAGTGTGTTTGAGCTTGTAAAATTATCCTCCTCACATCGCCATCTTGTCTCATGCTGCAGTAGCTCCAACCAGGATGTTACTGTGATCCTCTCTTTCTTTCATCACAGTACCTTCCACTATCTGTCATGAGCAGGTAGGATCCTAATTGCGATCAAATTGGTTCATTTTAGCATTCAAAATTACTGTAAATTTATGCAGCAAAATTAGCCCGGAGGAAAACTTCTTACTGCATTGGCAGTTGGCCACACCCACAGAAAGATAATGAAACATACATAGTGAATGGAAATTGCAATCTTATATATCAAGGATACATTTGACATAAAAGATCTAATATTAGAAAATTTGGGGAAAAAACACAGTGGACGGGAAGCAAATGGGCAGAAAGGAGACTTTGGCCAAGCTTTGGGTAAGAAAATTGTCAGGACGAAAATAGGAGAGTTAGATTTCACATAAAAGAGTTGAAGAATTGACAGAAAGGGAAAACATGGCTGAAGCAAACGTCATGAACATAGAGAAGATATGAAAACAAGTAAACAGTCAACTGACGTGAAAATGTGAGACAATAAATACAATTACATATTACTTTATTAGATTTTATTAGCAAACAGGACTGTAGTACTAATAGCACACATTGTCGATGTCCTGTTCCTAAATATACTTAGAATGGACTGCAATGCCATCTGTCTCCGCTTTCGTTTGCCTTTGCATCCAATGAGTTACAGAGTCATGCAAACTGCAAACATTTTCTCTATTTAGGGGCAGATTTACAAGCCCCCTGCTCCACCAGTACGTCACTTTTCGTGACGTACTGGTGGCGCAGGGGGCTCCTCGATATTTACAAGGAGAGGAAAAGCCACCATGCGTGACTTTTCCTCTCCTTGTAAATACCGTCCCTTCACACGCAGCACTTTGCGGTGAAGGGGCGTTCCATGGAGTGTTGCTGTGGGTGTTCCCACGCAGCACCCATGGAGCTAAGACACATCTCCAGAATTACGAGAAATCGTAACTCTGGAGATGCGTTTAAGCTACGCCACCCTAGAGGTGGCGTAGCGAGGCGCACCGAGGAGAAATGTTTTCATTTCTCCTCGTTTTCCTCTTTCAATGCGTGCTGCATTCTGCAGCACGCATTGAAAGAGGAAAAGCCTGTACTGATTGTTTTTGTGCAGAAAGGTGCCCTTCCTGCACAGAAACAATCTCCCCATGGCGCAGGCATCCTTGCACCATGGTGCAAGGGTGCCTGCGCCGGCGCTGGCAGCTGTTTGTGCGCCAGCGCAGGGAGAGCACAGGAATGCGACATATTCTTGTAAATATGTCGCATTCCTGTGCTCTGAAAGTGCCGCAGCGTGGCGCAGCCAAAGGGCTTGCAGCGCCACGCTGCGGCACTTTCTTGTAGATCTGCCCCATAGTGTTTTGGAATTGAAGAACACAAATTGCATTCAGAGAAACATTACACAATCATTGAAACTGAAGATGTCACTGTTGCACTGTCACAAACGCTGGATTTATGCATTCAGCAGCAATGCTATACAGGCATTCTCAGAATCTATAATTGCTTGAGATAAATGATCGAAGTATGTAGCAACCACGAAGCTTTTTGCGTATCAAAGAAATACTGGCATTTTAATTGACTCTAAAAGAACAAAGTCAGACACATGGCACTTTGAAGTGGAATATTATTTGCGTGTTTGCATCAGTCGCTTTAACGACTGTAAATATGATCATTATTCAATTCACATATACCTTTATTTTTCTGTGACCAAATAACCTAGGAGCACAAAAACATCAGGATGTTCTTATCTAAATGCATCAACACCACAAGATAAAAAAAAAACAGCTACACGATTTACAGCTCTCAGCACTTAGTCATTTGCCTTCCCTTCCCTACTTCTCAGAAATATTTTTTCCCAAAGATTGCCTGGTGCAATTTTATGAGCACGTTTTTGTCATATTCTGTTCCAACTAGAAATATTAGACACACTGGGCTCGAGTTAAAAAGCGTTTTCTTTGAGTAGCTTTTTCTTACTTCGGTATTGGATGTTAATTATTCCTGGCTCACTAAAATCTCGGGGCCCTTACATGACTGTGTGCTTAGCGATAGATACCACAGGTGTAGCCATTGCAGTTATACCGGGTACCGGAAGAAGGAAGGCATCTTCCAGCTCTTAGTTAAGAAGCTGGCCCTTGACTCATAGAAATTGTCTGCCTGGTTCCACCCATGTGAAGCTCTGTTAGAAAGAAAGGGGCTATTGCAATGTTCTGCTGTGCACACAAGTGTATTGTGTTTTTTGTTATTTCTAGTGCTTTTAATTATTATTATACATATTTGTAGGTCTGATGCCCAACATGATGTTCAGGGGGACATACACTAACTAACCTGTATGGTGCAGTCATTGGTCCTGGAGGATCGTGCCTCACTTGTGACTACTGCCACCAAGCATTTTGAGTTGAGCAACACAGGTGACTACGAAAAAGAGGAATAGGTGGGACAGGAAGACAGCATGCTTCTTTTGCTGTTCGGTTCATACCTGTAGTGCGGGTATGCGCTCTTTGTCTGGTCACGTCCTGCGTGCTAAAAATTCTGCATTGGGCATAACATCACTATAGTGGAAACATCAGCAGGTTTTACAGCAATTATTACTCCAATAAGGATCAGTCTCCATTTACACAACTGACCTTGGAATTTCCCACCTGTTTATACACCTGCAAAAGATGATTGCCTTGTCCTCTCAGTAACATACACTCTGACCCATTACACTATGCTCTGTAGTATTTTTGTTTTGGGTGCAGTAGTGTTTTGTTTTTAATAAGTTGTGACCTAAAGGTGTTATACTAATGTTGGTCACTGATTTCTTGCCTGTATATGTCTATATGTTTTTTGTTGTCAGTTTTTAACACCTGGTTTTCTGTGCATTATTGTTTTCTTGCTCATTGTTAGTTTCAGTTCATAGTTTTTTTGCTCTCTTGATCTCTGGTTTTTGAAATTATTTCAGCTAGGGTAATTCAAATTTTTGTTCGAATTGTAGTAATAAAATTGAAAATTTTGATAATTGAATCTGTTTATGGAACTGATTTTTGTAACCAGAACGACTGTATTTCATTTTTTGTTAAGGGGCCGTTGTCTCTAGAATTGTCCTCTCAGTAAGACACACATTAACAGTTTTAAGCAGATAATCAATATTCCAAACAAAGGTTTACACACAGCCGGTTAAAGCAGCTAGTGAAATAATATTAACAAAATGTTATACAGAAACATTCACTTATGTTAGTGTACACTGGTGGAGGAAGGTTCTGGGATTCCCTTTGCAATTATGCATTACGCCATATATTGAGAGAAAAATGGAGAGCACTGCATTTCTGAAGCGGTATATGGTGGTAACCCATAACCTTGACAGTGCCAGAATCTCAACTAAACCTAATAAAGATGAAAGTATAAAAAAAAAACCTAGGAATCAAAAGAGGAATGTCTGGCTCCTAGACCATGGACTACATTTAGGTGTAGCCTGTGGTCACAGCTGAGAACCCCGACTTGCTCCTTGCGACCACTGGCACTGCTTTTGCAACCCTTGGCCTCAGAGGTGGCTAAATCAATGCCAGGAACACTGTGGTTGCTCTGCATACCTTATTTTCAGCACATTCTTTATAATAATAGTGAATAGTAGTCTATTATTCACTATTAGACTATTAGTGTAATAAAAAACGGAGCACACGTATTTGGAATGGGATCTTGTATGTTGTGCTCATGCATGTGGGTAAGAATGTGAGTAACAGCATGTGTATGTGCACACATGTCTGTATGTGTAAGCATGTGTGTGTGAATGAAAGTGAGTGAGAGTCAGTGACAGGTTGTGAGTGAGATTGTGTGAGATCGAACGCCAAATTTGCTATTTTTTGACACAAGGGAACACTGCACCAAAGATGCTATGCTTCATCAAAGATGCTGTGCTGCCTTGCATCAAAGGGAGAGAAAATGTGCACCAAATGTCCTAAGATATGGTGCATTGATTGTCTCTCTCTTTGTGCGCTGGAGAAGTTTTAGCAGTCACATGCCAACGCAAACACCCTTGCACCGTAGTGCAATGGTGTGTGTGTTTGCTGAGGCATAGGTTTTGATCAGGAAGGGTAACCTTCCATTACAAAAACTATGCTTTAATGTTCTTTCCACTTTGTGGGTGTGCTGTGCAATGCGGCACACATGCCAAGTTGGAAAAAATTTTTTCCTCATTATGCTTGACTCGAGTAGCACGATTTTGGTGAAAATTCTTCTCTCCCAATTTTTTGAGGTAGGGATTTGAGTCAAAACCTATGAGTGGTTACATTGAAACGTCCATGCACCACCCATGCAAAGTCCATTTGACAGTAAATAACATAAAGGAGTGTATAGCGCATGTTTACGTTACTTTGGGATGCTATCCAAGATAGTAAATCCCACTCTAACACTTTGCATTGGGTTTGTCTCATGAAAGTGACACAAACACGGTGCAGAGCATTAGTAAATCTGGGGCTGAGTGGCAGTAAGTATGAGTAAGATTAAGAGCAAATGCAAGTGAGTGAGTTACAATGAATAAGAATGAGTGTAAGGGGGAGTAAGTGAGTGTGAGAGTGATGTTAGGCTCATGTAACATGCCTTCCTGGAAACAATCTGGGTGATATGATGTTACTTCCTTTGATGTCATTAAGGTCAAAGGGTATGTGATGTCACTTCCGCTACCCCTGGCATTTTGGTGAATCAACGCTCTGGACCGAGAAATATGTAAATGCTGCACTTAAAGGCCAAGGTCATAGCACTGTAAGGCAAATGTTTGCAGTTGGCATACCAATCCCAAATACAATCATCAGGTGCAGAACTGTAAAATGTGCACGAAGCATGTAAACTGAATCCTAAAATGACTAAATAACTAACCTTACTTGGAGCATTATCTTCTGCATTTACTCATGAAAAAACTGTGAGGCTGGTTGTCGAACAAGAAATCGAAAGCAGTTAAATTCTGGTGCCTTGAGAGTGGATAGCACAATCAAGCACTGCTGGAATGTGGCTGCAGCACCATGATCAGCTTGTCTGGAGTTTCAAGAGCTGAAACATAAAGAGATGCTGCTGCCTCTTGATCAGAAGTCTCACATGCAAGTGAACTATTATAGACCTGCTGTGATTTTAAAACTGAGCAGCACACAAGGTTCACACAAATAAGGGAACGACAGACATGCTATGCAGTTTCTCAGCCTTATGATGATGAAGGCAACAGTAAGGTCACCTGCCATGAGTAAACTGCTTTAAATTTGGATGCCCGCTGCAGCAGCTATGCAACTATAAAAAGCGTGCTACAGTAGGGCACAGCAGACACTATTCTAGTCACTCTTGGCTAAATATGAATTTTAATGGGCTGATCAAGAGGATCTCTCTTGGGCCTGAATTAGAAAATATCTGTTTCTAAATAGGACGCGTAATGTATTTCTCCATTTCAGAGAAAGCCCATGGTAGAATTTTAAGTGTGCCTTTTCCTAGGCAGGTCTGAGTCATGTAGAAGCTTGAAGAATATTTTTCTTTGTTGTTTAGACTGCTAAACATGAAAAAGAAACAAATAAGGATGCTCACACCCCAGGAGTTTCCCATGGGTGAGATTTCGATTTTCTATCCATGACCACTATGCCCTTTTTTAGCAGTAATGGACAGAAAATAATCCACCACACCATCAGCCATAAGTAAGGCAGGTGGTATAACAGCTTTATGCAACAGCTCCTACTCCAAATGCCATGGGAGTAAGTTTTCCAGTGGCAAAGCCAGCCAATGGGGTCATTGCTGTTAAAAAAATTGATGGTCTGCCCTACTCGAATTGAGTGGGCTGGCCAACAGTTTGGCAATCAGGGTATTTCATCACGTTTGTGTTCTAAATCTGGCCCTAAATCTTCATCTTTTCTTATGTTGTAGATCTAATGAAGGATATTAGAAATATTTAATCATTTGTTATGGAAGTCAATAATATATGACAGAGTACTGAGGAGAAATTATCCATTCTAGAAAGAAGGGTTTTGAAGGGAGAGCAGAGGATAAGTGTTGCTCAAAATGTCATGGCAAAGGTAAATAAAATGGCCAAGGAGATTAATCTCCCGAAGAAACAATCTGTGAAGTCTTAGAAAACAGAAAAAGTGGAACAACGCAAGGGGTTATGGAATTCATGATGGTGCCGAAGGTTCAGACATGATCTTTTTTTTAAAATACATTTTCCCAAAATTGTGGGTCTGTCTAATGCTTTTGCACTAAACATTCAAAGAGCTCATCGAATTGGTAAAAAAAAATATGTCCTCCAATGGGCCATCTAAACCTGTCAATATTATTGTCCCTTTTCTCCAAAGTACTGATCTTATGAACGTTCTTTTTTTCATAAAGGTAAGAAATTACATTTTATGGTCTGGACATTTTATCTTCACAAGATGTATCCAGCGTAACAGTTAACAGAAGGAAGGAATGTCTGTATTGGTGCCCAAAGTAGAGATCTTTGAATGGCAAGTTTGGTCTGATTCACTCATGTTTATTTAAGGTGATTGTTAGACCTGACTGCCTTAGGGTGGTCTTCCCCCAAACCTTTTGCCCGCTTGCCTCAAATTTTGCTGATCTCGTTTTTGTTAGCCTTAGGACTCTGTGCACTTTCCCACTGCTGACCAATAGTAAAGTGATGTACTCCTTTCCCTAAACATGGTTGATTGGATTTATCCACAATTGGTATATTTAATCTACCTATGTGTCCCTAGTAACGTGCACTACATGTGCCCAGGCACTGCACATTAAATGCTACTAGTGGACCTGCAGCACTGATTGTGCCTCCCAGACAAGTAGCACTTTAAACATGTCTAAAGACTGCCAGTGTAGAGCGCGTGTATGCAGTTTACACTGCCGTTTATTTATTTAAAAAGTTTTAAATAGCGCGAACATGACCCGAGAGGTTATCAGAGCGCTTTACAGAGAATTGAGAAACAAGTCAAAGGAGGCATGTGTTGTAAAACAGCAAAGTGGACAAAACATATATAGATAGTTATAGTTAATAGTTAATAGTCGAGGGTATCAGTATAGCAAAAATACAAAATATCATAAGTAAGCAGAAGAGCATGAATAAGTACGCAAAAGAACATGGGTGTTGAATACAGCAAAATGTTCCGGAACAATAAAGGCTGTGAAGTGGCCCATTGGGTTAGGAAGTCCCGCCAGAGCTTGGCTGACAAGACAATAGGCCGTGGCTAAAGTCTAATTCAGAAAAGTATTCATTGGTAAAGCTTTCACTTCCTTTTTGAAGGACACTGTTGAAGGATTCAGTCTGGTTTCCATAGGCAGGGAGTTCCAGATTCTCGTGGCAATACCCGAGAAGGTCTGAATATATGTTTTCATTTTTTAATTTTTTTTTGGTTTAAGCAGCAGGGCACTGGAGCTCCTGGAGGATCAAGCTCCTCCAGAAAGATCTAGCTTTTGTGCGAGGTACAGAGGGGTGCTGAAATGAAGGGCTTTATGAGTCATGCAGGCAAGTTTTAGTTGTATCCTTGCCCCAAAAGGTAGCCAATTTAGGGGCATATTAGCAAGGACCTGCAATGATTATCGCAAATCATTATCGTCGCCTATCGCTGGAGTACATCGCCGTTTTAGCGGCGTATTAGCAACGCTTTGCACAATGGCGATGTATATTCCAGAGATAGACGGCGATATTCGGCATCTGAGCAGGAAAAGCTGCGATAATGGCAGGGCGCTATGGAAATCCTAGCTGATAGGGGAGTGTGAATTTAACATGTCAATCCACCTCCCATTGTCAACATAGCTAAGTCAGGTCTGGAGCAGGTGTTAATTTCCGGCAATAATCGCGGGCAGCGCAGCTTTTGTTGTCGCTTGACCCGCGTTGTTAATAGGGCGTTGTTGTGTTGGCGAGGGATTTCATTCAGGATTAGGTGAGGTACGCCCACTTTGCATGTCATTAGCGATGATTATCGCTGACATGCAAAGCGGGAAGGAACTGGGCGCTATTGCCAGTAAGATGTCGCTAACTGCTGTTAGCGACAGCTTGTTAATTGGGCAATAATAATATCGCCGCTTTAGCGGCAGAAAGTGCCGCTAAAGTGGCGTAAATGCCCTTGCTAATATGCCCCTTAGAGATTTCAAATCCGGAGAGATGTGGTTGCTTTTATTGGAACCTGTGATGAGCCTGGCAGCGGCGTTCAAGGAGGCCCTAAGAGGTGCCAATCTGTACCTAGATAGACCGCAAAGGGTTGCACTGCCATAGATGACTAATGCTTACACAGGGGAATTGAAGCCATCGGGGGAAAGGAAGGATTTTGTTTTCCTTAGGATGCTCATTTGGAAGTTCACTCCTTTGGTAGTTGCGCTGATGTGATCCTGCATGTTCAAGATCTTATCCAGTACTATTCCCAGAGATCTCATAGAGTCTATGATATGTGGTGTGCATTTGAGAGCGGATAGAATTTTCAGATATTTTTCCATAATGGAGGCTTGCTTGTGAGGAATTCAGTTTTGAGGGCGTTAAGTTTGAGATGGTTGGAGGTTAGCCAATTTTGGGTTTTGTGCAGGGTTATGTTGAGTGTTTTGATATCATCAGGTGAAGAGATTTTAATGTACAATTGGGTGTCATCCGCATACATGTGATAATGGATGTTAGATGCTTTGAGGATTTCAGTAAAAGACTCCATGAATAAATTGATGATTGTGGGTGAGAGAGAGGACCCCTGGGGTACCTCCAGAGTGCAAGGACTGGAATTGGAGAGGGTTTGATTGACTTTAAATCTCTGTGTTCTGTTATAGAGAAACGAGGCAAACCATTTTAACACTGAGCCTACGTTCCAGAAGTATCAGCAGATTGTCATGTTTGACAGTATCAAAAGCTGCCGAGAGGTCGAGGAGGATTAGAAGGCAGGATTCGTTGTGATCAAGCATTGTAATAATGTCATCAACTATATGAGTGATGGCTGTTTCGGTGCTGTGACCCTGACGGGAGCCCGATTGGAATTGATCAAGAAGCTGGTATTCATCAATGTGGTTACACAGTTGGACATGTACACATTCTCAAGGAGCTTCGCCAGAGTTGAGATGTTTGTAATTGGCCAAAGGTTATTAAGGTCCTCTGGATTAACTGTAGATTTTTTGAGAATGGGCATTACCTGTCCGGACTTTAAGCAGTCTGGGATCTCACTTTGCAGTAGGGAAGCATTTACAATCTTGGTCCAGAGTGGAAATAAGGACCTTTTCAGCTCATTAAAGAAATTGGAAGGAAGGGGATCGTTATAGTGATTTGAGGGTTTCAGGGTTGAAAGAATGTTGAATATGGAAGTATCATTGAAGGTTGGAAATTGACTCCAATAAGCACTGTTTTTGGGTCAGTGACATATTGCAAGATGAGGCTGTTGGGGAAGCGGGTAGGAACGAAAGATCGCTCAAGGCAGTCCTAAGATCAGATTCGATCTTGTTAGACTTTTCAAGGAAGAAGGAGGCAAAGGAGATAGAATGTGAAGGTTATTGGATTGAAGTTTAATCAAATCAAACATTTTTTGGGGTGATTTCTGTATTTATTGTACAGACTCCTTCTCAATCTCAAAAGCTTAAGGTGTTCAGCCCAAGTTGTGTGTTGGGCTGTCACAAATTTGAATCAGGTTGAGGTCAGCTAGGAAGTTTTTAAGACTATTCACAGCCTGATCATTCGGATCATTCCAATGTAGATTGAAGTCTCCCAGGAAGATCTGGGGACAATGGTGACCCAAGTTGGATGAGATGGTTTCCTTAGTTTGTTCAACAAGTGTGAGGTTGTCTCCTGGTAAATGGTAAAAGATTTGCAGGTTGCATAAATGGCTGTGTTTGCTGAATGATGTCTTTGCACAGATATTCACAAGAGGAGAGAATTGCGGAGGGAGACTGTTTTGCTGTAAGACTATTATGATATATACAAGTGATGCCTCCACCAGTTCTCTTAACTCTATCTAGTCTGATAATGATGTGGCTAGGAGGGACTAGGATGTCAAGGACAGAGCCCGAGGAGTCATTTAGCCAAGTTTCAGTAAGGATTAGGAGGTCAAGTTCATGAGCTAGGATGAGGTCAGCGATGTCTGTGGCATGTTTCACAGCTGATCTACAGTTAAGAAGCATGCATTTCACATGTGTTTTGGAGGCAGTGGGAGTAGGCTGTGTGATGTGAACTTGCATAAGGTTAGAAGTATTTAAGGCATTAGAGTTATGTCTGGGAGCTCTATGAGGGTTTAGTGAAATAGTTTGAATACGTCCAGGAATGTCTGGCTTGGCAATTTGTGTGGAGTTATATGCTAGGAGGAGGGAGAGAATGTCAGTGTTAGATAGATAGTTCTTAAATCTAATGGGTCTGGAGAGGGCGTTGGGTAGGGAATGGTTCTCCAACTCTGGTAGGATGATTCCCACTTAGGGTCATTCCTCTTCTCAGAAGGAAGTGATGGCACCTTATAGTATTGGTTAGTCTCTTGCATGAACATCCACAACACCTTATTAGACAATAAGTCATAAGCCAACTCTAAGGTGATGTTATGAGCTTTTGAAGGTCCCAGGTGATCTCCTCAAGCCTGGAGGCAGGACAGGGCTGGTGATCCATAATTGTGGAATACATATGGGGACTAACCCTGGGCGTAGTTTGCATAGTAGCACTACACATAGCTACGCAAAGTACACTTTGAACTACACATAGCTACACGAATTGCATAGTGCGTAGCAGTAATCTTGTCTGCACTGTGCAATAATTGCAAATAGCATCTTGCACAGTGCAAGGTAAGATAAAATAAGTATCTCTGTCTTTATATGCTAAAACGCATATCATCATTTCACAAAAGTAAAAATAACAAGCAGTGAGAGAGGTGATGATTTTGGGATCCTCCCTAACCTAGGGAGAGAACCAAGCAGATGCCTTGAAAACAAAAAGCACATCTTATTGAACGATTCGGTGGTGGTCCCAACCTCTTAGGACCACCCCAAGCACAGTTATTGGCAAAAATACAATCCCAACCAAAGGCCCTGCAAAGCATTATGGGACGAGATTAGCAGTGGGCAGTGAATATTATAGTATCCAATACCAAAATAATTCTACAAAGAGCTGCAGTTCAACTAGTCGTTACTAGATGTCCCTCACGAGTCAAATGCAAAAGCATTGAAATTATTATTACATCAAGCTGCAGTTCCACTAGTCGTTACTAGATGTCCCTCACTAGTCAAATGCAAAAGCTTCATGAAAGGGTTTCAATGCTTTTGCATTTGATTCGTGAGGACATCTAGTAACGACTAGTGGAACTGCAGCTTGATGTATTAATAATTTCAATGCTTTTGCATTTGACTCGTGAGGGACATCTAGTAACGACTACTTGAACTGCAGCTCTTTGTAGAATTATTTTGATATTGGACACTATAATATTCACTGCCCACTGCTAATCTCGTCCCATAATGCTTTGCAGGCCTTTGGTTAGGATTGTATTTTTGCCCATAACTGTGCTTGGGGTGGTCCTCCTAGGAGGAAGGACCACCACTGAATCGTTCAGCATGATATGCTCTTTGTGTTCAAGGCATCTGCTTGGTCCTCCCCTAGGTTAGGGGGACACCAAAATCATCACCTCTCTCATTGCCTCATATTTTCATTGTCAAAGTTCACTTTTTTGAATTGGTTATATGCTTTTTAGCATGTAAAATTGCATTATCAAAGCATTTGTAGGTGGTAATGATTTTGCTACTACGCTATGTGTTTAGCGCAGTTTTACCACTGTACTACATGCAATTTGCGTAGTGCGAAGTAGTGCAAACTACTCATGCTCTTTGAGCGTAGTACTAGGCCCAGGGTTAATGGGGGCGAGATGGAGACAGACCATCCCACAAGGTGGTTTTCAAGAGATGCTGGCCAGATGAGGCAAGTGGGGGGAGGTGGAGTTGGAGGGGTGTAAAAGCTTGGGCAGCAGGGGAGTCATGCTCTTGAATTGAAGAAGCACAGGGGAATGTGGCATATTGCTGGTATTATGGTTTGAGAGTGCCGGCTTCAAGGTAGTCAATAAGTGATCCTGGGGCGATGTGATAGGCAAGTTAGCTGTATCTAAGTCAGTACATAAGGGTATGGGTAGGGATGGAGTGTTAGATAGGTATCCATTGCCATGAATGTCTGTGTCCCCAGCTATCAATGGATGGTAGTGGTGCTGTCTGGGTTGTTAGGTCACGGTGGGAGAGTCAGAGCTTCCTGGAAGAGGTGGAGCAATGGGAATATGTGTTCTGTTCATGGTAGCAGGGGAAATACTTAGGTGATTGGGGCTATGTAAGGAGACTTCTTGGGGGTTCTGTGGAATGGGTGAAGGGCTAGAATCCCTGGTTGATTTGTAAGAGTCATTGTTACTAAAGGAATTCTTAATGCTGAGAACAATTCATCAAAGACCCCTAGATTATGGTCTAAGGCTTGTATGAGGATAGTCCCATTGTTATAAATGGATATGGTAGCAGCCGCTCTGTATGTTGGCAAAGGGGCTGCAGAGAGTCTTAGGCCATGTAGAAATGTCTTAGCTGAAGAGATCCTGGGTAGTGAGTAGAAAGCCTTCCTCCACTGTTCTCTTCTTTTAGTGTAGAAGATCAGATCGTTTGTAATAGATCCTTTGTTTAAACAGAAGTATGGATCAGAGATTCGGGTTTCTGGATTTGAATTAAGAAGAAGACTGTGTTTGAGGGATTTCAATGCATTTTTAGTTAGGCGGATAATTAATTATGAAACTATTGAGACCCAACCGCTCAAGCCATGTTGCCTTGGTGTTTAAAAATCCTCTCACCAATCCTTAAACTCCCCTTTCATTACATATAAATCACCCCTTAAGTAGACCCTAGGTAGCCCATAGAGCAGGGTGCTGTGAAATTAAATGGTAGGACATGTACTTTTAAGCTTGACATGTCCTGGTTGTGAAAAACTCACAAATTTGTTTCTGACCACTGTGAGGCCTACCCCTCCCATAATTTAACACTGGGGATTCCTTGCTACATATAAGACGTGGAAATTCCCAATTGGAAGGAGGTAGAGCTGTCATGTTTATTACCTATGGAAATGTAATGATAAATCCTCTTAAATGGTAAAGTTGAATTTAACGGTACAATTTTAAAATGGCACGTGAAAGATCATCTGTTCATTCCTTTCATCACTAGTGTGTATTTTGCTTTCTCACCCTAAGTGCGCTGGGTATGCCTAGACATGGGTCCCAGGCTCACTGTCCCATCGGATTCAAAATAGCCTGGCTGATGAGGAGTGATACCCCGAAATCGGTCCCAGGATACCTGTTTCTGATCAAGGGGGGACCTGGCTTGACCATTCGGGCTGGACTGTACCGATGAGGAGCAGGGTGAAGACTGATTTGCATATGTCTGGGTCTGAACTGGGATGGCATGGTGAGCAAAAGAACAATGGATTTAACCTAGATCTCTTGACTGGGGGTGAATGTTTGATTTGTTCCACATTCTGGCCATCATTTGTGTATCTTTTAGTTTTTAGAAAGATGGCATTTTCCTGCTCTTAGCCATGTGTGCCAGCAGCCTGTCTCCAATACACGTCTGGGGTGGGTGACAGCTGGACTTTGTGCATTCCCTCTAGACAGCCACAGACAATGGGAGCTTACGTGTGACTTGATGGGCCATCCACATCCTGATGGGTCATCCTGGGCAGGATGGGAGGGAGGAGCTGGGCACAGCCTCATACATACACCTCAATCTGTGTCCTGTCCCCACACAAAGGACTCCCTAACTCCTTGTACTGAGTCTGGAGCCAGGGCAGGAAGGGAGGACCTCTTTGCACTTCAAAGCCCCTCTTTGATGTATCCCCTACTTCAAAGGCACCACTGGGTATAAGAACTGGGCCTCCAACCCTACCCCTTCAGTACACTTCTGGACCAGTGGATACTCTGCCAGGAAGAATGACTGCTGTGCTGCTGAAGGACTACCACTCTGCTGGACTGCTGCTCTAGAAGAACTGCTTTCATGCTGTGCTGATCAGCTGCCTACTGCGCTTCTTGCCTGGATGAAAAGGACTGGACCCACATTACTTGAACCCAGATCCAGAGTGATTCCAAGAGCTTGCTGGATTGCCTCCTGCTTTGAAGTCTCAGGCACATGAAAGACTTCCAAAGACTTCCAAATCACATGCCTCAGCACTGGGACTCTGTCACCTGTGAATATGTCCTGTCAAGTGGTGCCAATCCAGTCCTGGGCCCTTGGATGTGGCTTTAAAGTGCTGCTCCAGCAGAATCTATGCATCGCCTTCAACGCAGAGGACTCACAAAAATACATCTCCTCCACTGCGAACACATTGCCGCTGTTGTGAGGATTGACTCTGATGCATTGTTGGTTACATGGAGCATCAGTGCATCACCAACTACGCAGCGTCGACTCCATTCTCAACACATTCTTGCCATTGCGCATTGCCTTCCTTGGTGGAGTGACGACGACTCACCGCCTCACCTTGCATCTTTGGTTTGATGACGGTGAATCGCCTCCTCTGCAACCCGCATTTCATCTTTGACGACAACGCAACCAAGGTACTTTTCAGCGGACCAAGGCTGGTCCCTGTATCTGACCCACGCTCGATCGTGATCGGCCTAATCTTTTGGATTTGACCCAGTCTAGCACAACCAGATTGCTCCAGTTGGTGCTTTATTCTTTTAAGCACTACATTTCAGTTTATTATTTGAAAATTCATAACTCCAGTTCTACTTATTGGATTTTTGTTGTTTTGGTTTTGTTTTGTTCGTTACATTAAGTGCAATTGTTCTAAGGAGGTGTGGTATCTTTTTATGTAGTGCTTTCCCTGTTTTACTGTTTGAAGTTGGCGCTTTCTTCTTTTAAGCACTACATTTCAGTTTATTCTTTGAAAATTCATAACTCCAGTTCTACTTATTGAATTTTTGTTGTTTTGGTAATGTTTTGTTCCTTAAATTAAGCTCAATTGTTCTAACAAGGTGTGGTATCTTTTTGTGTGGTGCTTTCCCTGTTTTACTGTTTGAAGTGTTGCACAAATACTTTACACATTGCCTTAAGTTAAGCCTGACTGCTCTGTGGCAAGCTACCAGGGGGTGACCCCAGGTTAATTTAGGGTGTGTTTGAGACTTACCCTGACTAAGATTGTTGTTCCTGCTTGAACAGGGTGCATACCTCTTCAAAGCAGAAACCCAGTTTCTAACAGTGATGCATAAAGGCAAAACACTCACCTTGGAGAATCCAGAAAATCTATGGGAATATTTTCAGCTCCACTAGGGAGAAGATATGGAAGTCATTAAAATTTAATTGAGGGCTTAATCATTGGATATTGTCTTTTTTTCTTCTCTCATCATGCTCATCACTGTGTTTTTTAAGAGTAATTTTTATTTTTATTTTCAGTGTTTCTTCGATTATTTGTATTTTTATTCCATAGATAATTGTCTGTAGATATGTGCTACATTGCCACTTCAATTTACTGTTTATCTCTTTTTGCAGATTTCATGTTTCCATGGTGATTGTGGTGGTTTGTTCAGCATGTCATTGGAGGTCCATGTCTTGCATTTTTGTAGCCTGTTTCTATTTAAGTGTTGTCTTTTAAATCATGCTTTTGATTGGGTAAGCCATTTTGATTATCTCGACTTTTTTGGCTATCATTCATTTTGGTGATTCACTATCCCACATTTCCATTGTTTATTCAGATCTGAAATGTCCTGGTTGAAGTCATAATGACTTCTTACCATATGTTATCATTACTTATATTTCCTTCCTTCCTTCCGGCAATTAATGTTTCGTCTGACACTTATAAGGTCTCTCCATGTTCTACAATAAATGTGTGTGCATTTCGCTTTCTAAGTTAAAGCATATAATCTATGTGGAGTTACCTGGAACGTAAAGGAACTATGAAATCCCTTTAAGAATCAGAGAGTTGTTACTTATTTATTGAAAATGTCTACAAGAGACTCGTCTTACAGAGAATTCCTTGAGGAGAGGATGGGTAATGTTTATTATTCTTCTGTGGATAATAACAAGAATGAAGAAAATATCCTATGTGCCACCCCTGACCCCCTTCTTCTGCTTGACGACTCTGGGTTCATCAAGCCTCCTGATCAGCCTGTCAACTCCATTAGCACCCAGGCTCCCTCGCCGCCCCAGCAGTCTGTTCATTGTGACCGGTTGCTAGGCAACCGTCTGGCCACCATTTTGCTCAGACTACGATGCTAGTGCATCACAGGCCTCACCCCCAGACTCATCCACTGCTCTGCCCACCCCCTCAGGCTACTTAATTCTGCCCACTGGGTAACATTAGTGAGCCTGTCTTGACCCCGACCCCCCTCTCCCGTGTGACGACTCAGGGCTCATTGAGCCTCCTGATCAGCTTGTCGACTCCGTTGGTGCCGAAGCTTCCTCGACACCCCTGCCTTCTGCTCATCATGACCAGTTGCTAGGCAACGTACAACGCTAGTGCATCGTGGGTCTTGCCACCAGACCTGCCCGCCGCACCGCCCACCCCCTCAGGCTGCTTAATGATGCCAGCAGCAGTGCAGCCGTGCGGACAGTGCACCAAAGGCAAGCCCGTCTGCACACTTCCACGTCCCAACTGCACCCAGTGCCAGAAGCCCTAGCCGACCGGCCGTCCACCACTACTCCAGCTCTGCTCTCTGAGGAATGGACCTAGGATGCAGAAGCGCCCTCTGCTGTACTCGCTTACCGAAAGACACAGAAGAAGCTTTTGACTGCCTCCACTGCTACTGCATCTGTAAATCCATGGAACCACGGACTCCTACAAAGGCCACCAACCACCAGCCCAAACTACAATGCATGCTCCTAAATGCCCACTCCCTGGACAAGCACGCCATCGAACTCCGTGTCACCATCACCACCACCTGCCGCGATGTAGTGTTCCTCACAGAGACCTGGCTCAATCACTTCTCAGCCCCCGACATAGCCATTGCCACTCTAACTGGCTAAAGAAATGACCTAGAAAGACTGACCAGGCAGATCCGGAGGAGGAGGAATTGCCCTCATCCACAAGGACACCATCAGGCTCACTACCTCTGACGAACCCCCTTACTCGACATGGAAAACCTCAACTTCCAAATCCAAGCCAATACCAAGTCAACCATTAGAGGTACCCTCACCTAAAGACCACCAGGAACTGACCTTTTTGCAACACTGTTTCTGAAACCATTGCCCTTCCTCGCCTTGGAATTCAGACACTACCTCTTCCTTGGCAACCTTAACTTCCACATTGAAGACCCCTCAAACACCATCTCAACCACCCTGCTAGACTCCATGGATAACCTGGGTCTCAAACAGATCGTCACCATCCCCACGCACATTGCCAGGCACACCCTCAACCCCATCTTCACATCCAGCATGAAGATCTGGTTCAGCCACACAATGAGCTCACCTGGACAGACCTTTGCATCGTCCTTTTCACCATCGCTGTCACCCGACAAGTAACTGCTGCCCCACTCACCGCAGCAGCTGGAACATCCTCAATGAATCCCAATGGACAACCACCCTCAACACCACCACCCTCCACGCACCTGACAACGTCAATCAAGCAGCCACCCACCTATCCAAAGGCTGACTCCATCACACCCATTAAAACTCTCAGCAACAGAAGAACCAACAAGCACACCAACTGGTTCACCCCTGAATCAAAGCAGAAAAACGCAAATGCAAACCTCTGGAGATCAACTGGCACACCAGCAGAGACCCGGGTGACCACCACACAGCCTTCAAAATGGCCCTCAAAGCCTACCACCACGCCATCAGAGAAACTAAAGAAACAGCACTTGCCACCCGCCCCCAGTCCACTAACCACACCAAGGATCTTTCAATGTTGTCAGAGATTTCTCCTCCCCAGATGCCGTCGAAAACACCATATAGCACTCCAGTCCCTCTGCAACTCACTCCCCGACTTCTTAAACACCAAGATTGCTAACATCTACAAAAACTTTGAAGCTGGACCTCCCCGCCCCTTCCACCAGCCTCCCACCCTACTTCCTGACTGACTGGACACCTCTCTGCACCGAAACCACTAAATCCCTTATGTCCTCCATCCAATACGGAGCTCCCACCGACCCCTGCCCCCACCACATCTTCAACCTTGGACACAAAGAAATCGGACCTCTACTCATGCAGCATTCAGCTCCGCCACCTTCCCAGAAACCTGGAAGCACACCAAAGTCAAACCCCTTCTGAAGAAGCCCACAGCAGACCCATCTGACCTCAAGAACTACTGCCCCACCTGGCTCCTCCCCTTCCTGGCCCAGGTACTGGAGAAAGCCATCAACCCCCAACTCACAGACTACCTGGAATCCAACCACCTGCTCGACCCCTCCCAATCCAGCTTCCGCCTGAATCACAGCACAGAGACCGCCCTTATTGCCGACACAGATGAAGTAAGAACCATCCTTGACAGTGGTGAGTCAGCAGCCCTGATCCTCCTCAACCTGTCATCGGCCTTCAACACCATCTCCCACCACCTCCTCATCCAAAGACTTCAGTACATTGGCATCTATGGCAACACCCTCAAGCTGCTATACTCTTTTCTCACCTCCCACCATACACCTCCAACTCCAAGAGCATCATCTGTAGAGTACCCCAAGGCTCCTCACTCAGCCCCACATTGTTCGATGTCTACATGACTCTGCTGGCACCCATCGCTTGTAGCCACAGTCTCAACATCATCTCCTATGCCAACGCCACCCAGCTCGTACTCTTCCTCACCGAAGACACGGACACCACCAGAGGTCACTTCCAGAATGCCCTGACCGATGTCGCCGACTGGATGTGCCTCAAACTCAACACCTAGAAAACCAAAATCTCCTCTTCAGAAGAACCCCTCACTGTGGGATGACGTCTGGTGGCCCTGCGCCCTCAGACCAGCACCCACCACCCACGCCCGCAACCTCAGAATCATCATTGACCACAAACTCTCCATGTGACATCAGATCAACTCGGTCACCTCCATCTGCTTCAACACCCTCAGAATGCTCTGGAAAGTCTTCAGAAGGATCCCAACTGACACCAGAAGAACCATACTCAGCAGTCGCCTTGACTATGGAAGCACCCTTTACGCTGGAATCACCACCCTCCTCCTCAAGTGCCTCCAAACATTCCAAAACGCAGGAGCAAGACTCATCCTGGACCTGCCCAAACGAGCCCGCATCACCTCCCACCGCTGTAGCCTGCAGTGGCCCCATCAAGAAGGCATGTCACACACGCCTACAAAGCCCTCCACAACACGGGACCAGAATACCTGAACAACCACCTGACATTCCACCAAGCCACTGGACACCTGCAGTCTGCCGTCCTGGCCCTCGCCGCTGTTCCCCTCATCCTTCGTACCCAAACCAGAGGATGGTCCTTCTCCCGCCTTTCAGCCAAAGCCTGGAACAACCTCCCCATCCACCTCTGCATGTCTACCTCCCTCACCGACTTCAAGAGTAGACTCAAGACCTGGCTGATTGAGTAGCTCCACCTCACACAAGTCCCTGGATACCCCTTGGGGCGATGAGCGCACTCTACAAATCTCTGATTGATTGGATCCATATGTCATTGAGGTTGGCGATTACTTAAAGTGAAATGGACATGGAGGGAGGTAGATTTGAAAATATATGGAAGCCCTTTTTCTTTCTTAAATATACATGCCCATAATGGAATGGACGTACATTTTTAAAACAATATATTTTGAAAAATATTGATTTACCCTAGAAAGAATTTTTATTTGGTGAAGCTTATAATCAGTTACTTGATCCTTTAGTGGGCAGGAGTTCGAACAGAAAATATGTTTTTAATAAAATACAGAAATCTTTTAAAAGAGCAATTACTCTCAAGGGGTAAATAGGTGATTTAAGAATGTTTATCCCTGAGTGTATGGAATATATCTTCTACTATCCGAGGCACCATTCTATATCTAGAAATATTAACATTTTCTCAGTAAATATCTCACCAAATTCCCGATTAATGCAGACATTGGTAATATCCTATTCTCTAGTCACTCTAATAGATAATTTCATGTTACATGATAAATTGTTTGTGAAAGGGTTTGAATGTATTGCCATTGACTTTTTGTTTAGCATGAACAAGATTCAGGATACCAACATAAACATTATTTGGAATTCTTTCAAAGAAGTGCAGGGTTCTATTATAAGTTATACAGCTGCAAAGAAAAGGAAAGCAAAAAAGAGTTAGCTGGTATTCTCCAACAAATTAAGGGAATGATTCACAGAGGTCAACTTACACTTTTGTGTAAGTATACTTTGTGTAAGTGTGCTTTTTTGGGGGGTATTCACAAACAGTGACTTTAGTTTTATGAATAGTAATCTCACAACTGCGGAAAATCTTCAGTCAGGGCAGAGACCTCCGCACATTAAAAGATAGGACAGGCCTATATTTTTATTTGCAGATTCTCTTCCAGGAGTGTGGAGTCTCCATAGTTGAAAATTACTGTTAGTAAAATTAAACTTGTAGTTTGTAAATAACAACAAAATAGTAAACTTATGCAAAAGTGTAAGTTTACCATTGTGAATCCGGCCCTAAGAGCATAGAGCATGAGCCTATTCCTCTAACTTTAATCCCAGAATCACTTCATATAGGCATAATTTGAATTTACAAAAAATCTGTGGAGGAGGCATGTTTCTATTTATTGAAAATGAATGCATGTTATGATCGGCGGTCAAATAGATTTAGGAAATTATTACCTAAATTTAAAAATCCAAAAACAGAAATCTAAAACTAATATCATTTTAGATGCTAAAAGTAGCATGCTTTCCAGAGATTCTGACTTACTGAATTGTTTTGGTTAATATTACTCTTGATTATATACTTACCCATCTGCTAATGCCTTGGACAATCATTTTAAATCTATACCTAAAGCCCCTCAAACTAGGACTGATTTGTCACAATTAGAAAAATATATTTATAAAAATGAGTATTTGCTGCTATCAATAAACTTCCCGAAGAAAAAAGTGCCTGACCCCCAATGGATTTTTTATAGAAAATTTCACCCACTTTTCTAAAAAATCTCTGTCCAAACATTTGCTTCTTTTTGAAAATTGCAATCCAGTTAAAAAAAGGAATATTACCTTCCAAGAAGCCTTGTTGTATTTAAATCCCCAAAAATAAAAGGAGCCTTCTCTTTGCAAGAACTATAAGCCCATTTCATCTATCACCACTGACCCATAAAATCTTCTCTAGTGATACACATAAGTGATTTTATTCCTGGGATGCTTCATCCAGAAGTGAAAAATCTGGATTTATAAAAGTTGTTATATGTATGATATATGAATCATAATTTTAAAGCATTACATAATACTATTCATGGTGCCTCCAAACTTACTGAACAAATGACTGCTATGACATTAATTGCTAAGCAAACCTTTGATCATGTTTGTTGGGGTTGTATGATGAAGGGCTTGCAGTGGCATGGGTTTGGTCCTAAAATTATACAATTTTTAGCTTGCTTTTATACATATCCCAAATCTTCAGTTTTTTAAAGATTATTAAATTCTCCTATTTTCTCCACAAAAGGGGTAGGAGACAAAATTATCTTCTTTCCCCCTTTTATTTTTTTATTTTATGTTTTATCCTAGAACCATCTTTAAAGGAAATGTGAAGGTCCATTTTTTGTCAGGTTATTCCTACTATAGTAAGGAAGTAATACTCTTTGAATATGAAGGTGACATATTCCTATGTATTTCAAAACTGAGTAGTTCTCTACAATCATCTTCTGAAGCATTAGGGCCTTATTCCAAGTTTGGCAAATAGGATATACTTTGACAAATGTGGTGGAGTTCCTTTATGCCGTGTTACAGTTGAATTATAGTCTATGGGGCCTGTAATATGGTGGAAGGAATATCTGTCACATTTTGATGGAGTTTTCCTTCTGCCAAACTTTAAATAAGGCCTGTTTTTCCACGTGTCTCTATTTGAGAAAATAGGTTACTGGTTGGGTAGGATGTGATTCCTACCCAAGTAATAATTCCCAAAATCCCATTAAGTCAAAAAACACAGTTTTAATAATTCAGAAATGGGCTCAACTCTTTTTGGGTATGACACAGAACAGACAAGCTCAACTTAGGAAAATGTGTCAAGTATCTAGCACAACTAAAACAGACAAAAAGTCAAAACACCACTCAATACAACCAATTTAAAAAAATGAAGAAAAATTGAATAAAAGATACAAATAACACCAAAATGACCAAAAAAATGTTTTCAATGAAAAGGTCAGGATATATGAATTTTTAAAGTTTTAAGGAAAAAAAACACCAAGAACAAGTAAAGTTTCAACCAGCAATCACTGTTTTCAGTTGACAAGGACCTAGGTGTAATTTCAGGCTGATCGCAATGGAGCAATGTAGTATTGTGTATTATTTAGTAATAAGGTAGAATGCAGAATGCTCTCTACTCTCTATGTTCTATGTATGCATTCCTTGTTCTAAATTCGGCATATAAATTGGTGGGGTTAAAAATGTTGGGGATCTTGTGCAGGCTGGATTACTGAAACTGGAATAAAAGAAGATTAATGCAAAAATCCACGTTTGGAGCCTCTTTGCAGTGTGAATTGCAAAATGATTTCAGCAATGAGGGGTGTGTTCCAACCACAGTGTTTTTACACTTTGTCGGATTTCAGTGTGTGAACCTGCAGAGAAACAGATATAAAACCAGAAATTTCAGAAGATCAACAACAATTGCTGATGCCAGTATTTGGTTTTGCGAGTGGACGTTGTTGGGTGATGTACTATATAGAATTTTATCAACGATTCTATCGGGTATTGGCACAATTGCTAAATATTCTGTTAACAACTGCTTTGTTTACCTTTAAACACTCCTCTGTATGCAGCTAAGAATCCATTGATTCACGAACAGGCATCCTTGTGCAAGCCACCCTGCGTGCCAGGATGTCTACGCATGCAGCATTTGCTAGCGCTGTACATTCTTTGATGGAATTCCCTGCTTACAATGTTTGTGTACGCATCAGCACGTAAGGTCACGCAATGTGACCTGTATTGCTGCCATTTTGTTTTGGGTTTGGTCTACAGCATCTCAGTGCTCTGGTTGCTACAAGTGCTTGATTTCCTGTCACATAAGACTGACGTGGCATCTGCATATGTATTACTATCATTCTATTGATGCCATGGTTACATAGAATGTTTGTCATGAGCGCTCAGTGTTGGGAGCCTTGCTACAGTGGATGGAATGTATCTTTTGAATTGTGCCTGGGCTGTTAATTGAGATAGCTGCTGTGCCTGGATGGGACTTTCTTATCTACAAATAAACGTACTTCTTACCTCGATGACCTGCCTTGAGTGATCCTTCATCTCCGGATCTTTCACTGGCGTAGTCGGCAGGATGCAGATGTGAGAAGTCCTGGAAAGAAAATCTCAACGGCGAGTCTTCAATGCATACGTACGTTTGAAGGTCCAGCTTGTAGGTACTTTCTTGTTATATATTTAGCGGACCTAAGAGTCACTTCGCGTTGTGACTCCTTCGTGTTTCTTTCCCTTCTGAAGCAATTTCTGTCTTCAATTACACGACGGTGAATCCTGACAGTTTTGAATTGTCACTGCTCGTGAGCCGTCACTTCAATCAAGCGGTACTTTCCTCAGCAGCCTTTAATGAGTCCAGACGTACTTTTGAGTCTGGCCGTGTAGCTCATCTACGGCTAAGTCTTCGGGTCCCTCTTCGGAGTGTAGCGGCTTAGACTGCTTCTCAGTCTTTCTACCTCTCTGTCGTCTGGTATCCACATTGCGCATCATCGCAAGTTTAGAGGCAAGACCGCCCACTCTGTGCGTAGCAATCATTTGGAGGCGGGACCGCCCATACTTTGTACAGTGCTCCCAGCTGATTCCATCGCACGTTTGGAGGCAGGACCGCCCAGTCTGTGCGCAACGCTCACTTGGAGACAGAACTTTGCACTCTGCATGTAGCGCTCTCAGCTGGTTTGGAGGCAGCACCGTCCACTCTTTGTGCAGCGCCCTCGGTTCTTCTTATTTTCAAGTTCGTGTTCACAGTGATAGGCACACTTGAGCACAGCCTATCCTGCATTTTGGTTTTAATGTATTCAAGTGCATTTTCACAGTGATAGGCACACTTAAATATCGCCTATTCTCTGATTCATTTTTTATAAGAGAGCCTCCACAGTGGCAGGCACACTCAACCGGGAACAAAAGTTCTCAGACTAACAATCTATTTTTAAAGTACAGCCACTTGTTTTTTTTTTTGCAGTTCGAAACAAAATGTTGGTGTTTGCAAAGTATTTCACGCTTTGTTTATTTTGTACTACGCAAAATGTTACTGCTCCTCCTTTCTTTTTAGTTTCACCTGGAGAGCCCCCCCTTAAATGGCAAAAATGGAAGAAAGTGTTTGAACGGTATGCTAAGGTATGCGGGACACCACTAAGTGCTGAGCGAAGGTCTTCTCTTTTACTGCATTGTTTGGAGTCTGAGGGGCAGGAGGTGTATGAGCATCTTCCGGAGTTAAGTGGTCCTGAGGCACAAGATCTTAATGAATATGATATCTGCATTAAGAAGTTGGACAAACATTTTCTCCCTAAAGTCAGCACGATACTGGAAAGGTATAACTTTGCTAAGAGACTACAAAGTGAAGGAGAAATGGTTGAAACTTATGTTACTCAACTAAGAAAACGTCCCTCTTCCTGTAAATTTGCTAATCTTCTCGATGGAAGGATTAGGGATCAATTTATGGTGGGATGTAACATAGAGAGAGTTAGGGAAGAACTATGGATGCGTGATGAGCCTTCTCTTGACGAAGTGTTACAGGTTGCTAAAAGAGTCAAACACTCCTTGAAGTGCGTGAAAATCATTAAGAAGGATAAACAACCCATTGTTCAAGTTGTTAAGGCAGATACAAGGAAAACTATGGGCAAAGCTGAAGTGACTGATATGAGACACAAAATCACTACTAGTAGGTGTTACAGGTGTGATAAGGTGGGGCATTTGGCTAATGACAAGAATTGCCCTGCGTTAAAAACTATATGTTCAAGGAGTAAGAAGAAGGGGCATCTTGCAATTGTTTGTAAAGCAAGAGCTTTCTCATACTCCAATAATGTGAAGTGTATTGAAATGGAGGAAGTTGAAGAGGGTTTTGTTTGTGGACAAATTGTTGTGCAGGTTGAGAGTTCTGAGATTAAGTCCAAGACATGTCCCATTGACACCATTCTCATAGAGGGACAACCTACCAAAGTTCTCTTCGATTCTGATGCTAAGATTGCGATAGTGGCCAGATCATTTTTTCTGAACAAACTTGTTAACAAAGTCTCCTTGTATAAACCAGAGATAAAACCTCTAGCTTATGGTGGAGAACCAATACCTCTGCGTGGTTATTTCCTAGGGCTTATTGAGTATGAGGGGCATTATGTATCTGGGAAAATGTATGTGTCTGACAAGGGAGACAGTATAATAAGTTGGTTTCACCAAGGAGATTTAGGTGTTATACTTGACCCAAGTAGTTCTACTCCCATTCATTTGAAGGATAAGGTGAATATGGTTCAACATAAACCACTTCCTAATAGAGACATTAATAATTTTATTAAAGAGAGATTTCCAAATGTTTTCAGGGAAGAACTGGGTCTTCTGAAAAACTTTCAACATGAAATACGCCTGTGTGCTGGGGCTCAGCCTTCATGCTGCAAGGTCAGAAATGTACCATTGGCTGTTAGAGAAGAGATGCAAAAAGAAATACAAAAACTCAAAGAGGGAGGTATAATAGAGGAGGTGGAAGGCACTGAGTGGTTAGCTCCAGTTGTCGTAGCCCGGAAGTCCAATGGAAGTCTTCGTCTCTGTGTAGATTTGAGACAACTCAATAAAAATGTTATAGTGGATCACTATCCACTTCCTAATATTTCTGAGCTGTTGGTGTTGTTAGATGGTGCTAAAGTTTTCAGCACCATTGATCTCACTTCAGCTTATCACCAAATTCAGTTGAAGGAGACCTCTAGAGATCTCACCGCCTTTATAACACCGTTTGGGACTTTCAGGTTTGTGAGGATGCCGTTTGGTCTTGTGTCTGCGGCATCCGTTTTTCAACGGGTCATGGAGAAAGTCCTCAAGGGTTGCAAAGGAGTGTGTGTATACCAAGACGACATCCTGGTGTTCGGTAAGGATGAAGAAGAGCATGGCTGTCGTCTTGATATGGTTCTGGAGAATGGATAAGGCAAATTTGACTATTAAAGCTGAGAAGTGTCAGTTTGCCACCTCTACCATAAACTATCTGGGTCACACTATCTCCAGTGATGGAGTCTTGCCCAAGTCTGAGTTGGTAGATACCATCTCTCAAATGTGTGCCCCTGTCTCAAGAGAAGAGTCAATGAAGTTCTTTGGAATGATAGAGTATTACAATAAATTTATAGAGAACTTTGCAGAACTTAGTTCTAACATGAGGCTGCTCCTCAAGAAAGGGGTTGAGTTTGTCTGGAACGATGATTGTGAACAAGAATTTAGGATCTTGAAAGAAAAACTTAATTGTGCTCCATGTTTAAAGAGTTTTGATCCCTTGAAGGTATCTATTATTACTACTGATGCAAGCCTTTAAGGTTTAGGTGCTGTGCTTCAACAACAGGGGGATGAAGGTTTGTTGACCATTATGTTTGCATCACGAGGATTGAAAGAAGTGGAGTCTTGCTATTCTGTCATTGAGCGGGAGGCCTTGGCAGTTTTCTGGGCTGTTAAAAAATTTAAGAAATTTTTTGGGGATCGAAATTTATAATTAGAACTGATCCCAAGCCACTTTGTGAAATATTGACAAAGAAAGGGATAGATTCTATCTCAAGCAGGATCACCAAGTGGGTTGTCGCCTTACAGGAATATGACTTTGAGATAAGATATATACCTGGAGTAGAAAATGGGGTGGCTGACACTTTGTCCAGGTTGGTGGGTACCATGGATGATAGGGAGACGAGTGAAGAAGAATATGATGAAGACACCCATGTATGCATCATTGATGAAGAGATTGTTTCTGAAGATGAGTGGCGAGTGGAATTGTCCTCCGATCTCATTCTCTCCAAAGTTTTATCCCTTGTCAATAAGGGATGGCATTCTAAGAGACAAGCTTCTGAGGGACCTTTAAAATTTTGGGGTGTGAAGGATGAATTAAGTGTATCTGGTGATTTTTTGTTTTGGGGCACAAGGTTGATACCTCCTCTCAATCTCCATGCCAGACTAGTGGAATTGGCCCATCTTTCTCATCTGGGAATGTCCAAGACCAAAGAAAGGCTTTGTGTATCATACTGGTGGCCTGGCATGGACTTGCAGGTGGAAAGGCTAGTGCGAGATTGTATGGAATGCGCCATGTGCGAGAAGACTAAGGTTGCGAGGGTACAACCTATGGTCGTAAGGAAGTTACCTGGTGGTCCATGGAAGGGAATAGCCCTGAACATACTTGGTCCCATTCATGGGGATGGCCAACAACTGTTTGTTATTGTGGCCATAGATATGTTTTCGAGATGGCCAGAAGTCTGCTTTACGAGTGGAATTGAGACCAAGCATGTGATCGAAATTTTCAAAACCCATTAGGGTGATTAAATTGTTCAAGAACGCAATTAAAACGCAGGATCATCGTATATGGAACCTGGGAAGGGTTGTTCCATACAAAGGTCCCTTGAGCTCTATGAGGAGAAATGAGGAGAAAAAGGTTCTACTACTAATCATTCTCCTGCAATAGCCAATGGCAGAAATGATTCTGCAAGTGCTCCCAGGTTTTCCTCTAGGATTAGAGTGAAGCCTTTGTATTTGAAAGACTTTGTACAGTAGATTGTACAACTAGGTTTTGTTATTCAGGTATCTTTTGTTTTTATTTCTTTGTTTTTGTTTGTTGGGTTATATCTCTATCTTGTTTTTTTTTGTTTTTTTAAGGAAGGTGTGTGGCATCTGCATATGTATTACTATCATTCTATTGATGCCATAGTTACATAGAATGTTTGTCATGAGCGCTCAGTACTGGGAGCCTCGCTACAGTGGATGGAATGTATCTTTTGAATTGTGCCTGGGCTATTAATTGAGATAGCTGCTGTGCCTGGATGGGACTTTCTTATCTACAAATAAACGTACTTCTTACCTCGTTGACCTGCCTCGAGTGATCCTTCATCTTCATCACCGGATCTTTCAACTGACTCAACGTTTATGGTGGCAGATATCGGAAATGGCTATAGATTGGTAATTTGAGCCGTAGTGGAGAACTTTGGAGCACGAAGGGTGAAGTAAGCTTTACAGAAATATTTTTATTTTTTTCCATTCTACAGTTATTCAAATTGATATTATCCCAGAATAAGATCATTTGAATTGAGTTAACTTTTACTTCTCCTTTTAGCAAATGTTTGCAATACTCACCTTATTTCTAGTTTATACTCGAACTCATGGATGGGGGTTCAAACGCCACATTGAATGTGGGAACAACTTTGAATGCTCCCAAATAATTTCTTATGAATCTGAGTGTGCCCAATGTTAAATAGCAAAAATGGAAGGAGTATTTTGTAAATTGCATTGCAACATTGGAAGACAATGGTAGTGCTCTGTCACTGGATAGGAAGAAAAGAATCCTCTTACATTGTTGAGGCCCGAAGGGTATCAGAGTTTACAATCAAATGCAGAAACCTGAAAGCAGTGGAAATTCCGATGTATTCAAAAATGCTACCAGGATGAGCATTATTCACCTATTGTTTGTGGCACAGTCACAAGATGAGCCTTCTTTTCAACGTAAACAAGGGCATAGCGAGACAGTTGATGGCTATGTTTCTGCCCTTAAGAATTTGGTAGTTGAATGCAGTTTTGGCAACTTGCATGACGAGTTAATTAGAGACCAAATTGTCATGTGTACTAAAGCCAAAGGCATTCAAAAAAGACTGTGGATTGAGGAAGAGTCAAGTCTTAAAGACATTACAGCATTAATTATAAAAGCAGAAAAAGGTATGCCAAAGCAGTGACTAGGTCATCTGACAACTCATCTGTAAATAAAATCTCTGAAGGAAAAAAAGGAAAAGGGACCTCTTTCAAAATTAGTGTTTGTCCTAAGTACAGCAAAATTGTTGGAAAGCAAATAAATAACCAAGGAGATGTTTCTGGTTTTATGTGTATCCATTGTGGGAGTACAGCACATCCAGCCAGATTTGACAAGTGCCCTGCAAAGACAGTGAAGTGTCTTGAATGTGGAATTTTGGGACATTTCACAAGAGTTTGCAGGAAAAAGGATAAAAAGAAGAATTGAATAGCTTGTCCTACTGAAAGTGGTTCTGATTCTTCAAGGGACGAGTTTGATGACATGTCAGACGAATCTGTTCTGAAGAAAAAGTAGTAGCAATAAGAATGTTGTGTTAAATGTGAATAGTGAAGATTGCAACAAACCATTGCATCATTACATTTGGAGGTATTACTTTACATATGGCTGCTGATTCACTATCACAGCTCGTTCAGTATGGGAAGAGATTTTTGTAGGTATTATTGGTCCCCATTTAGAATCTACACATGTTAACCCTGAGAGTTTCACAGGTGAAATAATTAACATGTTGGGATTTAGGTTACTTGTTTTTGAGTTCAAGGATAGGAGAGTTACATGCAAATTGTATGTAGCAGCTGACGGCCCATCAGTTTTAGCTTGGAAAGACCAAAGGGCATGACATATTGTCTTGGATCCCAAGTTCACATGATCAAGTTTTGGTTGCATGTGATGGGGAAGAAACAAAAAATTACATCCTAAAGTCATTTTCTAAAGTGTTTAATGGCAAAATTAGGATACTCAAAGGTTTCACTCACAAAATCAGAGTGCAAACTTCAGCATGCCCCACAATTCACAAAGTACGCAGCATGCCCCTAATTGTTAGAGAAGAGGTAAAGTATGAGATCAAGAAACTATTAGATGCAGGTATTATACAGATTGTTGAAGCCCGCGAATGGATGTCTCCAATGGTTGCAGTAAGATGGGCCAATGGTAAGTTCATGCTCTGTATGGACCTTGGGTACTTAAACAACTATTTCCAGATATTCCTACCACCAAGAATTAATTAAATGCTTTCTGTATCCAGGAATTCCAAGTGGCTCTCTACGACAGACCTCTCTTTGGTATATCACCAAATTTCTTGCATCTTTCTAGTAGAAGGCTGACAGCATTCTTCACACCATTTGGTAGTTTCCAGTTCCATCATATGCCTTTTGGACTAGCTTCTGCTGTGTTCCAGAGGCATATCATAGATCTATTTGGTAATATGCTGTGAGTTGTATTTTTTCAGGATGATATCCTAGTGATGGGTGGAAACAAAATAATTTTTGATGACAGGTTAGGAAAGTGAGGAATGTATTGTTGGAAAAAGGACTAACCGCAGAAATCTTGAAATGCAAGTTTGCTGAAAGGATGGTTACATATCTGGGTCAGGAAGTGAGTTCAATGGGAATTAGACCTAAAAATAAGTTAGTGAGAGCCAAAGTAGAGGCACCCTCACCCAAATCAAAAGCTGACCATAAGTCATTCTTAGGTCTAGCAGAATTTTATGAAAAAGTTGTAGGCAGATTCTCATAAAAGACTCATGATATGAGGTTCTCCGTTAAAAAGCAATGCACAGTTTGTTTGGCGTACTGAATGTCAACAGTCGTTTGTGGAAATCAAAAACTCCATTAGCAATGCACCAAAGTTACAAGAATTTCACCCTAATGCAAGTACTATAGTTACCACAGTTGCCAGTGGTAAAGGGTCAGAGGGCATCCATCCTCAGATTGATGTTTATGGAAAGGAAGTAGTAATTGAGTTTGCATCACTCTCACTTAAACCCACAGAGGAAAAATACTCGGTCCATTGAACGAGAAACTTTAGCATGTGTGAGGGTGTTAGAGTTTGTGGGGAAGGATCTTTACACTATGCAGCGAGCACAAACCCTTGAATTTTTTTTTTGACAAGTGAAGGATTTTTGAGGATCACAGCTAGAACAGCTAGGCTGTCCATGCAATTACATGATCATAGGTATGACAGACAGTTTGTCCCTGGTGCAAAGAATTGTAAATCAGATTTTTTTAGTAGAATGTCATTGCCTTCAACTGAGATTGGTAGGAATTCATGGAATTAATTTTCTTTAGCCAACATTTCACAAAGGACTGTGCCACAAGACAGTTTTGACCGTAATGAATGTATGGAAGCTGAGAGCAAGGATGACATTTTGAAAGAAGTAAAAGAAAAAAATAGTCAATGGGTGGGGTGTTTTGATAAAAAAAAGGAATTAATACAGAGGACTTTAGGACGCCAGAGATTAATTGAGTGTTGATGAGTTTTTCATGTGAAGGAGGAAGAAAGTAGTTCCGCCCAAAGAGCTAAAAGAATAAAATCATTAATCTGTGTCATGACAGTCATTCTAGTAACATGCGTACAAATTGGAGATTGAGAGAATGTTATTGATGGCCTAAAGTGGATGTGGAGGTTGAAAGATTTGTCAGATTACTTGCATAGTGTGAAATGGATGACCAAACTTAGAAACCATTCAATCTAACTTTGGATTCTTTGGGTTGTCCAAAATTACCCTGGAAAGAAGTGACTTTGGACATAATGTGACCAATTAATTGGCAGGATGGTGAATGTAAACACATTTTAGTCTTAGTGGATGTATTTTCACGTTGGTTGTAAATGGAAATCGCTGATAAAGTGAAAACCAAAACAGTGATAAAGTTCTTTTGATGAGATATTTTGGAAGGAAGGATTTCCTGCAGTTATGCTATCTGACAACGGAGTTCAATTCAAGCCCACTGAGATGAGAGAATGTTTAATAGTTTCTGGCATGGAACAGACATATACTGTTTTTTATCATCCCAGTGGTAATGGTATTGTATAAAGGGTGAACAGAAGTATCAAATGTATCTTACAAATATCAAACAAAAGCAATGCTTCGTGGGATTGCAAAATCAAAAAAATGGTGTTGGCTTCTAGAAATACTTGTCATGGTTTTGTAGGGTAATCCAATTTTTATTGATGAGGGGTAGTATACCATACTCTAAAGACAGTCCAGGTTGGATGGAAAAAAGTGAAATGGTGGAATGGGCTATCCAGGAAGTACGAACATGTATCATGGATTCACAAAGAAAAATAAGTTGTATTACAATTCTAAACATTGTACGAAACAGGTGAAATTATGTGCCAGTCAATAGGTATGTGTGAAATCTGCCAGGAAAGTTGCAAAAGGAGAAAGCTAATTTTGTGAAACTGAAAAAGTGGTAAAGGTAATGAATAACACAGCTATGTTGGAAAATTATGAAGTTGGCACTCAAGTCGTCTTGCTTTGTCAAGAAGTGTGACTGATGAAAGCATGATAACGAAAACCTATGCCAGGAACTACTAGTGATTAGATCTAATAGTTGTTTCTCCGAGGAATAAATTATTCCAGAAAATTGTTCTGATGAATGTGCAGAATATGATACAAGTGCTCATAAATATTTGAACCATGCAAATGAACAAAGTTCTCTTGAGGCAGTACAAACTAATTTCAAAGGCGGTACAGACTTTTAGGAAACAGGAGGTTAAAAACCCTCAAAAGGTAGAATTGTCAAGAAACCAAAAAAATTGGATGTTTATTTGCAAATGAAAGATTTATTTTCTTTTCTCCCTTTCTTATATAGTTGTTTAGATTTATTTTATCTACTAATCACCTTATCTCATATATATATATATATATATATACATTCACTGAAAAAACCATAGGTTTCAGGCTCGTTATAGTTAGAAATTAGCATTTAAAAAACCTTAGAAATTCACTGAAAAAACCATAGGTTTCAGGGACGTTATAGTTAGTTGGACATTTCACTCGTACAAAACCATAGAAATTCCCCCGTTATAGTTAGTTCAGCTAACTATAAGTCGCGCCCCCGCAATGCACTGCTGATGACGTCACATATTACATCATTCATGACATGGTCAGTGACATCACTGATGACATCACTGATGACATCTCAAATGACATCACTGATGACATCATCCAGTGACTGTGTGTTTCTCTAAAGTTTAAATATGTTTTATATATATGCCACGGTGTATTGAAGAATGAGTGGGTGTATAAGTGTCTGGTTGGAGGATTTAGTATGTGCGTGACTGACTGTATAAGTGAGTGATTAAATGTGTCTAACTGAATGCATGGGTTAGTGACTAAACTGTCTGAATGTGTGTATCAGTATGTCTGTTGTTAAGTAAGCTGCTGCATGTGTTGGTCAGTAGCTACATGAGTTGTCTATATGGGTTATTGATTGGTTGCCTGAGTATTTGTATGGGAGACTGAGTGTGTGTGTAGGTGGGTGGGAGGTGTGTGACTCTGTGCATAGATGTGTGAGTGGTTGATTCACTAAGTCTATGGGTTCAAGAGTGCATGTGGAAACAGATGTATGGGTGGGTGAGTGTGTGTATGGGTGTGTTGGTGAGAGATTGGATTTCTCAGTGGTACATGTCCAAGTAAATACATATGTAAAAGGCAGTGTATGTGAGACTTGGAGTATATAAATGACTATACGTGAGAGTCAGTGAATGTGAGAGTGGCTGTATGGATGAGTGTGTACTTGTATCAGTGATTGTATAAGAGAGTAAGTATGTGTTAGTATATGTTTGAATAAGTGAGGTGGTGTGTGTATAACTGTATAGGTGAGGAAATGGGAGTGTGATTGATTCTTTGCATGACTGACTAGGTGTGTGAGTAACTCCATGGATGAGTGGTGGTGTGTGAGTGTCTGTATAGGTGTATGAGTGCATATGATAGTGTTTTATTGATGAGTGACTGTATGTATGAGTGATTGTATGGGTGAATGAGTGGATGTGTGTGTAGACCTAGGAATCAGTGAGTGCGTATGTAGTAACTTGTATTGGTGTGTCGATGGTTTCGAAAATGGTAGTCTGTATTTTACAGTGGGTGTATCAAAGATTATATTAGAGTGTGAAGAGGTGCATCAGATTTTGACATGGCTGATGTCATCAGTGATGTCATTTGAGATGTCATCAGTGATGTCACTGACCATGTCATGAATGATGTAATATGTGACGTCATCAGCAGTGCATTGCGGGGGCGTGAGTTATAGTTAGCTGAACTAACTATAACGGGGGAATTTCTATGGTTTTGTATATGTGAAATGTCCAACTAACTATAACGTCCCTGAAACCTATGATTTTTTCAGTGACTATCTAAGGTTTTTTAAATGCTAATTTCTAACTATAACGTGCCTGAAACCTATGGTTTTTTCAGTGAATTTCAATGGTTTTTTAAATGCTAATTTCAAACTATAACGTGCCTGAAACCTATGTTTTTTTCAGTGAATTTCAATGGTTTTTTAAATGCTAATTTCTAACTATGCCTACAAAGTTAGGACATGTGAAGAAAGAGGAAGAAAAGCGCAGCAAGAAGCAAGACAAATGCAGAAAGAGGCAACAGAAGTCCAGAAAGACGAAGAAAAGTGCAGTAAGAAGCAAGAGATGTGCAGAAAGAACCAACAGAGGAGCAGAAAGTCCTCCTGTGCCCCCAACTTTTTAGTGACGGGTACTGGTGGTAACTGACTCTGACTAACCTGGACCGGAGCCAGTGCTATGCTAAAAGACACTTAGAATACAGTGAAAACACCTACATACACTAGGGAACACTATGCGTTGGGGTACCCCTGTAATGAGCATGACCTCCTCTGTATTTGCCATGAGTTAGTGCCTGGGTCATTGCATGAGTACATGGGCAGTGACTGGATGATTAGAGTGCTGCAAGGACAGTGCATGGTGATTTTATAACTGCTTGGGTTTTGGCAGAGTGATTGGATAAGTACATGATGCTGGATGGGTGATTGGAGGAGTGCATGGGTAGTGACAGAGGGATTTCTGGAGTGCATCGGTACAACCTGGGTAATTGGAGGAGTGAATCAGTACTGTGTAGGTGGTTAGAGGTCTGCATGGGTAGTGCACAGGGGATTGTAGCAGTGCATGTGTTAGTGCCTGGGTCACTCCATGAGTACATGGGTACTGACTGGAAGATTAGAGTACTGCAAGGAGAGTGCATGGTGAATTTATAAGTGCCTGGGTTTTGGCGGAGTGATTGGATAAGTACATGGTGCTCGCTGGGTGATTGGAGGAGTGCATGGGTAGTGACAGGGCAATGGCTGGACTGCATGGGTACTGCTCAGGGTATTGTAGGAGTGCATGAGTTAGTGCATGGGTCATTGCATGAGTGCATCGGTAGTGACTTGATGATTAGAGTTCTGCAAGGAGAGTGCATGGTGAATTTATAAGTGCTTGGGTGTTGGTGGAGTGATTGCATAAGTACACACATGTCACATCAGGCCCCGCCCCCTCCCTTCACCACTGTGCAAATGCGCCCCCTGGCGGGTTTTAATTTGGGGGATTAATTCCCCTTGAATCCTGAGGGTCCCTGGGGGCCAACTAGCCACAAGCACCACAGAGCTGCATTGCAGAGAGGTGGTCCGAGGTCACGCCCCTTTTTACACCTCTCTGCAACGCAACTCTGTGGCGCTTACTGGACGTACCTGGTGGGCTAGTTGGACCCCAGGGGCCCTCAGGATTCAAGGGGACTTAATTCCCCAACTTAAAACGTGCCACAGGGCGCGTTTGCACACTTGTCACATCAGGCCATGCCCCCTCCCTGCACCACTGTGCAAACGCACCCCCTGGTGCGTTGTAAATTAGGGGATTAAGTTCCCTTCAATCGTGAGGGTCCCTGGGGGCGAACTAGCCCTCCAGGTACCTCCAGTAAGCGCCAAAGAGCGCTTACTGGAGGGGGCGCGTTTGCTGAGTGCTGCAGTTAGGGGGCGGGGCCTCCGCAGCGATGCTGGCTTTTTTATATATTTATTTTTTATCAAGGGGGGCTGTGTGGCCCCCTCCTTTTAAATTATTTGGGGCCCTGGGGACCCCATCCCCCAGGGCCTGCTTTTAAAAAAAAAAAAAAAAATGGGAAGGTGGCCGCGCGGCCCCCTCCCGAGGCCAATTTTGGCCCCGGGGACCCCATCCCCCAGGGCATGGCCACATTTTTTTTTTTTTTTTACTTTTTAAAGGAGCTGGGCTGCGTAGCCCCCCTCCTTTGGCCTCAAGTGGCCCCGGGGATCCCATCCCCCGGGCTGTGCCTGTTTTTTAAAAAAATGTTAATCATTGATGGAGGGGGGCCGCGTGGCCCCCCTCCTAGGCCACTCATGGCCCCGGGGACCCCATCCCCCGGGGCCTGGCCTCTTCGTTGGGGACCGTGGGGGGAGCCCCAATTCCCCCACGGTCCCGCCGGCTCCCCGCCTCCTGCGGGAGCCGGCATTGCTTTTCCACACGAGGAGCTGCTAACATGCAGCTCCCCTTGTGCAAAAGCAATGTGGTTTGGATTTTGTAAGCGAGAGCAGAAAACCTGATCTCACTTACAAAATCCAAACCACAGTTTGCTATGGCAAACAGCAGTGTCCCGGGGATGGGCACCCCGGGACACTGCAGGAGCTGGCCCTGGGGGGTGGTGGTCCCCAGGGCCATCAAGGGCTCCAGGAGGGGGGCCGCACGGCCCCCTCCCATCGTGTGCACAGCCCCGGGGAGGTGGTGGTCCCCAGGGCTCAGGGCTCCATAACGGACCCCCACATTTGCATGTTAGTGCCCCGGGGAGGTGGCGGTCCCTGGGGCATGTGGGGGAGCTGGAGCCCCCCCACAGGTTTCTTCATTTATTTGAAAAGCCCTGGGGGTGGCGGTCCCCGGGGCAGCGGGGGGCCGTGTGCCCCCCGCAAATAATTAATAAAAGCCCCAGGGGGTGGCGGTCCCTGGGGCTTGGGGGGCCATGGAGGCCCCCCACACATTTAAAAATTTGCCCCAGGGGATGGCTGTGTTCCCCCCCGGAACTCATAAATCAAGCCCAGGGGAGGTGGCGGTCCCCGGGGCAGTGTGGGGTGAATTGGGCCCTCCCCACACATTTTTTTTCAGTGCCCCCGGGACTTGGCCCACCGGGGGGCTTCAATACAACGAAGCGCGGGAGCCCACGCTTTGTTTTTTTTTTATTTTCTCGCCCGGATTCGCGACCCCAGCACGAATTCGGCCAAATTTTTTTTTTTAAATGCTTTTTTGGGCCCTAGGGGTCCTTGTGGGACCCCCTGAGCAGGCCTAGGGGGTAAGGGTGTTTCTACCCTGCCCCCTTTTCTTGTTTTTCGCGTTTGTTTCACTGTTTTCTTGTGACTCGGTTTTACCGAGTCACAAGATGGCTGCCAACACAACCTGGTTTGAAGTGTTGGCAGCCAATTAGAATAAAGCTCGTGGTCGGAAGGGTCCGCGGATCCTCTGTGCCTCTAGATATCGATATTTTTATTTTTTGAATTTCTCAGCAACTACTGAACGGATTGACACCATTTTTAAAAAGGTCGCTTTCTGAACCAAGCACTACATTTTTGGCAAATTTGGTGTTATTCCGTTCAGCAGTTCGGGCTGTAGCCTTGGCTAAAGTTTCCTATGGGAAATTGATTTTTGACTCTTATTTTTGAATTTCTCAGCAACTACTGAACGGATTTACACCATTTAAAAAAAGGTCGCTTTCTGAACCAAGCGCTACCTTTTGCAAAATTTGGTGTAATTCCGTTCAGCAGTTCGAGATGTAGCCCTGGCTAAAATTTCCTATGGAAATTAACATGGAGAAAAACTTTTGGGACCCCCTTTTTTCTCAGCCCCCACTTGACAAATCACCCCAAACTCTCGGGATAGGAGCTGACCTGGATGAAACATTTTTTTGGAGAATTTCGCGAAGATTCGTCAAACGGTGCCAAAGTTATTGGCAAAACAAAAAACGCATTTCCTATGGAAACTAGGTTCTAACTATAACTACCTACTGGCGACCGCAAGTAGGTAATATAATATGTATATATATATGTATATTTATTACCTACTGGAGGTCACCAGCAGTAGGTAGTTATAGTTAGGACCTAGTTTCCATAGGAAAAGCATTTTTTTACTTGCCTCTAACTTTAGTGTAGTTTGACCAATCTTCATGAAATTTTCAAAGAAAGTTTGAAAGTAGGTTCTGTGTGTTCTGGACAGTTTGGGGGTGATCCGTGCAGTGGGTACTGAGAAATTGGGGCCTAAAATAAGGGTACATTTCTAATGTTAATTCCCATAGGAACGTGTTGTCGAACCTACAGCCCGAACCGCTGGACGGAATTACACCAAATTCAACAGAAAGGTGGATATTGTTGCGCAGATTGTGCTTTTTGTTATTTGCCGCAAATCAATTCAGTAGTTTTGGAGAAATTAAAGCCCAAAATTATAGTGATATTTCTGGCTGCAGATTTTTTATGACAATTCCATGATGGTCGCAAATATTTTGTGATAATTTCGTGGTCAAGCATGAATGTGCGCACCAGGGGGAATGCTCTGATTGGCTAGATGCAACCTGAACAGAAAGTTGCGGCAGCCATTTTATCGATCAGGAACAGTTCCTGGGGCTGAACATTTCTGTGAAAGCTAGCATGAGGGTTTAGGGTGGAGGTACTCTGACCTCATGTTTGAGAAAAAGAAGTTATGTGTCCAAAATTTATTTTTTATTTGCACGTGCATTGCGGGGCGTGAATTATAGTCAGCCTAACTATAACGTCCCTGTAACCTTTCTTTTTTTCAGTGAATTTGTATATATATATATATATATATAGATATAGGGGACAACTTTGTTGTGTAGTATTGTTTAGTATTTTGTAATAAGCTAAAATGCAGAATGCTCTCTATTCCCTATGTTCTATGTAGGCATTCCATGTTCTAGATTAGGTATATAAATTGGTGGGATTAAGAATGTTGTGGATCTTTTGCTGGCTGCATGTGTATGTTAAGTCTGCTTTACTAAAATTGGAACAAAAAGATAAATGCAATACCCCGTGTTTGGACCCTCTTTACAGCGTGAATTGCAACAAGCAGAGGTCAAATACACCAAGTGGATGGCCCCGGTTAAAGTGTTTTACTTTTGACTCAGTCTTTTTATAGAAGTCAAAATCCTCCAGGGGGGAAAGGTTGAAAATGGTATCCACTGAATTCCTGTAGATGCTGAATAGCCGTTAGACGAGTGGTTTTGAAGGAAAAAACTCTGAACTTCAAATTCCATGGCCAACAGCATGCTCTTGTTAAGTGGATACTCTTTCTGCCTTTGCCCAGTCAACATGTCTGCCTTTGGACTTTTTTATAGAGCTCTAATCCTCCAGCAGAGCAAGTCAGAATCTGCATCTGTTGAAGTCACTTTGAAATCATACCCTATTGCCTCAATGTCCTCTAAAACTCCTAGAGATCTTGGTAGTCCACCGTTTTTCAAAGTTTCAACATTTTGGACTTATTGCAGTAGTTCCTCTTGGGCACTTCCAAGCCTCCCTGGACCTCATGTACATGACATACGGGCCAGGCCATGCTCCTGAAGAGGTTCAGATCTATTTTTAATTGCTTCTCTGGTCACTTCACTGCAGGCCCCCTGCAGTTTGTAATTTCCCTGTAGCCACACAGGAGGCCGGTCAAATGACCCTTGCAGTCTTCTTCGTAGTCCTGGGTAGAAATGAGAGAAGGTCTATTCCTTGAGGTCTCCTCACAGGCTACAGACAGCAGGTTCACTCCTCTTCTGGTCAATTCAATAGGCAGTGAGTGGGGGTGAAAAATAGACACTCACTGACAAATAACAAAAAGGTCCCAAGGACAATTCCTCCCATGTTTGCAGCTTATCTTGCTTGTCTCACTGCAAACTATCCCACAGTGCACAATTTTCAGTAAAATCCAACATGGAAAATCTTTTTGCTCCTGGAGGGAGCTTACGGAACCTCATGGGGGTGTTTAAGAAAATGAGTCCTCCACTCCCACTCAACTTCTCTTAACTTGTTCATGGGCCAGCTTCGTCCTTCACTGAAACTAAAGCTAGGAGGGTAAAGTCTGTTTTGAGATTAAGAAAACCCTCTTCTCCAGGTTTACCTCATCACTAAACCATAAAATGTGCAGGTCTCCCCATGGTCCTTTTAAGTTAGTGAAGTTCCTCCTGTGAGAGCAATATTTCACACCATATCAAAGCAGCACTGACGGGCCAACTGCAGGCTGCCCAGTTCTAATTTCCCTTAATGGGTTTCAGGCAGAGAAAGTATAACTTTTTAAACATTTGTTTACCTTTATATCTGTCAAAAATCAAACTTCACCATTGAATTGGATTTTTAATCAATATGAAAATCAGTGGCTAAAATGTCTCTGTGGCTTTCTAGCATGTTAACTGGACCTTTTATTCATAGAACCAGCTACAACCCAAAGATGAAAATAGCTTTTCTTTTAGGGGGCTAGTCAGAGGAGCTTACAAACATCCAATTTTTTCACGTTCATTTTTTAAAAACAGGCACCTTACTGTGGGCTACAAGGCCTACTTAGGAGTGGCTCATTTAATATTTGAAAATGTGATCTCCCACCTGTCAAAAGGTGTATTCTGACAGTTCTGCCTGCACGTTTGAGAGCTGCAGGAGTCAGGTGACACATGTAGACCTGAAGTCATGTTTTCCTTGGAAGCCTAGCGATTGGCATAATAGGTGCTGCAGTCCACTGGTGACATTTAACTTTCTATACACTTTCTTAAATCATATACTGTGGCTCTAGTAGAAAGTTAAATTTGCCAATTAGGAAATAGCTAATTTTACCATGTTTTAGGGGTAAGATAACATACGCTGGGGGATGGATAGCAGTATGTCAGTGTGCAGAGTTAAGAAAAACAGCAGCATCAGTCCAAACAAAAGGGGTGACCATGCAAAAGGTGGCATTTTCGTACTTTTTGTTTTTAAACCGACTATCAACATTTTTGAAGTTTTACATTTAAATAAATATTGTTTAAAAAATAGTTAAAGAATATGAGCTAGCAAGGCATAATACTCAAATTAAATACTTAGGTATTTGATATTCCATCTTCATTGAAGACAACATTTGAATAAATCTAGAGGAGATTAAACTTGAATTTAACTCCTTGACAGACAAACTTTTTTCTATTTTAGGGAGGTAGCACTGACATGAGAAAAATTGTTTTTACTCATTATACATTTATTTCTCAATGCTTCCTGTTAGATTGCTTAAAAAATATTTAAAAGGAAAATCGATAGTTAGCTCCCAAAATTGTTGTTGAATGGAAAAAAGCATGTCTTTCACATCCAGAAACAAGAGACTTAAGATGAATGAGGATGTTAATGTTCCTGACTTTGTGAATTCCCTGCAGGCATTAGTAACATAATTTTTTTCTCAAACAGATCTTTACGATCATATTTACCTTTGTAAATAGACCCCATGATGTTCAAATGGAGTACTAGCAAAGGTAAGTTATAACTTCTGTTCTGTTTGTTTAGTGTTAATAATAATATTAAACTCCTGAAATATCCTTCCCTCACTTTCTCCACACTGAAAACATGTTTCTATGTAAAGTCTACCTTTCCTATCACAATCCTGAAATAATGAGTATTTCCCCTCACTTAATGCAACATTTATATTTATGGGTAACATTGAGGTAACTTTGGTGAAGACATTGTCAATGTTTTTAATATGCACAATGTCACAGATTTGTGGGGGGATCAAATTATGTGCATTACATGTTGTCTCTTTCCTCTCTTCTTACACTGCTCTCAGAATGCTGTATTAAGATCAATAACAAATTAATAATAAAACTTTGAAATGCAGAAAATGTGGAAAGGTGAATCTAGGGGCCAGATGTACGACCATTTTATTTTGCGCCTCGCAATTTGCGACTAATTGTGAGTCGCAAATTGCGAGGCGCAAAATAAAATGTACAACAGTGTGTTTAACGCAGTTTGCGATTCCCAATGGGGTCGCTAATTGCGAGGCTCATTAATATTAATGAGCCTCTCGCAATTTGCGAGCCCATTGGGAATGACAGGCCCTCCCAGGGATGGTGGCCTGCTGGGCTCAGCAGACCACCATGTCTGGGACTGCTTTAAATAAAGCAGTTTTTAAAAAAAATGCAGCCCGTTTTCCTTAAAGGAAAACGGGATGCATTTTTTTAAAAATTTAAACGTTTTCGTTTCATTTTTAAAGGGCAGGCAGTGGTCCCTGGGACCAATGCCTGCCCTTAAGAAATATTTTCGCATGCATTTGCAAGGGAAGGGGTCCCTAGACCCCTTCCCATTTGCGAATGCATTACCACCTACTTGAAGTAGGTGGTAATTGCGAGTGTTTTGCGACCGCAATTGCGGTCGCAAAACATTAGTACATGGTTTTGAGAATCGCTATTTGGAAGGGAACGACACTTCCAATTAGCGAGTCGCAAAACCTATTTAGCGAGTCGCAAATAAATTGCGACTCACTAAATAGGCTTTGTACATGGCCCTTTCACATTTTGCATGCGCGAACAGGTCGCAAACCCGTTTGCGCATGCAAAATATGGTCGTACATCTGGCCCTTGATTTGTTAATCATTTCTAAATTTTTTATGCTTTTTTACAACCTTTTTTATATCCATATTTTAAATCACACATTCCTAATTACATAGGATTTTGTATAGGCACCTTCATGTAACAATACAATTCTCTTGATTGTACTAAGTGCAAACATTCACATGTGAACAACTGTGTTAATTTAAAGGCCAAATAGCATCTCGTATTCAAACAAGGTCCCAAAGTGTCAGCCGCTATGAGGCGTGGTACCACACTGTTTAATACTACCACCTCTTACAAAAGTATGAAGATAGCAATTTGCATAATTATATAATCTAGTTGAGTAATTAAGTTTTAAGGGCGAATTTTAGGCCATCTGTACTTAATTGTTTTTAATGATGCTTGTTAGACCCATACACCTTAATGAGAAAGTTAGTAGAAACCACTAGCATATAGTTTGATATTGTCAAATGTTGAAGAATTGTCACCTCTCTGAGCTTGCGCACACCTTTTTCATGCTTGTCTATGACAAATGAAGAATTGAATCTCTTCAAGAGCAAGTATGTATTAATTTTAGGTGAAGCAAGGGAGATGCTGCTGGATTGAAAGGATTTTCATCATAGTGGACTTTCACCTAAGCTAAAGTGGAGCCACCAGTACTTAATTTGAACTGGTGGTGGCAGGTGGGGCCGACCGGCACTCATTTTTGGGAACCGGCACCTACGTTTCCTCACCAGCCTTTGACCAATAGCAAGAAAGGGAAAAACTCAAAAGGAGGAAAGGAGGAAGAAGAGAATGACGGAAAACAGTGACAAAGAGAGAAAGTAGGAATGTTAAAGAACCATCAAGAGAGAAATAAAGGGGCAAAGAGTGGTGGAAGAAAAAGGTGTGAGGTGGAATCAAGACTAGGCAACCTTGTATTCAGCAGTCCCGACATTATTCAGCACCGGTTTCAGGCTTCTGGAAAAAACTTTAGGTACCAGTACTTATTATTTTACAAATTAAAAACTAGAATCAGCCTAAGAAAGGAACTGCTCTTTTTGTGACATATTTGGCAGCAATGCTTAGCTAGTTCAGCATCTTGTCAAGATTATAATAGGGTCTTATTGTCTTGAAACATTGTGTCACACAAATGCAGGATGCAGATTAGAAGGACATGGAAAAAAAGACCCATAATGCAATTCAGAAGATATTGAAAAGAGCCAATAGAGGGTTAGCATCCTTAGAATTCCATCATGGCTGACCTTACCATGTATCCCTTCCAATCCAAGATGGCAGACAGTAGTATTTCTAGGCTTAGGTCAGAAGTGACAGTATACAACTCTTTAGTAACCAGACTATTTGCAAGGCAAGTGTTCATTTTTTGTTTTTTTTTCTAGGCCCCTGGCTCCTTGTCTGTATGCACTTTTATTTACCTTCGTTTTTTTGTCATTCCTTTTTATTTCCCTTTAGGATAATCTGCTTGTTTTCCTGAAACTACAATCCAGCAACCTGAAACTACCATCATTTCCTTGTGCTTGCTTTTTTCACCCTAAGTTGGCAGTGTATGCCCAGATGTGGATCCCTTGCTCAGTTTGCTCCTGGATTCGAGATAGCCTTGCTAATGAGGGGTGTTACCCCAAAACCGGTCCCAGGATGCTTGTTTCCGGTGCAGGGGATACCTGGCTAGGCAGTTCGGGCTGGACTGTTCCCATGAGGAACAGGGCCAAGACTGATTTGCATATGGCTGGGTCTGAACTGGGGTGGCGAAGTGAGCTAAAGAATGATGATGGATTCAACCCAGATCTGTGACTAGGGATGAGTGTCTGAAAAGTTTTAGCCCTCCATCCATTGTCTACTTGTGTTTGCTTTGTTCACCCTAAGTTGGGAGGGTAAGCCCAGACATGGGTCCCTTGCTCATTTTGCCACTGGATTCAAACTAGCCTGGCTGATGAGGGGTGTTACCTCAAAACCGGTCTCAGGATGCTTGCTTCCGGTCCCGGGAAGACCTGGCTAGGCATATCGTGCTGGACTGTTCCCATGAGGAAAAGGTTTAAGACGGATTTGCATATGACTGGGTCTGAACGGGGTGCCGAAGTGAGATAAAGAATGATGATGGATTCAACCCTGATCTGTGACTGGGGGTGAGTGCCTGGAAAGTTTCAGCGCTCCGTCCATCATCTCCTTGTGTTTGCTTTGTTCACCCAAAATTGGCAAGGTATGCCCAGACTTGGGTCCCTTGCTTATTTTGCCACTGGATTCAAGCTAGATTGGCTGATGAGGGGTGTGACCCCAAAACTGGTCCAATGATGCTTGATTTTGGTCCAGGGAAGACCTGCCTTGGCATTTTGTGCTGGACTGTTGCCACGAGGAACAGGGTCAAGACTGATTTGCATATGGATGAGTCTGAACTGGGGTAGCGAAGTGACCTAAAGAATGATGATGGATTCAACCCTGATCTGTGACTGGGGGTGAGTGTCTTAAAATTTTCAGCGCTATGTCCATTATCTCATTGTGTTTTTTTTGTTTGCCCTAAGTTGGCAGGGTATGTACAGACATGGATCACTTGCTCACTTTGCCACTGGATTCAAGCTAGATTGGTTGATGAGGGGTGTTACGCCAAAACCGGTCCCAGGATGCTTGTTTCCGGTCCAGGAAAGACCTGGCTTGGCAATTCGGGCTGGACTGTTCCCATGAGGAACAGGGTCAAGACTGTTTTGCATATCGCTGGATCTGAACTGGGGTGAAGAAGTGAGCTAAAGAATGATGATAGATTCAACCCAGATCTGTGACTGGGGGTGATTGAAAGGTTTCAGTGCTCCGTCCATCATCTCCTTGTGTTTGTTTTGTTCAACATGAATCCAAGCCTACCACTATAGCCTGGCTGATGCACTTTAAAACCTTCAATTCGACCTGTGAGAATGAACTCTTTTTGAAAGAAGGAAACTTTCATTTTAAATATTAATGGCACCCCTTTGTAGGCCTTGTAGCCCACAAGCCATGGTACATGGTATTTAATAGGACTGTTACAACAAGATGGCCACTGAATAGGAGCTGTACCTAAGAGCTCCTGGGTTGGGGACTACCAAATCGGTAATTATCCCCTGTTTACCCGGCCATCCGACCCCCATCCGACCCACATCTGAACACAAATCTTTTAATTTATGGATTGAATCCTTACCATTTTCCTGCGACCTACGGAGACGCCCTGGGTGCACTGCATCGCCCGGCTCCTGGAGTGGGGCCGACCGTCGGAGCCCTCCGCTGCTCTCTCCGGCGCGGTCCTGAAGCGTCCTTCTCCCAAGGGGACACTTCCTGGCCGTGGGAAGAGAGAGTCGGCCAATTTGGACCTGAGACGTGCCCCTTTGGATCTGTTGGGCCCGACTGGGTTAAGCCGCCTGGAGCCTGGATCTCCCTCTGGACCTCCGGTGACTCTTTGATTGCGCCCGTGAACACACGGCATCGACCGGCGTCTGGATCGAAGCCGACCGTCCGAGCCCTCCGCCGCTCTCACCAGCATGGTCCTGTGGCATCCTTCTACCAGGGGGAAATTTCGCGGCCGTGGGCGGAGAGAGGCAGCCGATCTGGGACGGAGACTGACCAACGTGGCTCTGCTTAACCCCGACTGGGTTTAACCGCCTAGGAGCCTGAATCTCCCTCACGATCCATCTGGAGATGTTGTTCCCTCTTGGAGCCGGCCTCTCGTCTTCAAAGGGCCTCGGCCGTGGCTGGTGGGCTGGGCAATAGCCCTACCTAACGGGCCGTGACCTATCTGGGCCTCGGCGTCTCTCCTCCCCACTCCCGGACAGGCCCGGTGAACCCAGAGACCCGCCTCCCGGATTCGATTTAAACACACAGACGCCTCGTCGATTCCACGCCAGCGCCGACCGGGTCGCGGTGGTGCCGCTTCCACATCACACTGGGCCCCACTGAGAAAGCGCACCTCTTTGGTCCGAGTGGGTCTCAATCCACAAAAAATAGAAAATGGCGACTCCCACCGACCCAGAACAGAGTCTCAGCCTCCCGCGGATGCGCCGCCGCGTTGGATTTATTGCCATCAGGAATCTCAACCTCCCGCTGATGCACAGCCTCTCCTGATTTTCCGTCACCAGGTGAGACCCATGGCCGCTTCCACGGCGCCCGGTCCGACAGCCTGGTACCCCCTCAGACCAAGCCTGATGGAGATCTGAGATACGGCTACTCGGCACCCGCTCAGACTGCATGGATTCACCGCCCACACTGACTGCACTACTACCATCAGGTGAGCTCCTTAGCTGCTACCTTTGGACCAAGCGAGCTTAAGCACACGAAAGAAAAAAGAAAATGGCGACTGCCACTGCCTCATTTCATATGTTTAACGCTGCTCTGTTAGGAATCTCAGCCTCCCGCTGATGCGCAGCCTCTTTTGATTTACCGCCATCAGGTGAGACCCTTGACCTGCTGCGCTCCTGAGACGCAGGGTCTCATTGCCTAAGACTTGCTGATATCACGGCTCCAGACAATCAATCCTCCTCTCCGTCATCCCCTCTCGAGGCCCTGACCTCCAGCGGACTCCCCTTGAAGAGACCTCTTGCGGACTCCCCTGCTGCTCTACCGAGACGCAGGATCACCATCAGCTACTCTTGTCCTGCTATCGACGCCTTCTTCCCCACAACACACAAACCCAGTAAGGGCACCTAGAGGACGTCCCTACTCCCGAGGTTGAGGCCTTGCCCCCCACTATTGAACTTAAACAGTTGACAACTATCAGGCCCTCACCCTCACCAATAACTCTATCTTTGGGCAGAATTGGAACGCCGATACCTCCTCGCCACCAATGACTACCAGCCTATGTTATTATTACTTTTACAATCTATTCTTCCCTTTAATAGGCCTACTACCTAAATATTCTTCAAAAGCGGAACTACTGTCTCTCTTATCGATGGTCTGAACCCACTGTGTTCTTTTTACTGTGTCCCATTGTGGTTTTCCTCTATTGGCCATGACTGTAACTAGTATTTGTTTTACCTATTGCCCACTATTTATTGCCTGTATTACCACTGTGTTCTTTTTACTGTTTCCCATTGTGGTTTTCCTCTATTGGCTGCGACTGTAATTATTATCTGTTTTACCTATTGCTCACTATTTATTGCCTGTATCACCCTTCGTTTTTCACTAAATGATCAATTGTCCCGCCCCCCCTTATTACGTTCCCTTGACCCCAGTATGCTCTCTTCTAAGCGAAATCTGTTTACCTCCACTCGCTCTCACTCTTAGTAATTATTTCCCCTGCGTTACTTGGATTAATACTCTTTCTAACCCTCTTTTTTACACCTTTTCTCTTGCACCCTTTCGCGGCCCACTCCCCACTACTGGCTCTGGCTCTAATCGCTAACCTGCACTCTGCTCCTACTCTGACCCTCCCACCTCTCTATGTTCTACTCCCCCCACTACCGGCCCTGGCTCTAATCGCTCACCTGCACCCTGCTCCTACTCTGACCCTCCAACCTCTCTACTTTCTACACCTAGTCCTCCCCTCCCTCCTCCTTCCCTATCACCTCGCCCCCTTAACCTAATCACTATGCCCCCCCTCACACACCCCTGCAATTCAACTGACCACAGACTCAATCCTCACGACTCACCCATCACTAGACATGGCCCGAATTCATGGTCCATCCTCTACCCCCCTAATCTCTCCAAAAACGGCAAGAAAAACTTTAAACACAAACTACTTATTGGTCACCATGAAACTCTTTTTGTCGATAACTACTTTAGCTTCTCCTCTTTAATCAAAACCAACTATATTTTTTACTCCAAACGTCCCTCCAAATGGAAAAGCATCTTCCTCCACCACCTCCCCATCACTAAATCTTGTAAAATCCCATACGGTTTTACATTGTCCACCTCCCCTTCTCATGCGTTCCCCGGCGAAATAGACATCTCCATTTTCAAATCCGGTAACATCCTCATCCAGGCTTCTGAAAATCACCTCACCAATTTTGAACAACACTTCAGCACCTTTTCCTACTTTTTATCCATCCCACCCCCTAACTCTTCACCCCCTCAACAGACTGACTCCCTCTCACCCTTCCATTCCTTATCCTCAACCCATCATCCCACCGACACTTCCACCACGTACGATGATGTCTCACATACCCTACTATCCATCCCTCTCCCTAACTCTTTACCCTCTCAACTGACTGACCCCTCACACCCTCCCCTTCCTTGCCCTCAACCCCTCCCCCTACAGACTCCTCGTCCACCCCAACATCTTGCCCAACCCCCAATCCCTTCATCTCCCTAATGACGACACCACTAGACACCCCCCCTACCTCAATGCCCCCTCCCAGTACCTGCCCCCTGCAGTTCCTATCGCTCAACTGCCCATACCAACTTCAACTCCCCCTAACTGCCTTCCCCCCTTTACCAGGGTGTTATTCCCCCTCCTCGACCCCTTACCATCTCAGAGCACCGATCACGACTCCTTGCACTCCACTTCTACCCACTCGGTCCTCTCTTCGCAAACCATTCTGAAAACACCCCACCACCCCCCCCCGGCCTCCCAACTCTCACACTCCACAGACCGCTCTCCCCTGACAAATCTGATCCTTCTCCTCCCCCCAACCCCTTCTCTCCTCCAGCCCCTACCACCCTTTTAACTCAGACTCTATCTAACATTGAAAGCTCTCTCCTTTCCCTGTCATCAGAACTCTCCCTGCTCAGGAACGATCTTAACTTGTCGCACGAACTTGTTCAACTCAGGAAAGATTTTAACTCCCTCTCCTCTGAAATCCGTCTTAACCACTTGATCTTCCCAAGTCATGACTCACCTTACACCTCCAAATCTCAACATTGGAGATCCGTCCCCCGCTGCAACTGTTCCCATAGGCCCTCCCGTGCCGCAAACCATCTCTCCCCCTCAGACCTACTTGGCCTCTGTAACTCTTACCTCCCTAACTATCCTACTGACCCCCCATCCCCCACTCTACCATCCTGTGATCCTGGGGACGAGTAGAATCCCTTCATCCCCCATCTCCCCTAGACCCCCAACTCAACTTACCACTATCCAAACTTGTCCCCCCCACAAACAACCTGATACCCATCGCATGCATGCTAGTCAACTGCCGCTCAGCTGTCCGGCATGCGACTGAAATTGCTGAAACCATCCTCAGCAAAGATATTGACATTGCCTTCCTCACTGAAACTTGGCTCAATGACCACTCTATCTCTATCCTTGACCTACTCTCCCCCCCAGGTTACTCCATACTCAGAAAAGATAGACACGATAGAGTTGGAGGTGGCCTAGCCATCATCTACAAAAATAAACTCCAAATCTCGCTTGTTAAAAACACTGACCCCATCACTTTCGAATACCTCGGAGCTGAACTTAAAATCCAGGGCGCCCCCCCTATTCGCCTACATAACATTTACCATCCTCCTGGCGAATCCCTTCCCTTCGCTGAGGAACCTTCCGACCTCCTCTCCCAATCTTCACTCTCCAACTCAAAAAACCTCTTCCTTGGAGACTTCAACCTCCACTGGAATGACAGCAAAGACCCTGCAGTTTATCTCCTCTCGAATCTCCTGGAGATCAATGACCTTAAACAAATCTGTCACTCTCCAACCCACTTCAAAGGGGCCACTCTCGATGCCATCATCACTAACGACGATTTGGCCTCCCTTGCCAGCATCATCCCGATCGACTGGTCCGACCATCACCTCATCCTTTTCACGATCAACACCATGACCCCCCCATCCACGCCAAAAGCTCCAAACTCAAGAACCTGACCAAAAACTTTCACCTTATCCCCCCCGGCAAACTCGAATTGAAAATCAAAACTCAACTCCTGCTAGCTCCCCCCTCCCAAAATGCTAACGCCCTCACCGAACACTATAATAACTCAGTTACTGTGGTCCTAGACCAATTGGACCCCCCCAAACTTAAAACCCAAAGAAACATTCCTTCCAAATCCTGGTTCAACTCTGAAAGAACATGGAGGCAACATCCGTCCCCCTCTCATCTAGCCCTCCTCCGATCCGCTAGGTCCAATTACAAGAAACACATCCTCAATGAAAAATCCGCCTTCTTCCGCACAATCAATCAATCAGGGAATTGTAAGCGCGCTACTCACCCGTGAGGGTCTCAAGGCGCTGAGGGGGGGGTCCGCAGATCTGTTTAGCCGAAGAGCCAGGTCTTGAGGGTCTTCCTGAAGGTGTTCAGGGAGGGGGCGCATCTGATGTCTGCCAGTAGCTCGTTCCAGGTCTTGGCTGCAATGTGAGAGAAGGATTTTCCGCCTGCTCTGGCTCTGTGGATGCGCGGGGTTTCAGCCAGTGCGAGGTTGGAAGATCGGAGGTTTCTTTTGGGTACGTGGAAGTTGATTCTGTCGTTGAGGTATTTGGGTCCGTTGTTGTGTAGGCATTTGTAGGCGTGAGTGAGGATTTTGAAAGTGACTCTTTTCTCCACGGGAGCCAGTGGAGACTTCGTAGGTGTCGGCTGATGTGTTGGTGTCGGGGGATGCCGAGGACGAGTCTGGCGGCGGTGTTCTGTACTGTCTGGAGTTTGCGGAGTAGGGACTTGTTGATGCCGGCGTAGAGTGCGTTTCCATAGTCCAGTCTGCTGGTGATGAGTGCGTGGGTGACTGTCTTCCTTGACTCGGGGGATCCACTTGAAGGTCTTGCGGAGGATGCGGAGGGTGATGAAGCAGCTGGAGGTGACGGCGTTGACCTGTCAGTTCATGGAGAGTGATGAGTCGAGTACGATGCCGAGGTTCTTGGCGTGGTTTGAGGGGGTAGGTGGGCTTCCGTGGGCGGTCGGCCACCAGGTGCTGTCCCATGCAGAAGGGGTGGTACCGAGGACTTCTGTCTTCTTGGCATTGAGCTTCAGGCAGCTGTTGGTCATCCAGACTGCGACGTCTTGCATTCCTTTCTGGAAGTTGAGTTTGGCAGTGGTGGGGTCTTTGGTGAGGGAGAGGATGAACTGGGTGTCGTCGGCGTAGGATACGATGTTGAGGCCGTGTTGTCGGACGATGGCTGCGAGGGGGCCATGTAAATGTTGAAGAGGGTGGGGCTCAGTGATGAACCCTGTGGGACTCCGCAGGTGATTTTCGTGGGGTCGGAGAGGAAGGGTGGGAGTCTGATCCTTTGGCTTCTTCCGGTGAGGAATGATCGGATCCAGTCCAGGGCTGTTCCTTGTATGCCTGCGTCGTGTAGTCTGACGACTAGTGTGCGATGGGAGACGGTGTCGAAGGCCGCTGATAGGTCGAGTAGGATGAGGGCTGCGGAGTGGCCTTGGTCCAGGAGGGTGTGGATGTCGTCTGTGGCAGCAAGTAGGGCAGTCTCTGTGCTGTGGTTGCTTCGGAATCCGGATTGGGACGGGTCGAGGACGGCGTTTTCTTCAATGAATCGTGTCAGTTTCCTGTTGACTGTTTTTTCTGCAACTTTGGCTGCGAAGGGGAGGAGCGAGATGGGCCGATAGTTCTTGAGGTCGGTGGGGTCAGCTGTGGGCTTCTTGAGCAGGGGTCTGACTTCTGCGTGCTTCCAATAGTCTGGGAAGGTGCCTGTTTTGAAGGTGGTGTTGATGGTGCATTGTAGTTCGAGTGCGATGGCGGCCACGGCTCTGTGGTAGATGTGATGATGTAGATGCACACAGCTTGATAGGGCCAAAAATAGACCTAGAGAACTTTTCAGCATCGTCAAAAACCAAACTTCCTCTGCCCCCCAAAAGCTGATGGCCTCTAACGAGAAATGTGAAGAAATTGCTAAGTTCTTCTCTGATAAAATCACCAAAATAGACCAATCCTTCATCTTAAATCCACTCTCTCCTTACCCTCCACCTTCTTATAACTTTCCCCCAGTCTCTCCATCCCATCCAAATCCTCCCCCTGTCCCTGCCCATCTCCCGTCCGTTTCCTTCCCACCGGAACCCAACCCTTCTCTCCCCTAGCAACCTAAAAACAACGCATCCTGGCAGAATTTTAACCCTGTCACCGAACACGAAGTCTATAACATCATCGCTAAGCTGAAACCATCCTCCCACACCAAAGACCCTCTGCCCCCTAACCTTGTCCAAGACCTTAAACATATCATTGCCCCTTTTTGGACCACCATTATTAACTCCTCCCTGGCCAAGGGGTGTGTTCCCGCCTCCCTCCAACTGGGTCAAATCACACCCATTCATAAAAATCCCAGGGCAGATCCCAACGACCCAAATAACCTCCGGCCCATCTCTAACCTCCCTCTTCTCTCCAAAGCCCTAGAAAAATGCGCCCTGTTCCAACTAGATAATCACATCAACACTTTTGACCTCTTTGACTCACTGCAATCTGGCTTCAGAAAAGTGGGACGGGTATGCCCAGACGTGGGTCCCGTGCTCTCCATGCCACTGGAATCAAGCTATCCTGGCTGAAGAGGGGTGAAACCCCGAAACCGGTCCTAGGATGCTTGTTTCCAGTCCAGGGAGGACCTGGCTTGGCAGTTCGGGCTGGACTGTTCCCATGAGGCACAGGGTCAAGACTGATTTGCATATGGCTGGGTTCAAACTGGAATGGCATGGTGAGCAAAAACCGATGGATTTAGGCCCAGATCTCTGTACTGGGGTGAATGTATGACATTGTTCTGCATTCTGTCCATCAACTATTGTTTTTGCATTTGTCACCCCGAGTGGGACGGGTATGCCCAGACGTGGGTCCCGTGCTCTCCATGCCACTGGAATCAAGCTATCCTGGCTAAAGAGGGGTGAAACCCCGAAACCGGTCCTAGGATGCTTGTTTCCAGTCCTGGGAGGACCTGGCTTGGCAGTTCGGGCTGGACTGTTCCCATGAGGCACAGGGTCAAGACTGATTTGCATATGGCTGGGTTCAAACTGGAATGGCATGGTGAGCAAAAAACCGATGGATTTAGGCCCAGATCTCTGTACTGGGGTGAATGTATGACATTGTTCTGCATTCTGTCCATCAACTGTTGTTTTTGCATTTGTCACCCCGAGTGAGACGGGTATGCCCAGACGTGGGTCCCGTGCTCTCCATGCCACTGGAATCAAGCTATCCTGGCTGAAGAGGTGTGAAACCCGAAACCGGTCCTAGGATGCTTGTTTCCAGTCCAGGGAGGACCTGGCTTGGCAGTTCGGGCTGGACTGTTCCCATGAGGCACAGGGTCAAGACTGATTTGCATATGGCTGGGTTCAAACTGGAATGGCATGGTGAGCAAAAACCGATGGATTTAGGCCCAGATCTCTGTACTGGGGTTAATGTATGACATTGTTCTGCATTCTGTCCATCAACTGTTGTTTTTGCATTTGTCACCCCGAGTGGGACGGGTATGCCCAGACGTGGGTCCCGTGCTCTCCATGCCACTGGAATCAAGCTATCCTGGCTGAAGAGGGGTGAAACCCGAAACCGGTCCTAGGATGCTTGTTTCCAGTCCAGGGAGGACCTGGCTTGGCAGTTCGGGCTGGACTGTTCCCATGAGGCACAGGGTCAAGACTGATTTGCATATGGCTGGGTTCAAACTGGAATGGCATGGTGAGCAAAAAACCGATGGATTTAGGCCCAGATCTCTGTACTGGGGTGAATGTATGACATTGTTCTGCATTCTGTCCATCAACTGTTGTTTTTGCATTTGTCACCCGAGTGGGACGGGTATGCCCAGACGTGGGTCCCGTGCTCTCCATGCCACTGGAATCAAGCTATCCTGGCTGAAGAGGGTGAAACCCCGAAACCAGTCCTAGGATGCTTGTTTCCAGTCCAGGGAGGACCTGGCTTGGCAGTTCGGGCTGGACTGTTCCCATGAGGCACAGGGTCAAGACTGATTTGCATATGGCTGGGTTCAAACTGGAATGGCATGGTGAGCAAAAAACCGATGGATTTAGGCCCAGATCTCTGTACTGGGGTGAATGTATGACATTGTTCTGCATTCTGTCCATCAACTGTTGTTTTTGCATTTGTCACCCCGAGTGGGACGGGTATGCCCAGACGTGGGTCCCGTGCTCTCCATGCCACTGGAATCAAGCTATCCTGGCTGAAGAGGGTGAAACCCGAAACCGGTCCTAGGATGCTTGTTTCCAGTCCAGGGAGGACCTGGCTTGGCAGTTCGGGCTGGACTGTTCCCATGAGGCACAGGGTCAAGACTGATTTGCATATGGCTGGGTTCAAACTGGAATGGCATGGTGAGCAAAAACGGATGGATTTAGGCCCAGATCTCTGTACTGGGGTGAATGTATGACATTGTTCTGCATTCTGTCCATCAACTGTTGTTTTTGCATCAGAAAAGGATGCAGCACAGAATCTGCCATGCTCAACATAGTTGACGACATACATCATTCACTTGACAAAGGTGAGTCATGCCATCTCATTCTCCTGGACCTATCCGCTGCTTTTGATACTGTCAACTACACTGCCTTGCTAAACACCCTTAAAGTCCGCTTTGGATTCAATGGCCTTGTCCTCAACTGGTTCTCCTCTTTTCTCCAACACAGAACCCAACAAATCAAAATAGAGAACTGCCTCTCCAACCCTACTCCGATCTCTCTCAGTGTCCGCCAAGGATCCATTCTCTCTCCTGCTCTCTTTAACCTCTTCATGGAACCCCTCACCCTCATCCTCAAACATGCAGGAATCAATTACCACCTCTATGCAGACGACACCCAATTTACTATAAGATCAAATCCCACTCTGATATCCTCCACCTAAATGACACTCTGACCAAGATCCAATCACGGTTCCACCATAACCATCTCAAACTTAACCCTAAAAAAAACGAAATCATTCTCTTCTCGCCTCAAAACAACCCACTCCCCATACAAGACTGGATCTCTGATCTTAATGCTCTCAACTGCTCTCTCACCACTTCTAATTTAGTTGTCTCTTGGCATCACCATTGATAATAGCCTTGCCCTCAACCCACACATAAAAACCTCAGCAAAAGGAGCACTTTTCACTCTCCGTCATCTCAAGAAAATTAAACCCTTCATCCCGGCTGATGACTTTAAAACCATTGTCCAATCACTGGTCTTGTCGAGAATTGACTATGACAACGCTATCCTCGCCGGGACTCCAAAAATTCACCTTGCTCCACTCAAATCGGTGCTCAACCTAGCTGCTAGACTCATCTCTGACTACAAACGCTTCGACCACATTTCCCCCGCCTTGAAAACCCTCAAATGGCTACCCATCGAAGGCAGATCCACCTATAAGATTGCATGTATCACGCACAAAGCCCTTCACCAAAATACCGCACGCTACCTCTCAGACAAACTCCACAAAGCAGGCTGCGCCCGACTGACGAGGAACACCAACGCCCTCATCCTTATCCCCCCCTGTTAAAGAAGAAACGCACACAAGTTCGCTCCTTCTCCGGAAACGCTCCCTCCATCTGGAATTTCCTGCCAAAAGACCTACGCTGTAACCCCTCCTACTTCAACTTCAAAAAATAACCCAAAACATACCTCCTCAACAAATACTGAGGTCCTTAATTTTCCTACCTCCGTCTCTGTTCTCACACTCTCCACCCCCGCCAGGGTCCCCTTTATTTTCCCTCCAATTCTATCCCCTCCACCCTCTCCTTCCTAACCCCCCACCCACTCGCTACTCTTTCCCCCTAACCCCCATCCCTGCTCTGTATTTACATACGACCTCTAGCCCCACGTACGACCTCCCACTGATTTTCTACCCCCCTATTTTCCCACTCTCTCTGTCTCCCTCTTATCCCTTCTCTCTCACCCTCTCCCACCTACCCTAGCCTTAGTTTGAACTTCCCAAGTTACCTAATTTGATTTCTCTTGTAAATAGCATTCGTATTTATCTGCTTTCTTGGTTATATTGACCCTTACTGCAATGTTTATTACTAAATGTTCTTGTATACTGTACCTCCTCACATTCCTGTAAAGCGCTCTGATACCTCTGGGTCTGGCCAGCGCTATAGAAAACCTTTAAAATAAAAAATAAATAAATAAATAAAATAAATAATAGTAGATATGTAAAAATGTAAAGATATTTTCCCTAAAGCAAGGACGGCTGGCTCAGGAAAAACACTGGAAATGGAAGATGATAATAAATATGGACTCTGCTATCACTGGATTGAAGCCAGCTAAAAATATGAAAAACCCACTCTTTTTAATATTTTTTAAAAACACAAACTCAATGACAATCTTGTAAAGTTGAATCTGAGTGATCTTTCTTGGACTTCTAATGTGAATTCAAATGAAAAACATTATCTAACCACACCGTGAAAGGCTAAAAAAAATACCAAAGATCCACAAAAGAAAATAGAAAGAAGAGCAAGAAAAGGTAAAAGCAGCATACTTCCACCAGTAGGACAGAACAAGTGAAGATGCGAAACCCAAAATTTGGAAACAAATAGAAACTGGGTGCTCTGTGCTGAAAAGAAAGAACAGTCCTACCACAAATGAAATAGAGTCAAATAATAGAGGTGGGCGGAGCTCATGAGTTGTGGTATGCGAATTCTGCTAAGTTGGATACAAAAAAAGATTCAGCGGAGTTCTGCCTACTCCTAGAGCCGACAAGCATGTCACACAGGTGGCTCTAATCAGTTAGGTCAACGCACTCTTGGGTGGGCTGTGGACCGCTCTCCTCCGGTTCACTCCCTATAATACGTCTAAATAACCTCAGTTCTCAGGGCAAAGCCCAGTTCACTTCCAAAGAGAGCTATTTAAGCACTTAAACCCAGGCACAGAAAAGTGACAGCCGGATGTTACTTACCCCTTGCAATGCTGAATTCTATGACTGAGCCAGTCCAAGGTCCATACACCCCCAACAATTCCACTTAGCTGTGTGCCGCGCCTCACCTTGATTATCTTGGTGGCATCCCTGCCAATACCATCCTGTTTTTAAAAAAAATCAGAACTCCGGTTCTCGAAGGCATCAGTGGTAAGCCCGGCTCTGCCACTTCTACTTAACATCATCACTGCCCAAAGTGACACCCACCAGTTGCTCATGAATGATATGCCGGGAAATTGAGTTCAGTACTTCATCCGACTCAACAGATATGAGTATATTAGTAGAGTGATCTGCTATTAGAATAAACCCAGCGCAGAAGTGCATTTTATCCAGCAGCGCATCAATGTATTTACAATCGCTGCCCAGAAGACGCAGGCAAAAACTTTTCCCGCCATTAAATACAATGCGGAAGAAACACGTTTGACTGAGTGGGCTGTGGTAAACTACGTTGTGCGTGGCGGTAGGCTTTTTTTGCCAACTACGTGCTCCAAACAGAGTGCGGGGTTGCAACACCAGCGGAGTGGAGTTTACCACCCACCCTTAGAAAATACCACATAACCGGATAAAAATATTCAAAGGTTTCATAATGCCATGTTGAAAATATACCAAATACATGCTATAGAGAAACCGTAACAATCTCAAATCATATAATTCAACCATAAACTATGGCTGAAACTTCTTGTGGGTCATATATTTTCTCATCAACCTGAACAAACGGGACACCACACATAATTATATAGCTGTATATCCATTGTATTATCATTACCTGACTCCTCTTATCTAATAATTCAAAAGCCCACATCAAGGTTTATACTTCAACTACAAATTGACTCAATATAAAAAACAAAACCACAAACTTGAGCGACGATCTTGTATAACACAAAAAAGAAATGACGCTATACAACCTTGTAAGCATCTGCCCTCAAATGACTCTCCATAAACAAATCTGTGAGTCAGATAAAATGAAAAATTACACAGCTTGGCAGTACTCACCAACCTGTAATCGGCAGGAAATTAAATATCGAAGCAGCACCCTGTTAAGCACATCCAGAAATACGAATATCAGTAAGCATATCAATTTCCTACGAAGAATCACACATAAAACTAAAGGTAAAGGCAAGGAAACATTATCACACAGATAAGATAAAAAAAAAACAGCACAAAAAGAACTCATTCTTAACTCACAAACTTGCAATTTTATGACAGTGTCTACTCATCTATGGCCATGTAAGTGTTACAGGACCAGAGTTGTGTTGCCGTTTATCTTACCCTTTCGGAGAACTTTCATGAAACTTGAGTCTTAACTTCTCAGTGTATGTGCCAGCTTGCCCAGAGAGGGCAGGCACCAATTGAAGAAGAAATATTAACACACATTCAAAGACATCCATGATGCCTGTACCCTAATGGTGACCAAAGTTTACACTCTCCATAGAAAACCTTCGGATCAACGTTTCTTCAGTTAAAAAGTAATTACTAAAATTGTTGTTCACTTCCTGGCAACTTTGTTTAATGTATTGGTTTGCTTCACTGCCATTCAGCCCACAGATGACCTTTGTATCCCTATGTAGGTGCTGTTTCTGTCCTTTTCATTGCCCTTGTAAAGTTCAATGCTTCTTGTGAAACTGTATGTTCTGCTATACTCCACGCTTAAGTTTCCGGTTGTTCTGTATAATTTTCTTCCTCAAGAATTCTTCCTGTCGATATCTAGACTCCTGGACTTAGTCCTCCTCTCTCAGGTGTACGGTAAGGTACTAACATTCAAAGAAGGATGCTGAGATGCATAGCTTTTGAAATTCATAAAAATGTGTTGTTCGATTGATGTCTGTCTTTTTCATACAACAATGTCAATTCCTCCTAAGACAGCTCTGCTGAGTTCAATCCTGAGTTCCAAAGCCATCACCTATATTTCGCCTGATTTGATTACTAGGTAATGTTGCCTCATCTCTGGTTCCAAGACATAGGGTAATCATTAGGATTCGCCTAATTGTCTACTTCAGAGTCCTTGCATCATCACAGAAGTCAAGTGCTTCAAAGGCAGTACACTAGGAATATGTATTCAAAGCAAATGTGCAGATGACAGCGGTGCCATGCAAAGAGTGGGCACTGACAAAAACAAGCATTGGCATAGCCAATAGGTCTCGCCTTTGGGGTCCTTATAAGAGTTTAGCCAGGCTGCGCTAAATCCTGGCTTACTCTTGAAATTCGGGAGAAAGTCTGTAATACTATAAGAGTAAGACCCGTCAGTATGTTTGGTATTCCTGCCCTAAGTTTTTGAATATATGACTGCATGCACGAGTGTGTTTGCATGCAGCTCTTTGATGGCAGTTCTTGGCTCACTGTGCTAGATTACTATTGTAAATTATGAACTGCACAGTAACAAAATGATCTCTGTGACAAAAGCAGTAACCCACTGAGCTATGCACATAAAATACACTGCTGTAATCTGCGTGGTACACATTCTTTGCAACAGTCATATTAACCCTTAAAAATGGTTACAAAAAAAAACATAAAACAATTAGTTTATAACCTGGAGAGAATTAAAAGTGCTAAAAAGCACTTTAAATTCATAAGGGGAAAATCACAGCAAGGAAAACTAGAATATGTGGCACTGCAGAGAAGTTTCCAATTCAATAGTCCTGTGTTTCAACCTCTCCGGCTACATTTTTTTTGGTTTGCAATGCCAAGTGCATTTGCAATCTTGATTGAAGAGATCGGCGACTTCTTCATTGGCAAAGAAAAACAAGGCTTTTGATCACGGATGAAATAAATCCATATGCATGTTGAAAGAACAAGAGGAGTGATGTGGGTTATTATTACCATGATACAAGTAAGGGAAATGGATAAAACATGCTTACAGTTAATAGTTACTCATGCTTTCCTTTTGGTAGTAACACCTAAAACGAGTTAACTCACAGTCTTTTCATAAATGTTATGTGATCAGTGAAAAGAAAAAGAAATTATTTTTCTTCCCCGTCCCCCGAGCATGACATCTTGCCAAACGTACAAAATATAGTGATCATCGAAAGAATGTCTAAAATAAGAATAGCTTTACTTTCTTGACTTTGTAATATGCAAACAATGATTAAATACAGTAATTTGCCATTCGTAAATTATGTGGTTTCACCTGATAAAATGGCTTATGTATCTCTCCAGCTCCTTCCCCTCCTTCGTTTATCCTTAACTAAATAACTGTCCTTCACTGGGCAATAAACATGTTTTCAGCCGTGAGAAGCTCTTTCCTAATACCTATAATCTAGTATGACACATATTACCTAACATTGGTGGAAAGCGTGTAGTGTTCCGTAATCGTCAGCCTCCTCATGCTCCCTTAGAATATGTTTACGTCAGCGCGTTTTTTTTTTAGTGGAGCTCAGATAGGAGCCAATCGCGGTAGCTACACGGAGACGGTTTTTGTACCGCTCATAATATTACCAGTGGAATGTAATTTAGTTAAAACAATATATTTAATTACCATTAAAAAAACAATTCAATGTATTCTTAAATAGCACTAAATAAGGCCTTCTCGGAGCCCCCTTGACTATAATAGACTCGAACAGGGCTTTAAGTGGGATGAAAAAACTGGAGGGTCTCTCAAAGGGGCGTGGCCAATGTAATTAAGGGCGTGGCTTAAAACACTTAAGCTAAAAAATCTGTGCTTAGCGTAGTGTGCCGCCCGACTTGTATTTTGCTGTTTCTGTCATTGCATCTAGATATATAATACAACAAGTAACATCATACCTACAACAAGTCAGGACTATTGGCTTTGTCAATGGTTGTTAGTTGCATAAGATAAATAACAGCAACTATGGCTTGTATATAATATTGAACAAGCATTTCTGAAAGTTAGAGCTGTTGGCGTTGAAAACGACAATGTTTTTTACTTTTATTTTGTTTATTTGTGGAGGAGTGATTATCTTTGCATAGCATCATTGCCATTGGTATGATCTTGTATTCTAGCTGGTAACAGCCTTATATTATACAGTTATTGTTGAAACATTCCTAGTGTTATTATTGTAGAGTGGTCTGACACCCCAAGTCTAGTACCCGCTATATAAAACTGCAAATAAATAATTATAAATGAATCAATCCTGGGCGTAGAGTATTCTGTTGTGGGCCTTATGTACAGCTGTGGCAATTGTTTCTTTAAGTCTGCAATTACACAAACAGTGTGAAAAGAAAAACTGCATGTCCCAAAATGCAGTGTGCTGTTGTCTGACACTCAGTGCTGGTTGATGCCGTCACACGTGACGTGTGTCCTTTTGGCAGCTATACAGCACCATGTGGGGTATGATTAAGGGATTTGGCAGTTGTGTGGCTTATTTGAATCAATTGAAAGATTTGACTTTAAATAATGAGGGGGAATTTGAGGAAGTGACGTCGACATTAATATGAACAGAAAGGGTGATGTGCCGTCGACTTTTTCGTGCCAGGGAAATGAGACGAGGGCACCAAAGCGATGAACAATAACATAATAAGGGTGTGGGGAACCAGTCACTTCTGAGAGGGAAGTTTGAGGTTTTATTTTGCTGAGTTACAAACCATAGGATGTACAGTTTCACACCGCAGAACACACGACAACCAAGGTAGTTATTAGTAGCCGCTGCAGGCAGTGCATTCCATAAAGGAGGTGTAATCAGAATGAAAAAAAAATGAGACTGGCTAAGTTAACTGGAGTAAAGAGTACTATTGGACTGAAATGAGTGGGAATGGTAGGGGTGCGATCCAAAGTGGCTAATGTGTCTAAAGTGAGGACAGAGCAGGGTTACTCGTGAGATTGAGATTGAGACTTCTGAGATCACTAGCAGCATACCTGCATGCAGAGTTTCTGTATTCAGAACAGTCTGCATCCAGTGCATGACATAAAGTAGAGTTGAAATCACATTGAAAGGCAGTAAGTCTGGGCATGTTAACTAGATTAACTAGTTGTATACGATGCACTTCCGGAATGAGGCGTAGTATGCGCTACTGTAAGTGGACTCAGCTAAGTGCTGCTGCCATGATGGAATATTTTGAGACAAAACTGAGGGGGATATTCTCAAGAACGTGTGTTAACTAGCGCCAAATTCGCTTAACACAACTTCTCACATTGCAGTCTATTGCGGGAAAATAACACTGTGTTAACGCAGTATTCCCAACCCGGCGGCACCATGCGATAGTCACACGTTAACGCGACAAATGGCCCGCGTTAAAATTAACCCGACGCTGAAAAAATGCGAAACACAAACGCCAAAAAAGTTGCGAAGTCCCAAATCGCGAAACAAAAAGCAGCGATAACCAGCGACAGGCCTGCGATTCCCACGCGACATGCGGGAAAATGCACTATAAAAGCAGAGAAAAAAAAAAGATTAAAAAATGCAACTGCGTAGCACCATGGACGCACTCGGACCGAGTGCAGAGGACAATGCAAACCCCACAAGCCCCACAGATGACCAGCCAGGACCCCCGGGGCCAGGGAAGGGCAAGGAGAAGAGGAAGAGAAAGACGGGGCAGTCCGCAGGAAAACCGGATCATCGTCACGGAGGTGACAGGACACTACCAACAACTGTCCGTCACCTCCACTGTGTCATCAGCCACACAAACGGAAATATGGCAACACATCGTGAACAATGTGAATGCAGTCGGAGTGTCGAGGAGGACAATGCAAAAGGTCAAGAGGTGCTGGAATGATGTGAAGGGCAAAACCAAGAAGAAACCTGATGCCAACATGAAAGCAGCAACGCATATTGGAGGTGGGGGACCAACGGCACACCATGAGCTGAATGACATTGAGAAAATGGTGGCCACAGTCATCAGTCGGGATACGGTGCCAGGAGTCGGGGATTGGGACACTGCTCAACATGACCTGACACAACATCAACAGGGTGAGTACCGACCAGGGACTGGGGGGACGGGGGGTGATGGGCACAATGGCACACATGCACAATTAAGTAGAGCACACTGCACACCCACAATGACTCTGGATCATGTCCCTGATCCCCGTGCCACACTGCAGCACACATACAGAAACTCAGGGAATGTGTGTTGAAAGAATTTATTTGCACATGCTGTGCCTGTGGTCATTTTGTACTGTCTCATGATTGGTAAGGACTGCCACAATGTGACGTCCTCATGTGAAGAAATTGTCAATGATGGTGTTCCACGGGCTATTCCTGCTGCAGCTGCAGTGGGGTGTGGTCCACCTGCCTCATCTTCCTCATCATCGTCCGGTGCATCTGGCACTCGTAACCATGGGGCATTGGTGCGTACACATATGTTGTGCAACACACAACATGCAACGATCATCTTGCACACGATGCCTGGGCTGTCCAGGAGCCTCCCACCTGTGATGTCCAGGCACCTGACACGTGACTTCAACACGCCAAATGTGCATTCCACGATGCCCCTGGTGCGTTTGTGGGCCGCATTGTACTGCCTCTGGGCCTGTGTGTTCGTGGCTCGGAGAGGTGTCATCATCCAAGGGCAGAGTGCATATCCTTGATCACCTGTGACAGTGCAGAGAGACATGAGTCAACAGTTGGTCCTGCATGATGTGTAGGCAGGCTCACTAGTTCATTGGCGTGTGATATGTGTGTCATAGTGAATACTGTTTGACATGTACTGCTGGTAGCAAATGAGTGCCATCAATGTGTACAACGTAGCCTCACTGCTGCTCCTGCCTCCCCCGAGCCCATTTACTTGTGTGCGCTGCGCAGTTGCATCACTTGCACTCCTACGGCACACCATCGTCATGCCTGTCTGCGCATGTCCACAAGCCTGACAACGACACTGTGATGTTGTGCGTTGAAGGTGGGCAGCCACGTGTGTGTAGGCCTATGGTTATGATAGGGCGGACAGAGATGTAGAGTTCATGGCTGGCTGAACTCGCGATGCGTCGAGGCAATACCTTTGGCCTAACCTGCGGTAACAGCGACACACATCCTACAGTTGGCATGTATGATCCCAGACCTTGAGCGGGCTTGCGCTCATTCATTTATCCCTTCGGCCGAGCCCGCACCCCGGGGGCATGCTACATCGCAACATTGTCCATTGCGGGACGGGTGGCGCCGACACTACAACAGAGACACACGCCTTAGGTACTTCATTGGCAAGCCCAACACTTAACCATGCCCAGAGCCCCGGGGTGATTATCCACACCCCTACGCTGGACTGTCGTACACCAGCCCACTCCGGCAACGCCTACAGGGGGATGCGACACAGCTACATAACCCAGGTCTCCCCACTAGCTGAGGTGACATGGCTGCATCCGCTGTACACAGCACAATGCAAAGTGGTAGGGCCCGGGTCCCTCAGGCATACACAATGACCACACAGACACACTTAGATAGTTTATGGAACTGGCTACGGGCACGTGCGCTCGGCCCCTTTTATTGCCAGGGTCACATGTCCAGTGACGCCTGTGCTGGATGGGTGTGGGGTGAGTGTGAGCCAGCCCACAACGGGTGGTTGGTGCTGGCAACAACTACAACAGTGATCAGACAATCAGAAGTTCACAGTTCAAACAGCAAGGGTCCATGACTTGAGCTGCACGGAGTTAGTGGCCTCGGATGCACAGCGGCCGGCACATGGAACACCGCCACGGGACGGTGACTGCCGGTGCACTGAGGTAGGGGCACGAGAGCTGAGCGGATCCCCGTCGATGTCCAAGGTGAATGTCGCGGGGGGTTTTGGGGGACAGTGGAAGTTGTTGTTCCAGGGCATGATACAGAGGGCAGTACCAAGCAGACACAGGCAATATGGAGGAGATGAATGCTACAGACTCATTTTTGTCACCAAGTCAGTATCAGCTACATGATGATGAAGACAACCCCCAGGCCATAGACTCAGATGCCACCACAGTTCAACCAGAGGGTGTCCATGAATTTCGGGGCACAGAGTTAGTGGCATCAGAGCTGAAAGGGGATGCAGTCTGCGATGAGGCCTGTACAATGGTATAAACTCTGCCATAAATAAATCAAGGCTCAGTTCCAAATGTGTAACCTACTTGACCATAGTGTGGGCCGGAGGCAGCGGTCAGCAGGGGCCCCCAGCCACGTGCCCTTGGCTTGCGATGCACAGAGTTAGTGGCACCAGGGCAGTTGTTGGTGCTGTTCGGTCACCTCCGTAACGAGGATCCTGTTTTTCATCCGGACTGAATCGCATCTTCCTCTTACTCCTCTCCTAGCGTGCAATGATATGGACTCTGCCATTGTAAAATCAAGACTCAGTTCCAAATGTGTAACCTACTTGACCGCAGTGTAGGCCGGAGGCAGCGGTCAGCGCGGGCCTACCGCTGTTCAGGCAGCTCCTCCTGGTACTCTCACACACGACGTTGGAATGCCATGTGGCGATGATTTGTGGTTGACGGAGGTAGTAGCACCAGAGCTGAGCGTGTGTGCAGCCTGCGATGATGCCGTGTCCTGCCTGGTACGGATTGGATTGGATTGGTGTGAGGCCTGCTGGACCGCAGTGTAGGCAGTACACAGGTGACCCCGCGGTGCTGGGCTGCAGTGTAGGCCGAAGGCAGTAGTCAGCAAGGGCCCACAGACACGTGTCGTTGGAATGCTATGCACAGAGTCGGTGGCACCACATCGTAGGGAGTACGGTGATATAAAATCTGCAATAAACGTATGTACTCTATCATTGTATAATCAAGACTCAGTTGCAAATGTGTGACCTACTAGTAAGGGTGGGCGTAGTTGGCGGAGTACTGCTACGCGGAATTCCACTTCGCTCCGCTTCCCACTTAATAAAACAGAGACCTCATATACTTTTGGTAAAATAACAAGTATCTCTGTCTTTACATGCTAAAAGGCATATAGTCATTTCACAAAAGTGAAAATGACAAATTAGCAAGCAGTGTGAGAGGTGATGATTTTGAGATCCTCCCTAACCTAGGGAGAAAACCAAGCAGATGCCTTGAAAACAAAGAGCATTGAAACCCTTTCATGAAGCTGCAGTTCAGCTCTTTGTAGAATTTATAGTATTAGCTCTCAGCTCAGGGTTTCAATGCTTTTGCATTTGACTCATGAGGGACACCTAGTAACGACTAGTGGAACTGCAGCTTCATGAAAGGGTTTCAATGCTTTTGCATTTGACTCGTGAGGGACATCTAGTAACGACTAGTGGAACTGCAGCTTGATGTAATAATTTCAATGCTTTTGCATTTGACTTGTGAGGGACACCTAGTAACGACGAGTTGAACTGCAGCTCTTTGTAGAATTATTTTGATATTGGATACTATAATATTCACTGCCCAGTGCTAATCTCATCCCATAATGCTTTGCAGAGCCTTTGGTTGGGATTGTATTTTTGCCCATAACTGTGCTTGGGGTGGTCCTAACAGGATGGGACCACCACTGAATCGTTCAGCATGATGTGCTCTTTGTGTTCAAGGCATCTGCTTGGTCCTCCCCCTAGGTTAGGGGGGATCCCAAAATCATCACAAAAGTTCACTTTTGTGAATTGGTTATATGCGTTTTAGCATGTAAAGTTGCTTTATCAAAGCATGTGTGGGTGGAGTTTACTAGCTGATTCCACTACGTAACGGAATGCGTAGTTAACAATTCTCCGCTAACTCCGCTAGCGGAGCAGAGGTCATTGCCCACCCCTACCTACTGGATCGCAGTGTAGGCCGGAGGCAGCGTTGGAGTACGTCAATGAGAAAGGAGTAATGGGGGCCTGTGTTGCGGAGTCCGTGATGGTCTGAGGAGGCTGCCATGGTCGCGGGCCTCGGGCTTGGAGCTTGCACCAGCATGTGGTGGGCCCTCTTTGACACACGCAGGTGAGCAGTGAGACCTGGGTGCGCTGGGGCGGGCAAGATAGGTCCTGGGACCAGCGGCCTGGGGTGCAGCAGGTGCACAGGATCGCAGACACCGCCGCTCACGGCGTCGGCCTCGTGGCGGGGTGAGAGGCGCCGCCCTGGCAGACACGTTGGCCATTCCGGAAGAGAACCATGCCCAGAGTAACAGGCTTTTTATTCACACCCCTATGCTGGCCTGGTGTACGCCGGGCCAGCCCCTTCCGCTCATGCTTACAGGGGGGGACGTAACAAGCTACATTTCTGCATTCTTCCCCACTGGCTGCGGTTACATGGTTGCGTCCTCTGTCCAGTACACTGCAGACACCAGCAGTGTATGTTGACATGGAAGTGTCTGTGGTCTGCATACTGCAGTCTGTCCAGCACATCCACGCCACACTTGGCATTGTGTACATTCACATTCATGGGTCACTTGCCTCCTTCGCACATGCCGGGTTCCCACCTCTCCCCACATTCTTCTATTGTGTGGCTGAGGTGCCATGCCGTTGATGGCTTGTGTAGATGGCTAGCCCAGGTTGCCACAGTAAGTTGTGTTGTCGTGTGTGGAATGTGGGGATGTTGGTTGTCATGTTGTATGTGATTTTGTGACGTGTGCATTCCCATAGTTGTGAGTTGTCTGATTGTGGTGTTGAGGTGTGTGGTGTGTTCCGTTGGTACTTACCGACGAGCAGTGCATTTCCATAGGTGCCATCCTGGAAGCGCTGGTTGATGATGGACTGTCGGAAGATGAAGGAATCATGCACACTGCCTGGGTAGTTGGCGACGACATTGGTGAAGAGTCCCCGTGGTCCACTATTGCCTGCACATTGATGGAATGCGTGCGTTTCCTGTTGCGGAAATTGTGTGCAGTGGCGGCAGGGGGCACGAGGAGTACATGTGTGCAGTCAATTGCCCCCAACACGTGCAGGAAGCCAGCTATGGCGTTGAAGCCTTGCTTGATCTCCAGCTGTTCCTGCGCAGTGTGTGGGAAGTAAAGTTGCTGGGGTACCAAGCTGATGATGGCATCCAAGACAGGTGTGAGGAACTTTGACAGGGCTGGCTGTGAGACTCCTCCGACTATGGCAGTTGCTGGTTGGAAGGTCCCAGAGGCCAACAGGTGCAGCACGGCCAGCAGCTTTGTCTGCGGAGGGATGTTGGTTCTCCGCTGTGTTGGTACCGTCAGCCTCTGGGCAATGAGGGTCAGGATGCGGAGGATGGTTGTCCTTTTGAGCCTGTAGTGGGCAATGACTTCCTCTGGCGTTAAGTCTCCGAGGCTGGTGCGTTTTCGGAAGGTCCGGTGTCTTTGTCTGCGCTGCCTCTGTGGTAGTCTGGGGGGAAGTACGGGGGTGGGGGGCCTGGGGGTGGTGGCGGTGGGTGTTGTGGCCCTCTTGGGGCTCTGAGCTGCATGATCAGTATCTCCATGGCATCTGTTGTTCTTCTGGTGTGGCTGTGGGCTGGGCTCCCTTTTATGGAGCAGGTTGTCGTCCGACTTAGCACCAGGTAGGAGCAGGTGTTAAATCCCTGCTGCTAAAGCGCCTTATTGCATTTTTTTTTAATCTTATCGCCAATCTGGCTGGTCGTTGAGAATGTTGCGGAGTGGTATTTTTGCGGCTTTTTGCACGGGAATGCCTACTCTGCATCTCATTAGCGTTAGTTGCCTGTGTCATCCGTGGCGATGTTTTTTGCGGCTGCTATCGCAGGAAAACTGGTGATATCGGCTGTTAGCACCAGCTTGTGAATGGTGCGATGAATTTATCACCACTTTGGCTGCGATAAAGTGCCATTAACTAATAAGTCCTTGAGAATATGCCCCTGAGTGCGATATGTTTAGGACGGCAAGTGGACTGGAAGGACCACTGCTGCCTGGACGCAGTACATTGTGGTGATTTATTAACTTTGGCAAAAAATAATTAACTTCGGCAACATTTTATCAGCGCGTCATGCCGCGCTTTATCTTTAAGCATGGAGGCAGCGCCTTTCTTGTGTTCTGCACTGGCGCGGATCTCATCCACATCTATTTATTAAGTTTGGTCAATCATGGATAACCAATCATAATTACAATTCACATATGGAGCACTTGCACTTTAGCACTGATCAGCAGTGGTAAAGTGCCCAGAGTTCTAAAACCAGCAAAAACTAAATGCAGCACACGGTCAAAAACAGGAGGTCAGAAGCAAAAAAGACAGGGGGAAAACACGCCAAAGATGCCAGCTCTAACAAGTATCTTTTCGAGTGCGGCATCTCAGCACATAAAAAGACTTATCAGTGTGTAAGTGTAAGTTTACCATTGTGAATAGGGCTCTGGGTAAAAATCACATCCTGGGAAGTTAGCATGTACTATGTGTCATAAAAACGACCCGGTTACTGCAGTACTCATGTTGAACATCTCAGAAGAATCATACTGGTAATGTTAAAATAGAACTAAAAACAGTAAACTGCTCTAAATATCAATATACATTTTCAAGATGTGACGGGAACCAACTAGAACGTTCTAAAGAACAATTTCATAAAGTTCTAGAAATAGATAAAGCAGCAACTGGATGTAGGCAACACTTGCAACTAGTTAATAGGAGTTTTTGTCACAGATATGAACTTTGGGACCTTCTGCTTTAATTTCAGTTGAAAAATAAAACCCATTGGTAGCTTTACTCACCAAATATTACAAATGTAGCCATCTGCCTCGAGCTCAATGTTTATGTTCTCGCTTTCGTTTTCATACAGCTATGGGATATACTGCACCTTCACAATGGGTGTACCAGTATAAAAAAAATAGCCATATTAAGAAATGTCTGCACTGGGAGAAAAAATGTGGCAAATCGTTTGACCTTTTATGTTTTTCTATTATACAAAATGGTGCAAACAGATTTTGCCCCAGTTTAAATTAAAGAAAGATTTTGCACTGTGGCTAAAAGGGAGGAGGCGAATAGTGAAAGCATACGCTCCATGGGGATTGCTTTTAATTGATTTCCAATGAGTAATACAAATTTTAGCAAAGAAATCCAAGTAACCCTTTTAAAAGAAATATATCGAATTCATTTGCACTATTTTTTGCTGCTTATGTAATAAGTAATAATGCAAGTTGTAACACATTGATTTACCTCAAACGTGGTTTCACATTTGAAAAGCAGAGAAAATGTACCTCTCACTAGGCCTGGGCGGAAAACTATGCTACGCTCGCGTAGTTTGCGAAGTTTGCGCTACTTCGCACTACGCGAATTGCACGTAGCACAGTGCAAACACGCGTAGCGTAGCGTAGTGCAGCGGTCATTTTTTGCTAGCTCGCGGTCCTCAACGTCAAGTTGGCGACCGCGAGCAAGCAAAATGACATCCCGGCGAGACTTTTTCCTCGTTCGCGATCAGCAACATCAAGTTGCCGATCGCGAGCGTGGAAAATAAACCTCCCGGCGAGATTCTCAACGCGGGGAGGTCAGGTTTCTCATTGCGAGTGGTCGCGTATGCTCGCGACCGCTCGCGATGAAAGCTACCAGTCCGCGTTGAGAAAGCTGCCGCTCGAGTAAAAATCTACTCGAGCGGCAGTAAAGACAGCTCGCACTGTGCAAGATGCCGTTTTCAATGATTGCACAGTGCGGACAAGCATCCGGCACTGTGCAATCATTGCGAACACGCACTACGCAGTTCGCGTAGTGCTACGCGTAGCTCGCGTAGTGCGAACTGCACTTTGCGTAGCTTCGCGAAGCATTACTTCGCGAACTACGCCCAGGGTTACCTCTCACACACCAAAACCCAGTCCGCTTGGGGGGCTTTTGTGTGGGGTGGGTGGTACGACCTTGTTTGCAGAGGAGGGCTGCTCTCTCCTGTCCACGCGTGACTCACCGAAAAAATATTTGGCATAAGGCAACAGGGCACTGACAGAACCTGTCTGTGAGCTGACGTCACAGCACTGCATGCATAGTTACTCTTCCCACAGCAGCAGCCTGGTCTTTTCGTGAAGAATAAGTGGTGGCATGTTCCATTTCTGCCCTGGTGCAAGCTCGATTCCTCCATTCACTATTACACAGGCAGCACAAATAGTACAAAAAAACGAAGACCACTTATTTTGCAACCGTGCAAATTTTCTGTCCTGCTACTGCATATAGACTGTGTATCATAGCATCCAGTACTTATTAGTAAGTCACTGAGACTGCACGGAACAACATACACGCCCACACTACAGCATGGCAGACATTATAATACAGTGTAGGGCAAATGGGCATGCAAAAACAACAGTGTGGCTGACTTCTTGTCTAGTAATTGTATCAGGTGTGGAATCTGTGATCTCAGAGCTGCAGGTTTAAGTCAGAGAATTACAAGGTGCTGTGCATGATTCATAGCGATACCAAAGGGGATGATGGACGGAGCGTTTGAGCTATTCAAACACTCACCCCCAGTCAACTGATCTGGGTTTAATCCATCATCATTCTTTAGCTCACTCCACCACCCCAGTTCAGACATGGCCATATGCAAATCAGTCTGACCCTGTGCCTCATGGGAACAGTCCAGCCCGAACTGCCAAGCCATGTCTTCCCTGGACCGGAAACAAGCATCCTGGGACCGGTTTCTGGCTATTCAGCCGTCATCAGCCAGGCTAGCTTGAATCCAGTGGCAAAGTGAGCAAGGGACCCACGTCTGGGCATACCCTGCCAACTTAGGGCGAACAAAGCAATACCAAAGGGGATGATGGACGGAGCGTTTGAGCTAATCAAACACTCACCCCCAGTCAACTGATCTGGGTTTAATCCATCATCATTCTTTAGCTCACTCCACCACCCCAGTTCAGACATGGCCATATGCAAATCAGTCTGACCCTGTGCCTCATGGGAACAGTCCAGCCCGAACTGCCAAGCCATGTCTTCCCTGGACCAGAAACAAGCATCCTGGGACCGGTTTCTGGCTATTCAGCCATCATCAGCCAGGCTAGCTTGAATCCAGTGGCAAAGTGAGCAAGGGACCCACGTCTGGGCATACCCTGCCAACTTAGGGCGAACAAAGCGATACCAAAGGGGATGATGGACGGAGCGTTTGAGCTAATCAAACACTCACCCCCAGTCAACTGATCTGGGTTTAATCCATCATCATTCTTTAGCTCACTCCACCACCCCAGTTCAGACATGGCCATATGCAAATCAGTCTGACCCTGTGCCTCATGGGAACAGTCCAGCCCGAACTGCCAAGCCATGTCTTCCCTGGACCGGAAACAAGCATCCTGGGACCTGTTTCTGGCTATTCAGCCGTCATCAGCCAGGCTAGCTTGAATCCAGTGGCAAAGTGAGCAAGGGACCCACGTCTGGGCATACCCCGCCAACTTAGGGCGAACAAAGCGATACCAAAGGGGATGATGGACGGAGCGTTTGAGCTAATCAAACACTCACCCCCAGTCAACTGATCTGGGTTTAATCCATCATCATTCTTTAGCTCACTCCACCACCCCAGTTCAGACATGGCCATATGCAAATCAGTCTGACCCTGTGCGTCATGGGAACAGTCCAGCCCGAACTGCCAAGCCATGTCTTCCCTGGACCGGAAACAAGCATCCTGGGACCGGTTTCTGGCTATTCAGCCGTCATCAGCCAGGCTAGCTTGAATCCAGTGGCAAAGTGAGCAAGGGACCCACGTCTGGGCATACCCTGCCAACTTAGGGCGAACAAAGCGATACCAAAGGGGATGATGGACGGAGCGTTTGAGCTAATCAAACACTCACCCCCAGTCAACTGATCTGGGTTTAATCCATCATCATTCTTTAGCTCACTCCACCACCCCAGTTCAGACATGGCCATATGCAAATCAGTCTGACCCTGTGCCTCATGGGAACAGTCCAGCCCGAACTGCCAAGCCATGTCTTCCATGGACCGGAAACAAGCATCCTGGGACCGGTTTCTGGCTATTCAGCCGTCATCAGCCAGGCTAGCTTGAATCCAGTGGCAAAGTGAGCAAGGGACCCACGTCTGGGCATACCCTGCCAACTTAGGGCGAACAAAGCGATACCAAAGGGGATGATGGACGGAGCGTTTGAGCTAACCAAACACTCACCCCCAGTCAACTGATCTGGGTTTAATCCATCATCATTCTTTAGCTCACTCCACCACCCCAGTTCAGACATGGCCATATGCAAATCAGTCTGACCCTGTGCCTCATGGGAACAGTCCAGCCCGAACTGCCAAGCCATGTCTTCCCTGGACCGGAAACAAGCATACTGGGACCGGTTTCTGGCTATTCAGCCGTCATCAGCCAGGCTAGCTTGAATCCAGTGGCAAAGTGAGCAAGGGACCCACGTCTGGGCATACCCTGCCAACTTAGGGCGAACAAAGCGATACCAAAGGGGATGATGGACGGAGCGTTTGAGCTAATCAAACACTCACCCCCAGTCAACTGATCTGGGTTTAATCCATCATCATTCTTTAGCTCACTCCACCACCCCAGTTCAGACATGGCCATATGCAAATCAGTCTGACCCTGTGCCTCATGGGAACAGTCCAGCCCGAACTGCCAAGCCATGTCTTCCCTGGACCGGAAACAAGCATCCTGGGACCGGTTTCTGGCTATTCAGCCGTCATCAGCCAGGCTAGCTTGAATCCAGTGGCAAAGTGAGCAAGGGACCCACGTCTGGGCATACCCTGCCAACTTAGGGCGAACAAAGCGATACCAAAGGGGATGATGGACGGAGCGTTTGAGCTAATCAAACACTCACCCCCAGTCAACTGATCTGGGTTTAATCCATCATCATTCTTTAGCTCACTCCACCACCCCAGTTCAGACATGGCCATATGCAAATCAGTCTGACCCTGTGCCTCATGGGAACAGTCCAGCCCGAACTGCCAAGCCATGTCTTCCCTGGACCGGAAACAAGCATACTGGGACCGGTTTCTGGCTATTCAGCCGTCATCAGCCAGGCTAGCTTGAATCCAGTGGCAAAGTGAGCAAGGGACCCACGTCTGGGCATACCCTGCCAACTTAGGGCGAACAAAGCGATACCAAAGGGGATGATGGACGGAGCGTTTGAGCTAATCAAACACTCACCCCCAGTCAACTGATCTGGGTTTAATCCATCATCATTCTTTAGCTCACTCCACCACCCCAGTTCAGACATGGCCATATGCAAATCAGTCTGACCCTGTGCCTCATGGGAACAGTCCAGCCCGAACTGCCAAGCCATGTCTTCCCTGGACCGGAAACAAGCATCCTGGGACCGGTTTCTGGCTATTCAGCCGTCATCAGCCAGGCTAGCTTGAATCCAGTGGCAAAGTGAGCAAGGGACCCACGTCTGGGCATACCCTGCCAACTTAGGGCGAACAAAGCGATACCAAAGGGGATGATGGACGGAGCGTTTGAGCTAATCAAACACTCACCCCCAGTCAACTGATCTGGGTTTAATCCATCATCATTCTTTAGCTCACTCCACCACCCCAGTTCAGACATGGCCATATGCAAATCAGTCTGACCCTGTGCCTCATGGGAACAGTCCAGCCCGAACTGCCAAGCCATGTCTTCCCTGGACCGGAACCAAGCATCCTGGGACCGGTTTCTGGCTATTCAGCCATCATCAGCCAGGCTAGCTTGAATCCAGTGGCAAAGTGAGCAAGGGACCCACGTCTGGGCATACCCTGCCAACTTAGGGCGTCCATCATCCCCTTTGGTATCGCTGTGCATGATTCATAGGCACAAACAATGAGAACTAGTTTTGCCCGAGGAATGGTTATTCATTTAGCGATTTCAAGTCTCAAGCTGTCATGCATCAAAACAAGTGTGTGTTTTTTAATGATGGCACTGTATGTCCTGCGGTAAAGTTCATTTCATTTATTTTAAATAATGTGTAAGTGCGTGGTTCGGAAAGCTATGTCAATCAGTGCTACGTGTGCTGTTGCATTATTAGCAAGAAGTTGTCAGTGACCTGTCACCCGCGTGATTCTGCTGGTTGTCAGTTCAACCTACGTGTTTCACTCGTGTATGAAGTACAACAGTTTTACTGTACCTGAATAGTTTGCCCGGAGTTGGGGACGACCGGCCCCTCGACGAGCTCACAGTAAAGGTGCCACCTCAGCACTCCCCCTGCACTCTCGTCCTCCCCGCAGGTGGCAGTCGCCCAAATCCGCGCCCTCTGAGCCCAGTTAAAGTGAGGAGGATGGAGGCTGAAGCCGCTGCTTCCGGCCACAGCGACACCTGGGATCCTCTGAGCAGACTTGCCACCCAGCCCCATCTGCAGTCTGTGGAGCAGCAGGGCAGCGCCGAGAAGCACCGGGCATCTGGCAGACAATGCTGTCCGTATCCTGTGGCACCCCACTTCTTCCCACCGGGGCGGCTGGTACACCTGACCCGGGGGTGCCATCCCAGAATGGTGGCCTTGGCAGTCACTCTCAGACAGGGGGCCTCGGCATGCCGTGACTTCCTCCTGCTCCCCACACCTTGGGAATTCGGTTTCAGCTCTACTGCGGAAACACAAATTGCAAATGCAACCCCGGGCACCCTGGCACTGCCTTCCTTGAGATTACAAGGCAGCGAGCAGCGCAACAAAAGAAAGAACACACCCTGTGTACCCTGACCAGTCAGGCAGGCAGCTCCCCGCATCTGGGAGAGAGTAAGAGAGAGAGAGGCAGAGGGCAGTGTCACGGACTGCGGGAGGGGGAGACACGGGAAGAAAATAGTGCTGAAAGTAAAGGGGCCAGTAGCCATGGCAGGATACAAATGACGACATGCTCGTCATAAGGAGGGACTAACTAGCCTAAAACCAATCACAAGGCAGCATTTAGGACCTAAGCCAATGAAAAAGATGGGCAGAGAGTGGGCGGAGCTTCCACGAAGCTTCCATGCTATACTGAATACTGCATGCCTCGCAAAGCGAGCAGCGCATGCGCTGCAACACTAGGCTAGACCTAATGAGGGTCATGTGGCCACGAATGATAAAAGAACCAGTACTTGCATATGGGTGTCCTAGATGAACAGCTGCCATCTCCAACCCACAAACTGCACCCAAAAGAAGGAAGGCTAGGTGAAGATGCTTGAGCAGCTAACCAAACAAGAGGTGTATTGAAGAAGAAGAGATGAACATCATTAAGCATAGTGGGATCACAAAGAAGGGACTAAGTAGCAGGAAAGGCTTAGTTGGTTCCACCCTAAGGAGCTCATTTATGAGCTTTGCGATGCAGTGCAGCATAGCAAGTCACCTTGCTGCACTGTGTGAAAAGGAAAGGCAGGAATGTGCAGTATTTACTGGAGTACGGCGTATTCTGTCCTTTCCCACACACTGGTGCACAATGGGCTGCCTGGCACCAACACAGGCACCCTTGCACTATGGTGCAAAGGTGCCTGCGTTGCATGCAGGATTTATTTTGTACAAGAAAGGACACCTTCCTGCACAAAAACAATCCTAGGAGGCACACATAGAAAGAGGAAGAAACAAGAACAAATGGAGATATTTCTCCTCATTACGCCTCTCCTTGTAAGGAGTAAGATTTTAGGGCATTCCCAGGTTTACAAGTTCATGTTAATCTGGGAATGTGTCAAAACACATGAGAGTTGCATGGACACCCCAACACCCATGGAATGCCTTCCCAAGGCAGAGTAAAGCATCGCTACAATTTGTGTTGTATTTCCAGATTTTTAGTTCCACGTAAAGTGGCTTTTCATGGCTTCAAAAACCTGTCTCAAGGCTTCCATCACTCTTGCACCACATTGCGTGGTGCAAGAGTGAAGCAAAACGCCTCATAAATTGGCCCCTTAGTGAGTGCTGCAAGCAGTCACACTGCATTGGTTAGGACAATAAGCCTAAAGATATAAATTGCTCCAGAGAAGAAAATCCAGTTAAAAAGAAACATAGCTATCTGATATTGAGACAGCCAAGTGTGGAAAAGTGGAGGGGAATACAGAAAAGTTTTCATTTTCATTTACATGATATTATGAGGAGTGAGAAGAGGAAAGAGAAGAAAACCTGAACAAAGATGCTGTCTTTTATTTATGTTTTTTTGTTTAATGTTACATTATGTTATATTCTAGACAATTTGTATAGCACAGAGGCATTCGCAAATAAAACTTTGTAACAAAATACAATAACATTTACTGCTTAAAAGAAATGTTTTTTTCTGAAGAGCTATGTAGCGCTGTCCTTCTTAAGCCAAAAGTGTTTTCATTTCACCGAGTGGAAGACAAAACAAATAGGGAGAAAGAAATCCCATGAAGTCGATCTCTTTTTGATTGTGGAATTCTGTCATAGCGCAGAAAGTGGTGTAAAGAGATTAGTATATATTTAATCCTAGAGTTGCCTTGAGTTGATCAGGACACAGGGTAAAGACTGAACAATAACAGATGCACAACTACATGGAGCAGAGGATATAATTTTGGCTGCCTGACTCTGAGAGAATTAGAAGAGATGTTCTATGTTCAAATAACTGCATTATAGTAATCAAGTTGAGTGCTGATGAAAGCTGCTACCGCCATCCACTGTCTTTCCAACTTAAGGTACGAATGAATTATTTGAATATTTTCCAGTTGGAAGCACTCGCAGAGACAGATCACTGTTAAAATATCGATCACAAAAACACTGTCATACAAAAATATCGATGTGAAAATATTTGATACAAAAATATCGCCATCCTATACATAAACAAGATTTTACACAGATATCGATATTTAAATATCGCCGTAATAAATATGAACAAAAATATCGACTACAAACATATTGATAACAAAAATATCGAAAAATTTAAATTGTAAAGAGACACAACAAAAATATCGATAACACTAATATCGACTTACAAATATAATTATAACATATGCACAAATTATCGATAATACTATTCAACATTAAATAAACACCCCTTACAACTATATAATAATTTAATATATTAAAACAAATATTATTAAATAATACCAACATATATAAAATTAATATATATTTAAAACAATTTTTTTTTTTTATAAAAACCCTAATAAATATATCAATTCATAAAAAACAATAAATATACTCACTAACACATAATTATTCACATATATATATAATATACAACAATTATTAACGTTATAAAGTAAAATTATTAACAAATATTTTAAAATAACTACAACAAATAATATATTATAAACATCAAACAAACAACACATATATTTACCTAATTAAAAAGTAACTGCTACAAAATTCAAAAAACGTATCTCAACCAATGATTTTAAACTAAAAGAGCACAAACCAATTAAAATTGAGAATTAACTAAACACTATAAAAACTAAGAATTAACTTAAAAAAAATTACCGTTTATCGGCCAAACTCGGAGGGAGAGCATTACTTTGCTGGAGAGAGAGAGAAAGAAGATCTACAAAAACTACTATCACAGATTATATTACAACACAGGTAAGAAAAAGCATTATTTTATTATTATAAACACCTCAACCTCCTTAACTTAACTACCTAAATCAATAATATGTTCTCTTCTTTTTAAATCAAAAGTAAACTTGCTAACAACAACAGCAAAAAAAAAAATTCAAATGTGATTAAATACCTTATCTAATTCAATATGATAAAAAACATGAACTATTAAAAAAGCAACTTTACCTAAAAAATAAAATAAAATTGTCTAATTTTGTTACATGCTTAAAAAGAGAAAACAAAACTAATAAATACATTTTTCTTCACAGCTTTGACAAACTGCATCTACCAAAGAACATCCACCAAATTAAATTCATCTACTGCAAAAAAGTAAGTATACTTTCAGTGTAAAAAAATGATTAAGACAAAGGAAGTAAAAATAAACTCTAATATAATTAACGTAAACAATTTTCTACCCCATCTACAGAAATTACAACTGTGAAACTCAAAAAGCAGCAAATATAGCCATCAACAAAACTGAAAGAACAATAATGTAAGTATTTTCTTTAAATTACTAATAAAACAAGCATATTTATAAATGACAAAAGCATATTTACTCAACACATATGTATATATCTTCACAGATATACCCTAGAAATGGCTGAAGGAGCAAGCTTTATTACATCGCAAAAGGGAAAATTGATGCTTTGCTACATGGGTTATACCTACACCCAAGAAAAGGTGAAAGATAATAAGACACATTGGAAATGTAGCAAATACTATTCAACTGCATGTTATGGTCGAGCTACAACTATAGATAACAACGTTGTGAATGTTAGAGAGAACAACCATCCACCCAATGTGACAGAATTAGAAGTAAGGGAAGCCTTAGAAACAATTCGAGAAGCAAGCACGGGCTCCCAACAGACAAGCACTGAAATCTTGAAAAATGTGTTGACAAAAGTACCGGAACATGTCACAGGACAATTGCCCTCTATCCCCAACCTGAAACGATTAATCGCTAAAACTAAAAGAGCTTCCGATCCAACTCCACCCACCCCCAAACCTTTCAAGAAACTGAAATACTACCTGAATATACTATTACCCACAAAGAGGACAAATTCTTGATATATGACAACCAAAGTAAAGATAAAGAATTCTTGTTTTTGCAACAGAATACTAACTTGCAAAAATTGAAACACTGTGAAACATTGATGATGGACGGAATTTTTAAAGTGTGTCCAAAACCATTTTACCAACTTTACACCATTCATGGTGAATTTCAGGAAACTAATATTCCCTTCATTTATGCATTGCTGCCAAATAAAAATAATCCCACCTATATTGAACTATTAACAACAATAAAAGAATTAACTGATAATTATTATCCCCAAAGGATAATAATAGATTTTGAACTAGCTATGATTCAAGCTATTCTTAAAATATACCCACATACTGCAATTCAAATATACCCACATACTGCATTACTACCACTTTAATCAAAGTATGTGGAGACACCTCCAAAAATCTACCTTAAGTATAGAGTACTCTACTAACAGCAACTTTGCATATCAAATTAAAAATTGATTGCACTAGCATACGTGCCAACAACAGAAGTAGCAAATTATTATAACTTGTTAATAGATAGTCCTTTCTACCGCATTAATGAAACAAAATTAAGTCCCTTGTTAGATTACTTTGAGGACACCTGGGTGGGGAGGTTGCATCGTTCAGGTCACCGTAGACAACCAAAATACCAAATTCCCTGGTGGAATGTCTACGCTAGCACTATTGCACAAAAAGCAAAAACTAATAACGCGGTAGAAGGATGGCATAATGCCTTCCAGGCCACAATAGGGAGAGGGCAACCAACACTACACAAACTAATACAATCAATAAAAAAAGAACAAAGGGGCTCATTACGATGTCGGGCGGAATCACTACCGCCGTGCTGTCGGAGGCAAAAACCGCTAGTTACCGTCCGCCATCAACGGCCCACACGCCCGCCAAATTAGGATGTGAAAAGTCAGCCAAACACCGCCCGTAAGCCTGCGACACCGCCTGCCATCAAAGTGCGCCCGTCTACGTAGCGGCGCGAGCCAATGGAGACACACTGTCCGACGAAATGACGTACCGCCCGGCATACAAATTACGATGCCACAACCAAACAGCCTCACCGGCAAAGAGACACCACACGAGATACCAAGGCGGAAACCCGAATGTTGAGTATGGAGACCAAAAAGGCAGCCCACCCCGAAATGAATCCTGCACTCCAGGCCATCCCCATGCTAGACCTGATGCACCACCTAGGAGTGAACGCGCCACGACGACGCAGGTAGGCAGACACACAACAAGGGCACGCAAACACTGCACACAATGCAAGGGCAGAAAAACTGTACATGGCCCCCCCAGACACCCCTGTGTGGACAGGACACATCCACCACTGTACCCACACATGTCCCACCTGTGAAAAAAAAACAACTCGCAACATCCTGGCCACCTACTACCCGGGACCAGGAAGTGACGTCCCCGTCACGGCACTCCAGCGCAGCGGCGATGACGCAGGTACACATGCGCACAACGCAGAGGCCGACGACAGTGCCACGCATGTGCTGCACACAAACACCACAGGGTCACAACTACACACCCCACACACGAGCCCCACCCTGAAGGCATATGTCACATGGCCTTCCTGCATCAATCATGTCCCCAACCGACAACTCACAGTTGTCAACTGGATGTCACACAAGTGTCCCGAACAGGGGAGTAATGTGATGGCAAAATAGGACACACCCTTGTGTGCAAAACATGGAGAAGCACACGGCGGCTGCTACATAACAGCGCAGAATATGTACATTGTCCGCAAAAGGCACGCCAGTCTCATCCAAAAATACCTATACCATCCTGCTCGCACTATCAAGCCATGCAATGTACAAAATAGAAAAACCCTGCTGCCTGAGAACAGGTGTTCCCAATTACTACACCCACACAGAAGCCTCAATGTACAGCGGCAACGGAGTGTCCTGCCCACACACGGGAGAGCAGATAGCACTGAATGGCCTTCCATTCCTACTCTGAAATCACATTGCAACAAATTATGCAGGAGAATGGAGCCATTGTACCAACAAGAAGCCAAACATAGCCATGCAGAGTTAACCTTCCACTGGCAGATAGCGCCTAACATGAAAGAAAGATAATACTACAAAATACAATTATACCACTCCTCCATGTGGGTCAAATGCAAGTAATCTGGAAAGAGTCAGACACCACTGGCCTTGACCATTCATTGAAGCATGTGGGATGAGGTCCTGTGTCCTCCGCCCAAGCTGTACCCCAAGTCCTGCCGCCGTACATCCATTCCAGAATTCCCAGCATCGTCGGAGGTTGCACTCTGCTGACTGCTCAGGCAGCCGGAGCATGCCATCACATCACCCTGTAGCAAAATGGCTGTTGCACCAGTGCTTCCCAACTACGCCAGACAGATGCAGCTGTACAGTGACAGCTTGCTACAGATAGTGGGCTGTGCAAATCTGGCTATGCTGAATGTAAGTTACCGAGTAACTTACCACATTGCAATGTACAGCTGCGTCAACCCTGTTTTCTACTGTCGGAGGTGTCCGTTCCACTGTCCTATGGATTTATGTCTCTCCAACCCGGCATGTCCAAAGGCGGACTTGGTACACTTGTTTGCACCCCTGGACGCCCACGACAGGATCTGTTCAGTGTATGGGGGCATGGCGTATGTGGCTGCAATCGGGGACACACTGCAATGGGACCAGTGTGCCTCCACACAACGTATTCTGGATCACTGTTTCATCGAATGTCATCCAACATGTCCCATCAGGCTTCTACAAGGGACAACTTACGATGAACACGTTGCTACCCACCATCCGCTTCATTGGATGTCATCCATGTTTACCACCAATGCGATGGATGCCCTGCTGGAAGGTATCGCATACCTGACAACTTGTCAATACATGGGTCCCCGACTCAATACCCCCAATTGAACATTGATGTTCAACACCGTACCTATGCTTGGCTTTCGCACGGAGTGGGCAGTTAGCTGTACAACAACTATACCATACAATCTGCAACAAACACCTTACCATCAACTCCACTGCCATGACATTTGACATTTTCGGGACATGCACTCTGTTCCTCACCATATCCCGTGTCTCTGCATGAACAGGGGGAGGCAGAGGTATGGGACTTGTGTACAGTAACCACATGGCCAATACTGCACGAAAAACTATGCTATAATATGTATTCTGCGCACCTGAACACATGCACCTGTCAGTGCACACTTATCTGTCTGCTGTATTACGTGAGAACTGTCACCTCACCTTTGTCTGTACTTCCGTGCCAGGACTTTTGCATGGACAACAAATGCAACCCCTACAACATGGCCCTGGTTATTGTGTCATGTTCAGTAGCCACCACATTGCAACAACTTGTGAGACGCTGCTGCATGCATGTAGGCTCATGCTCTGAAGTCACCTCTGACGCAGGTGTGTCGGAGTCACTATTGTAGTAATCCTGTACCATGGAACTGAGATGTACTGTGCCTATGATGTCAAGCTGTCTGGTAGGCAAAATGAATACTGTCTGTGTCAAAGTCTAGAGCTCTTCAGTAATGAGCAAATGTACTTTAGCATAGCAAGGGCAAGGCAGTTGTAACTCTGAAGCCTTTATTCCACAGTCAACAACTAATCACATCTACCTGTACCCCCTTTTGTATGTGTAATCATGCTAAGTATATCCTCCACATGCATTTTGCTGCCAGTAGTGTCCACTATACTGCATCACAGAGGAAGTAAGTTCAAATACATGCCTTGAAGCAAATATGTGACTCTGTAGAATTATTTATCGAAGACAAGTACGAATGAGAGAGGATGAGAGTGTGTGAAGTACACGAGAGTCGTGAGATGACCATGTAGTCTAGTGTCATTGGATGTCAATGCATATGAGTTGCCGCCACAGTGGTCCTAGTGAAATACCAGAGCTCGTGGGCCTTGGCTTGTCAGACTCTGACGTGGCCCAACAGATCATCACATTAACACTGACGGCCTGGTCACTACAAAGAACAGTCCTACATATGTGTACAATTACCTTCACAGTCTGACATCACACTCATCAAGCAAAATTAGGAGCCACGCAAGAAGCATGCTACAGCAATGCATGACAAAACACACACACGATATCAGTGTGGGTGGGCAGGTCTGCACAGTGAGTACGAACTGCAGAAATTCACATACATGCTTAATTAAACAAGGCACAATCTTGACAGTCACACACCCTGCAGACCCACAATGTCCAAAACATATCAAGTAGGAGTCATCCTGAACTGCAAGGACACACCCACACACTGCACACTGTGCAACATACAATACACACATGTGCTCACATTCACAGACCTGAACACGGATACAAACACCCACCATGGCCCTGGGTAACACATATGTGTAGTCGACATTGCCAGAGCGCACACACACACACCAACACTACCCCAAAGTCACACCCTTCACACCACACACACCTACACCTCCCAAATGCACACATTGAAAGTAAGCCATTTGCCCAGGCTCAATGTTCATCACAAGATTAACATACACCTACACTGCTGGCCACACAAAGTAAGCTCACACATACCCACACACTCTGCACATGCTACCTGTCATCCTGTGGCTAGACTCACACCCTGTGCTTTGCTTGCATGCAAACATGACACGTATACATTTTCCCAGAAATACCACCAAATACATGCAGACAATCCGTGTCACAAAAATACTTCTTCATCACACACACAAGTAGCAGAGTCTGAAAGAAGTGAAGTCCCTGTCACGTGTAAAACACATTGGAATGTGAGACCAGACATTGCAATTGTTGAGGTACCATACACGGCATGTGCCTCACTTAACTATGCACACACAGTAACAACTGCAATCAGCAACTACACAGACACAACCGACTACAGGAACAACAGCATCCAGTCACAGATTACATAGACAGGCGGCAATATTGTTCAACACCAGGGACAGTGGCCAGTCCGATGTGCAGAGTAGTGATACGACAAGCTGCATATGCAATGTGTGTGAGTGTACCCTGCCATGGCCAACAACACTGCCATGGCAGTCACAATAGCCATTACAGCCACCACTGTGTCACAGGTAGTTGTGTGAGGGTGCCTACCATTCAAACAGGATGCCAGTCCGACTCGGTGCTGTCTGTGTGCTACGGGACAGTTGGAGGTCCGCCCCTGAGAGAGAAGCACAACTGTGGAAGACACACATGTGGCATGTGAAGTGGGAGGGCTGCTTAGCCCAGGTGGGTGGGTGGCACAGGTAGGTGCACTCATGCAGTGTTGAAACAGACTGTGTGGGGAGTATTCCGGAGGGGTAGATTTCCACTGTGTTGGGTATTTGGAAAGCCTACCTGTCTGGGGATGAATGTGAACTCGTGTGTGCACAACAGGCGGGCACACGATCAATGCTGCATCAGGTGTAGACGTTAGCCCTCCCTCTGGGGACATGCTGGATACTGCTGTGCGTCTGCCAGGCCCTTGCCAAGGCACTTACATCCCCTGTCCTCCAGGTGTACCCCCTCCATTGTCCACCTGCACAGGCTACCCAGGGCACGGGATGGCAGTGGAGCTTGGTGGGTGGGAGGTCATGGCGCACTTCTCCTGGTCACATCTCACAGGCAACACATTCTCAATGTGCAGCAGGGCACAAGTCCTAAATAAGAAGTGGGGGGACGCTGACGTCACGACAGGAAGTGATGTCACGAAAGGTGGCTTGCACCTTCAGACTCATTGCCGCCCCTCGCTCACCCCTTAGATGCGATTGCATCAGAGAAGCCAGCGCGTGAGCAGCAGCTCCAATCTCGCCCCAGAGAGGCCAAAGAGTGAATGTGTGGCTACATTTGCTCCAGTTATCGAGCTCGCGGTAGAATATGTGGGGGGACGCCGTCCACCCGCGTGGTACCCCGACTCGAGCCCTGGTGTGCAGGCAAAGTGTCCTATTGGCTTTGCGATATGTGTGAGTTGCATGACACTCGTTGGCGGGGGATGGCTCGGAGGCCCGTCACCCTGAGGCCCATATGTCACTCCATGGGTCCCTTGTCAATGGCAGCGGATGTAATGACTATGCACACCGGGGTGGGTCTACCTTTCGTCTGGGATGGTGTTTGTGGCCTGGCCCGCTAGGGCAGCTACAGCTTCTGTGTGTTGCATGTGGTGTATCCGGACTCCGGAGACTGTCATGCATTGTCACTGTTGTCCAGGGCTCGAGTCGGGATACCACGCGGGTGGACGGCGTCCCCCCACTTATTTTACCGCGAGCTCGATAACTGGAGCAAATGGAGCCACACATTCACTCTTTGGCCTCTCTGGGGTGAGATCGGAGCTGCTGGTGCACGCGCTGGCTTCTCTGATGCAATCGCATCTAAGGGGTGGGCAAGGGGAGGCAATGAGTCTGACGGTGCAAGCCACCTTTCGTGATGTCACTTCCTGTCGTGACGTCAGCGTCCCTCCACTTATTTTTTTAGGACTCATGCCCTGCTGTTGTCAGATGTGCCACTTTCCAGGGGGGTGGAGAAAGGGTCAGGAATGTCAGCCTGAGATTGGCTCAGTTGAAGGCACACCTTGACTGGGGAGGACAACCATTGGACAGTCTGGTGTAGCCCACCCACGGGTACATGTAGGCCCTCCATGAACTATGTCACCTGCAGCAAGGTGATGTCATGGGCAATGAAGTCATTGAGGAGAGCTGTCTGCCCCACGCAGAGTTGCCGCACAAGCTCAACAGACCCAGCACTGAGGGCAGCAGGGGTCACATGTGCAGGGGCAGCTGTGCCTGGTGTGAAGGACACTCTATCCTTCATCCTTGTGCCGACACATCTTGCACCAGTGGAAGTAGATGGGAGGGTGGGCATTGGCCTCCGCGTGGCTGAAGAGGAGCCAGAGTCCACGTCCCCTGTGCTAGCAAACATGGATGCATCACCTCTGTCCTCAGATGACGCAGAAATTGGCGTCTCGGCCTGTGATTCATCCAGCACACGTCTGGCCCCTCTGAGGCGCTGGTCACATCTGTCTCACTCAGCTCCTGTGCAGCTGCTTCATCCGATGCCTCACCACTGTTGACCGTCCCCTGTCCCTCAGCACCCACGGGAGATGCTACATGAGAGAGAGCGAGGTGGCCTCACTCATTTGGCATCAATTAAACAGACATGTGCAAGGGAAGCAGCACAGAACATTCCCAAATCCACATGTTGCACGATACCTGTGCAATTGAATTCAGCCACCACAATCAACACGTAATGGCTGGCGTACAGAAAATGAAGCCCCTAATAAGTGGCACATGTGTTGTGCACATAGCACAACACCCGGCCTGTGTCACCCTGCGACCATAGCCACAAATCGCTGTGTGCACACCCACTGTCCTGATGGTGGCAAGGATGACCACTATGTAATTAGGCCAAGGACATACCTGCATGGAGCAGAATGGGACACCACTCACACAGACTGCAACATGACAGTCCACAATGGTCATGAGCCCATGCCATCCACCTGTCGCTTGCACGAGCACAACTACTGTTGCACAGTGTGCCGGATGTGTAAGTACCAGGAATATGAGGTGAGGCATTGCACACATATGTCCGAACGAAATCAGAGTAGGCACAGTGCCTCAAACATACATGTGAATTGCCACTCCAGCCTACTACATGTTGTTCCTGAGGGCTACGACTCTGAATGCATTGACAATGCAGAGTGCTCAAATTACATCTTGACCCTCAGGAATCGCATATGCATGTCAGATGCACCCAGCACAGAGTACACGTACAACCCACTGCATCACACAACAGACATCACATTACCCAGATTATGGGTAGGCTGTGGACACATGCTGCCTCTCACAGCAAAAGACACCATCCCACAATACTGTACACTTGCTTGCTGCTGATGCCCCTACAAACGTGCATCCGGCACAGGCTGTGTGACTGTCAAGATGCAGACCATTAGTGGTGAAATGCAGCGCCGTGCTAACCTAACAATACGAGGGGGCATCCCCCGATTCGTCTCCGCCACGTAGTCACTCATCCGGCAGATGACGTCACACCCTTTGTGGAATTGGCTGCACTGTCGGTTACACATACACAGAGGCATCAACTTGGATGCAATGGCTCATTACAAGGCCTTGAGCTGGAGGACTTCCAACTGCAGGGATGGTACACAAGAGGGTTGAAATATCACTCATACACTTCTCATCATCACCCACATCCACCAATCACAGTGGCATGATGCTGACCCATCCAAAATACTCAGAGATGTGTAACAGAGCCAAGAAGTAATTGGACATGGCATGACAGCATGTGTACACCACACGTGAATGCATGCTGGTGGGAGTGTGTACACAGTACCTGTCCATCCCATTCACATGCAGGATGCCAGCACATTGAGCAATGTGTAGTCTGCCCACATCTTCTGTCCATTGTCAGGTAGACCAACACATAGATGACAAGGCAACACATCTTTGTGGGTGGACTCACTGTGTCCAACACTGCGCAGCCCTCAACGTACTCGTCCTGTGAATGGCTCACCCCGCAATGGAGGTCACATTCAGTGCCACTATCTCTCACACACATCCCTATCACAAGGCCTGGAGTGTTCAATCGACAGGGCTGAGTTTGCGCATTTCCGGAGAGTTGTGAACAAAAGACACATGTAACCCACTGTACAGTCAGTGTTATTTCCTTCTAGGATTGGGCGGTCAATGTGCAGCCCAGGTCTACTGAGACTGAGAATGCCAGCAGGGACCCAGCCAGCCATTCACACAAGCAATAACTGCCCTGAGTCCTGCATTGCCAAGTGGCTGCGTCACTGGATGTCTGACATGAAAATGCCATGTACCACCACTCGGGAGGGACATGCATGGGAAAGCACCAGAGAGCCTACATACCCCTTCCACCTGTAGTAAGCATGGTAAGCAGTGCATGTTGGAACCCCACAGGCTCTGACTCATAGTGCTGCGGATCAACGACATGTGTGTCCCCCACATGCACTCCCACACACACTTTTTGTTGTCTTACACACACAACTTTTGCAAGAAATATCCTTGGGCAGTGTGCGTGGAGCTCGGAATCCAGGATCTCCAGCTCCTCGCTGGTGAGTGGAACTGGACATATCTTCAGAGTCGTCGACATGAAGGTGGACAGGTGGCAGCAGCAGCAGGTGTTGTTGAGGGATGCCAGGCAGCAGTCCCTGGAAGCTGTGGTAATGCCGGTCTCCCTCCCACACTCATATAGCCCACTGGGGCTGTTACAGTGGGTCCAAGCTGCTGCAATTGGTGTACCATGTCTGCCTACTTCAAATGCACCCAACGGCCTGCTCCGAGCTGTCCCGGTACGCTTACCTCTATAGTCGAACACGCAGGATGCAACCGCGAGGGCCATTAGAGTTGGCCTCAAGGGCCTGGTCCATGTTGGGTACAGTCCGCTGGTGCCATGTGGAATCCACAGTTTAATGTGCGCCATGCATTTACAGGTGTGGCCATGATTTGTGTGTGGGAGCATGTCCACACTAGACAGGGCCACTTCATGCTGTGTGCATAGGCATTGACGGACAGTGCTCAGACTCCACATGTCTGTTGGCACATCATCATGTACACATTAGCATGGGAGCATGGGATGTGCAAATGCACACACATGCCATATTTCTCAATGTACATCTCCCACTTGGCACGTGCAACGTTACGTGTCACTTGTGATGTGTATTTGCATTCACACAGCTGTGTTGTCATGGAGTTGTCAATGTGTACACCTGTCAATGTGTGTTGGAGGTGTGATACGTACAGTGCTGTACATTGGGTGAACTAGGGACATCATTGACTGTCTCATATCCCGTTGTGCAACAGGACCCACTTGTTTGGGCCGCTCAGCCTGTGTACATTGTGTTGTTGGTGTGTGCCATACTCACCCAGCCTCGGAAGCTGTGTCAGGCACAGCAGCTAGGTATATTGCTGTGGTGTTGCCGCTTCCCACATATGCAGTCTGAAATCATCATCATGCCTTTCAAGCTATTATGGCCTAAATCCCCATGTGCATGCTCATAGCAATGGTTTGTGTCAGTGGTCATTGCTATTGGTAAGGGGACCTGTGTAAGAGTATTGTAGCTGTGCTGTCCCTACTTGTCTGCTGTTCTGTGATTCTATTGCTTTGTCAGTAATTTTAGTTTTGTGTATGTGAAAATGCCATGTGGTGTGTTGCATTGACATGTGTCCACTTCCATCTGTCCTAGGAGGAGACCAAACATACATCGCCCCTACCAATTGCTGGCAGACATGGAGGATGTGGAGGTTATACGCAAATTCCGTCTGGACCGACCCACCCTGCATCACCTATGTGCAATGTTGGAACCCCACCTTCGTCCTCGCAGGGTGTATCCTACAGCATTCAGCCCCACGGCTAAGGTGATGGCTGCACTGCATTTTTTCGCAACCGGATCTTTCCAACACATGGTGGGCAGTGGAGGTGGGATGTCCCAGCCCATGTTCAGCATGGTGCTACGGGATGTCCTGTCAGATATGATGCTCTACAGGAACCGGTACATCCGATTCCCCAGGGCTCGTGATTTGGCGGCAATGAAGGGTGCTTTCTATGCCCTTGGACGCATCCCCCACGTTGTTGGTGCAATTGATTGCACCCATGTTGGCCTTGTTGCACCACAGGCCATAGAGCACATCTATAGGAACCAGAAACATTTCCACTCCCTGAATGTGCAAGTGGTGTGTCTGGCGGACATGATTATCACACACGTGTGTGCGAAGTTTCCCGGATCCGCCCATGACTCGCACATCATGCGCCACAGCATCCTCCCACGAATGATGACCAATCTTCAACCGGACCGTGCATTAATTGTTGGTGAGTATGCATACTCGTGTAGCGTGCTGTGTGTGACATGCTGTCTTGTATCCTTTCGGAATTGCAACGATTCTCTGTGTTTCTCACACCCAGGTGACTCTGCATAGCCTAACGGGCCTTGGCTGCTGAACCCACTACGTAATCCTAGGACACCAGCTGATGTCAGATACAATGAGGCACATGGGAGGACTAGACGTGTGGTGGAGCGGACTTTTGGACTCCTGAAGTCCAGATTCAGATGCCTGGACCGTACCGGGGGTGCACTGGCATACTCCCCACAGAAGGTGTGCCAGATATTTGTGGCATGCTGCATGCTGCACAATCTCGCTATTCGTAGGCAGATCCCCCTGATAGTGGATGACGGTGATCAGCCAGGGCCCCCGCCTGCAGACCAAGCCGTGTCCAGTGATGAGGACAGTGGAGAAGAGGAAGCAGTGAATGAGCGTCAGCAGCTCATCGCCCGCTACTTCACTTGACGGTGAGTGACCATGTACGACGGCTGATGTTGCTGTAGTTGTGTAGGTGTATGTGTGCATTGTCACGGCGGCCTATTGTTCACTGAGTGCTGTGTGGCAATGGTCCATGTCCAGGGTAGTATGCCACTGACAGTGGCTGTAGCATTGTGCCCTGTTGCTCTGTGAGATGTGTGTACATTGCTTAAACTTGATGACAAGTACTGTGTGATGAGTGTGTGACACACATTCAATGGACTCTTGTTCTGTTTTTCACCCCTAGGTCCCTACAGCCTCTCCTTGCCTATCGACATACCACACTCCAGATGCATTTCTGATCATGGTGACGGTTGCACATCCTTGATTAAACACAGAGCAGATAAAACAGAATGTGATCCAGGTGTATTTATTTGAAGCGGTGACATGTGATTGTGGGCAAGGTGATCACAAAAGTGGTGCATGCTGAAACAATGAGTTGGCGGTCATGTCCGCGTGAAGGTCAAGGTGACCCATGTTGTTCTGGGTCCACAGTCCGACAGACACATGCCATTCACATGGCAGTGTGGGGTAGGATAGTAGTCCAAGTGAATGCAGTAGATGGCCACCGTGGCTGGCTGACTCACTGGCGTTTGGAGCGTGCAAAGTCATCTCTGGACACCTGTTTCCTCTTCGGACGACCCCTTCCCCTTTTGAGAGGGGGGGGTTGTGTTTGTGGGCTGCTGGTGGTGGCTGAGGATTGCCCACTCGCTGTGGACGCAGGGGAACTGGATGTTGCACGACCCTGCGCCCCAGCAGGTGGTGGCGGAGGTGGTGTGGTTGGCCTTGATTGGGCCCTCACCACCACCACTAGCTGGCCCATGAGGTCGACAAGTTGGCCCATACGGGTCACGAATTGGCCCATATGGGCGTCCATGGACCTCAACACCCCAAGGACTTCCCGCGTATCGGCAGCTGACCGGGCCCATTGTCCCTGGGCCTCTTCATAGGCCCCAAGGACACTGGCGATTTGCGGCATGGCTTCGCTCCCAGGCTCTGATGGCGTTGGCCTGACCCTGCTCCTCCCACCTGAACGGCTGCCACCGACCTGCCCACTCGCCACATTGGTCACCAGGGGCCTCGTTCTGGCTCCCAGGGTCGATGTCGACGTGCGTACCACCCCGTGCGCAGGGTGAGTGGTCAGGGAGGCCCTGGTGGTGGTGGTGGTGGTGGTTGCGGTGGTGGTGGTGGCCGCAATGACCATGGCAGCAGGGGCCTGGGACTGGTCACCAGCCCTGGGAGATGGGTTGGTGGGTAGGAGGGGTCCTGGGGAGCGGTTGCGCCCTGCCACACCAGATGTGCCTGGTCGGGAGTCCTCGTCCGAAGAGGTGTCCAGGTCTTCCACATCCGTGAGTCCGGGTGGAGGGCTTGTGGACTGGCTGTGATGGCTGCTGTCTCCCTCTCCAGCATCATGCTGTTCGTCACCTGTGGTGCGGAGACGAAAGGTTATTGTGTTGCACCTTGAAAGGTTTGTGTTAGATGTCTGACATTCACAGTTTGTGCACAGTTGTGCACTGATTTCCCAGATGCGTGTGTATGGCTCTACAATGTGTGTGCATGATCAAGGCAATGGAATAGTGTGATGGGTGCATGTGGCATGGGACGGATTTGGAATGCCAATCGGTGTGTGTTGCAGTACCCCTACATTTTGTGGCTTTGGTGGAAACGGGGTACAGCCCCATGAACGCTTTTGAGATGAAATATGGTTTTGGGGTTCAAATGAACCGCTTAGAAACGCAGATGGCAAAAGGGGTACAGCCCCATCAATGCTTTTGAGGTGAAATATGGTTTTGGGGTTCAAATTAAACGCTTAGAAACGCAGATGGCAAAAGGGGTACAGACCCATCAACGCTTTTGAGGTGAAATATGGTTTTGGGGTACATACTGTGACATATGGGTGCAGGAGGGGACATGTGTTTTGGCCACACGACACTGCAGAGACAAAGGTGTGTGTATGTCTGACATACCAAGCATATCTGCTCACTGTTACCATTTGGGGACATTACACTGCAAGCATTGTAGTGAGTGAGTAATGGTTGTGTGCCACACAATGTATTGCAGATGGGACAATTCCTTGGTGTGCGTGCTACCCTCAGCCATGTGCAGCAATGCAGTGCTCTTGGGGTGTTGACTATATTAGGTATGTTGTAAATCACAGTGTGACGTGCGCTTCAGACACTGCAGACACATTTTTGGTCATCGGCAGGAATCTTTGCTGAACTACTGTATATGGGACAACTGTTTAGATGATATACCTTTCATGACACTGGGGCTGAAAGATGAGATGGATGAGATTTTGAATGTGCATTGTGTAGCTATGTGGTTCATGGGTCCAGTGGTGTATGTGACATTACTGGGGTTCCACTCTGTTACATTGAGACAAGATAGACTTACATGGGTGATGTTGTACAATGTCAACGGAACAAGCAGAACACGACTACATGGACAAGACTTCGATGGTGTTGCTGATGTGTGTGATGACTGGCACAGTGCACGCCATGTGGGTCAGTACTCCAGTGAGACTTGTGCATGCAGACGTGACTCCTTACGTGTTACTGTATTTGAGATGGCTCATGTGGGCTATGACTCTGTAATTCATGTCCGTGTGCACATTAGTCACATGATTATGACAGGGAGCAGTGCTACCTGTTCCTCTGCTACGTGACATGTCCCAAATGTTAGTCGTAGTACAGTCCTCATGCCTCCAGACACTCCCGCCCTGTACAGTAGTCTACCTACTTGTTGGTTTGGAGGGAGCAATGCAATGGCTAACACATGGTTATGAGAGGGAGGGGTGCTCCATCTTGCTGGTCTGTGGGAGTGGGGGCTGTGTTGTGAGTTGTGGTGATGGCTTACAACCCACAGACACCCCTCCATGTAGGGAAACATATCTACCTGTCGGGTGAAGTGTGCACTGCAATGGCTGACACATGGGTGTGGGGAGTGCTCCATCTTGCTGCGCTGTAGGACTAGGGGCCTGGTGGGGGTTGTACTTCTGCAGTCCCCCTCCGATACACGGACTTTGTGGTAAGGCTACTTACCTGTTACTTGTTGGTTAGTGCAGCTATGGCTGACACATGTGTGTGGGTGTGGGGAGTCCTCCTTCCGGCGCATCTGGGGTACAAGGGGACCTGGTGGGAGTTGTGGTGCTGGCTGACTGTACACATGCCCCCATGGTTTTGTTTGTTGGTACCTTTGGGCTGAGTGTGTGGGAGTGTCTGTTGCATGTGTGAGAGATGTCTTTTGGATTGTGTACTGGACATGGGGGTGTTTGGCCCTCGGAGCTATGGCATTCTGGTAGTGCATGACAGTACATAGCGGTGTGCTGGTATACATTTGTTTGTACTTACCAGCCTCCACTCCCCCTGATATTCCGGTGAGACTCTCCGGATGTAGAATGCCTCGCACCTTCTCCTCCCACGCCTTGAAGGTCTTGAATGGCGCGGGATTTCCGCCGACAGTCCTGTCAGCCAGGTCACGATTCTTGGCCTCCTTCTTCCTGACCACGCTTTTCAGGTTGTGCCACCTCTTTTCAATTTCACCCCGGTTGCGTGGCACGTTCCCAACTGCATTCACCTGGTCTACGATCCTGCTCCACATTCTGTTTCTGGTGGCTACTGGTGTCTGTTGGACCTGGTTCCCATAGATTTGTGGGTGCACCTTGATGATCTCGTCGACCATGACCGTCAACTCAGTGGCAGTGTACTTAGGCATTCTTTGTGTTGCCATGGTGTGTGGTTTGGTATTTGTGGTGCTGGTGTGGTGGGTGTATGATGTGTGGTGTGTGATGTGCAGGGGGTTAGTGGGGCCGGTGTTTCAGTGGTGATGGTGGTGGTGTTGTTGGTGATGAGTGTGATGTGTGCGTGCGTGTGGTATGCTGCTTTCCTTTGTGGCTCTCTGGGTTCTATGCTGTCGTCTTCGCTTTGTAGTAGTGCAAGGGATTGTGGTCTGTGAAGGGGCTGCTTTTGTACTCACCTATGTGGTTGTGTCATGATGGGCTGTCGTTTTCAGGTGTGTTGTGCCTGGTGTCCTGGGATTTGTAGTTTTTTTGTTTTGCCAGGGGGGATGTGTCTTTGGGATGTGTTCTGTGTTTGGGTATTTTGGCGTAGTTTGCTGTGTGGACTTGTTGGCCATGTTGTGTGTATTTCTTTGGTCCGCCAATGATTTCTGAGCACGGACGTGGCCGCCAGGCCTTCCGCCGTGTCAGTTATTCATCACTGTTGTTAACCGTGGCGGGCGGGAAATATGTGGATTTTCCGCGCTCATGTCGGTGAGAACATCATTTCACAGCCGGTGTCTCGGTCGTCAGAGCGGGTGGATTTGGGTTGTCGGGCGGGATTGCGTCCGTGGCGGATGGATAATCTTCTACTCTGACATGGACGGGCGGAATTTTGTGTGTTTTTACCGCCTCGGGCGGAGGTTGCTTCGCGACATCATAATTGCTCGGTTGGTATTCCCATGGTGCAGGCGGGCGGTTTTTTCAGGCTATGGTAGATGGCGGATTTTTCACCGCCGGTTATCGTAATGGGCCCCAAAGTTACCAAGAGCTCAGAGTGGAACAATCTTTGAGCAAAATAGGACCAAAACTGAGTAAACAAACAATTAATATGTACGAATACCTCCAACAAAAAACGAGAATGTATCCAAATATACAAGGTCTGGAATACATAGACATGATAGCAAAATCTATTCTTTAATGTAAAACAAATATCAAACATTAAAAACATATCAAACACACAAAGGGGCCGATTCCGAACTCGGCCGGTAGGGCACCGAATCGGATTGGGCTTAACCGGATCCAATTCGTAGCCCTCTTTCCCGACCAAATCGAACGTGCGTCCGGGCGAGCGAGTACGATGCGAGCGCACGCGAAATCGCCGACCGACTCGTTCGCGGGTCCGAACCGCTCCGACGACTCGCACGGACACGACTCGCACCGCGCAATGGAGACGTTCCCCGGCCGGGCAAGTACGATGCGCGCCTCGAGCAGTCTGACCGACTCGCGCCGTCCGGCTCCAAAGGGCAGTCGGAGCCTGACTTTGGGGGTCCCTGTGCATGTACGGCGCGATTCGCATCGACGTGTACCCGCTGTAGGGGGCGCCCTTGTTCGCCTCGCTCCCATTGACTCAATGGGAGCCCGCGTACGCCTTGTACGACCGGCTCCCATTGACTTCAATGGGAGTCCGACCGAATCGAGTCCGATTGCATGCATACGCATCGTACTCGTTCGGTCGGGCTGCTAGAGTCCGATTCGGTCGGAAATCTCTCCGGGTCCGGCTCGGTCGGAGTGATTTCCGGCCTGAATCGGAATCGGCCCCAAAGTATTTTTAATTTTATATTAGCTAAATAATGTCATGAAATTTTCTATATAACTCAATATCATCTGACATAATATAACTAATAAAAAAATGAAAATCACAAATAAACATTGCCCACCCTCAATAATATTAAAAACAACTTACAGTTGTGTAGCTGTAGAATATCCTCGAAATAGATGAAATAAAAAACAATCCAAAGCAAAAATAATCCATGTAGTAAAGAAATACCCCAAAAAATGTAAAAATACAACTGTAGATAAAAAATCCAACGCAGCAATCCTCTCGATAAAGAAACCATAAAAACCCGAAAATATTTAGCTGTAAAAAACGCTCCAACAACCCGATCAAAAAAGGAAATGTATAGCAACTTGTTTTAAAACAAGAAACCACAATTTCCTTTATTTAAAAAAAAAAAACACGTGGACAACTCCATCTGTTCACCGAAGCCCGAACCTGTAAATAGAAGCAAACAACACCCACCCATAACAAATATATAAACCCACAAATCGAAATAACAACATATAATAAATATAAACACACATAGTAAAATAATAAGTAAAATTACATTGCATTCTAATAACATTCGATAGTAAATAAAACACGAAATCACTAACCTACGTAAACAACACGTAACTTTCGTAAAAACGTTTAAATAACACTTTTACAAATACATTGACACTACCACTAACTTAACACTACCTTAAAAATAACTTAAAAGTAAATAAAGTAAACTTACTGGAACGGAGACGAAGCAGCTCCCAACCGCGAGGTTCCATCTTCATAAATGACCCAAACAACGAAGTAGATAGTTCAAAAAGTGAATAAAGGAAAATAAAATGGCGGCATAATTAAAACAAAAATAGGACTAACTCCCCATAGGAATGAATGGAAAATAATAAAAAATGCTTTCAAAATGTTTAAAAATGTATAAAAATGTATATCTATATTATTTTAAACAATGTTTAAAATAAACATAAAAATGTAAAATATACATTAATTATTTTATTGTAAAAAATTATAATATAATAATTAATGTATATTAAAATATATGTTTATTACATACACTTTTAATTTCCAAATATTATACAAATGTTCAAAAATATATATGTACTTTTCAAAATATCAATGGAAAAATTTGTAAATTATTTAACATACTAAATTTTATTTTATTAAAATAAAATTTAATATGCTATATAATAAAACATAATGTAATAAAATGTACAATGTATATATATTCCAACTCCTGAACTTTTGTAAATTATGATATAAAAATGTAAAATAAAGTTGATGACAAATATTTAGATGTTTGAATTAAAAAATATTAAACAATACAAAAGATACTGTATATTAATGTAAAATGTATACTGTTTTACTTTACCATTATATATGTATACCAAAAAAATGTAAAATGTTTAAAAACTGTCAAATACATTTGTACATCAATGTAATAAAATATAATTTGTTGAACATATCTAAACAAATGTTACAATATCCTAATAAAATGTGAAAAAACATAACAAGGTGTATTATTTCTTGCAATGTTGTAATAAATTGTAAATCAAAATTAAATGTCATAATTTACTATTCTAACTGCAACTCCAAAAAAACATATGGGAAAGTGCTGGATGGTAAACCATAATAATTTACTATTCTAACTCCAAATCCAAAAAAACTCAGAGAAAGTGCTGGATAGTAAACCATAAGAATTTATTATTCTAACTCCAAATCCAATGAAACTAAGGGAAACTGCTTGATAGTAAACCATAATAAATTACTATTGTAAATCCAAATCCAATAAAACTCAGGGAAAGTGCTGGATAGTAAACCATAATAATTTACTATTCTAACTCCAAATCCAATTAAACTCTGGGAAAGTGCTGGATAGTAAACCATAATAAATTACTATTCTAACTCCAAATCCAATAAAACTCAGGGAAAGTGCTGGATAGTAAACCATAATAAATTACTATTCTAGCTCCAAATCCAATGAAACTCAGGGAAAGTGCTGGATAGTAAACCATAATAATTTACTATTCTAACTCCAAATCCAATTAAACTCTGGGAAAGTGCTGGATAGTAAACCATAATAAATTACTATTCTAACTCCAAATCCAATGAAACTCAGGGAAAGTGCTGGATAGTAAACCATAATAAATTACTATTCTAACTCCAAATCCATTGAAACTCAGGGAAAGTGCTGGATAGTAAACCATAATAAATTACTATTCTAACTCCAAATCCCAAAAAACTCGTGGAAAGTGATGGATAGTAAACCATAATAATTTACTATTCTAACTCCAAATCCAAAAAAACTCATGGAAAGCACTGGATAGTAAACCATAATAATTTACTATTCTAACTCCAAATCCAATTAGACTCTGGGAAAATGCTGGATAATAAAAAATAATATTTTACTCTTTTAACTCCAAATAAATATAAATTGTAAACAATAAATATTTAATATCCACCCTTTCATTTACAGTATGAATAAATATATATACTTAAAACTATATATATATGAAATTACTAGAAATTTTCTTTCTACATTTAAAAATAAAAAATGTAAATGATAACAAAATGAAAAATCCTTTATTATTATTAGTATTTTTACAAATTTGAAATATAAATATGTTTTTTATATTAAACTATTCATTATTAATTAGATAAATAATAAATAATTATAATAATTACAAAACATTTCCAAATATAATTTAAATATTATAAAAAATAAAATATTTATCTACATTTACATTAAGATTTTTATAAATTTCTCTTTAAAATTTAAATTAATATATTTTGACTTCTAACAAATATATTATCTTCATATATTTTATATTTAAATTTGTAACATCCAAATATTAAATTAATTAATTTAGGGGCCCATTACGATGGCGGGCGGAAGCACAACCGCCGTGCTGGCGGATGCAAAAACCACCAGTTACCGCCGGCACGCAGCAGTCCACACGCCCGCCCAATTATGATGCGAAAAGCAGGCTAAACACCGCCGGCAAGCCAGCAACACCGTCCGCCATCAAAGTGCGCCCGCACACGTAGCGGCGCAGCACAACTGACACACACCGTCCGACGAAACACGTCCCGCCCGGCGCATAAATTACGATGCCGCAAACAAACGGCTCCCACGGCAAAGAGACACCGCACGTGAAAGAGAGGCGGAAACACGGACGCAGAGCACGGACAACGAAGAAGCGGCACCCCGGGCATGAATCCAGCACTGCAGGCCCTTCCCATGCTTCTGCTGATGCACCACCAAGGACGCAACGTACCGCGGAGACGCAGGTAGGCACACACACAACAAGTGCACGCAAACAGCGCACACAGTGCAAGGGCGGAAAAAGCGGACAACCCCCCACCAGCGCGTGCACACTACACATCCACCATCGCATCCACATATGACACACAGGCCAAATCCTAACATCGCAGAACACATGTGTACACACCACCTGGGACTAGGAACCAACCACCCCGTCACGGCCCCAAAGCGCCGATGACGCCGCCACACATGCGCACAACGCAGAGGCCAACCGCAGCGCCATGCATGCGTCGCACACAGACACAGGGACACAACCAAGCAGCACACACATCAGCCCCACCCCGAACGCACATGACACGTGACAGGCCGGCCACAGACATGTCCCCAACGCCCAATTCACGGACAACACCCAACGCCACACAAACGACGCACACATGTCAGTGAAGACACGCAACTGCAGGACACACCCCAGTGTAACAAACATGGCGTAGCACACAGCGGCGGCAACACCAACTAGGAGAAGCAGGGCTCCTTCGGGAAGAGGAACGCCAGTACCACACTGAAAAACCCATACCACCCTGCACATATGAACAAGACACATGAAACGGAACACCAAAGAGCCCGGGGACCGACAACAGGTGGCCCAAGAATTACATCCACACACAAGGCCCAACGCAGAGCGGAAAGGCAGCCTGCCGCCCACACAAGGGAGAGCAGACAGCACTGAATGACCTTCCATTCCAACACCGAAACCACAGCCCTACGACAGAAGCCGGTGAATACAGCCATTGTCCAAGAATAGACCAACACAGGCATGCCGAGGAGACCGACCACAGGGCAGATAGCGCATATCACAGAAGCACACAACGGACGGGGAAGAAAGAAGAAAACACTCCCCATGTCGGCCACATGCAAGTTAATTGGAAGGAGTCACACAGCACTGACCTTGAACTGTCTGAGAAGCATGTGGGAAGAGGGCCCGTGTCCTCCAAACAAGCCAACAGAACACAAGTCCTGTCTCCCCACGACTACACAGAGCTCACAGCAACCCCGGAGCGTGCACATTGCAGACTGCACACACAGCCGGAGCACGCCACCTCTACGAACCGCTGCGAAATGGCAACCGCAACACACCTACCCAACTACGCCGAACAGCTCAAGCTGTACCAAACCAACACGATACATACATTGGGATGCGATCTCCTGTCCCTGCTGAACGTAAGTTACCGACTGACTTACCGCATCACATTGTTCAGCTGCGTCATGCCCGTCTTCTACTGTCGGAGGTGTCCCTACCAGCATCCCGTCGAGATATGCCTCTCCAACCCGGCATGTCTGAAGGCGGACCTGCTACCACTACTCCTCCCTCTGGACGCACACGACAGGGCCTGCTCTGCCTATGGGGGCATGGCGTATGTGGCCAACATCGCACGCGCACTGAAATGGAACCACTGTGCCTCCACACGACGGATCATCGAGAACAGCTACATCGAATGTCACCCAGCATGCCCCATCATGGTCCTCCAAGGGACAACCTACGAACAACACCTTGACAGCCACCATCCGCTTCATTGGCTGGCAAACATGTACACCACCAATGACATGGAAGCCCTGCTGGACGGCATCGCATACCTGACAACCTGTAAATACGTCGGACCACAACGCAGGTTCCCCGAGTGACCTATGAAGTCCAACCCCGCACCCATGCTCAGCTTCCGCACGGACTGGCCAGTCACCACCACAACAGCCATACCAAACGACCGGCAACTGTAACCACACCATCAACGACATCGCCATGACATCGGATATGACCGGGACATGCACACTGTTCCCCATCACATCCAGGAACACCGCATGCATCGTGGGAGGCAGTGGCATGGGCTCTGTGCATCGCACCCACATGGACGGAACTGCACGAACAACCAGGACACGACATGGATCCAGCGCACATGGACACACACACCGCTCAGTGGACATGAATAGGTCGCCTGGAGTCTGTGGGTGCTGCACCCCTCCCACCCCCGCCCCGGGAATCCCATACCAGGACCTTTGCATGGACGACAAGTGCATACAACAACAACACGACCCCAGTGACTGTGACATGTCCAGTAACCACCACAGTGCAACAACAAGTGGCACGCCGCTGCATGCACGCAAGCACATGCCCTGATGTCATCTCACATGCACGCGTGCATGAGGAACAACCGCAGCAAACCTGTCACATGGAACTGAGATGGACTGTGCCCATGATGCCGAGCGGTCTGGTAGGCTACATGTATACCGTCTGTGTCAAAGTCCGCAGCTCCGCAGCTATACGTAAATGTACATTAGCACAGCCTTGGCCAAGCAGATGTAACCCCACACCCTATCCCATTTGTTATCATGCTCAGTATATCCTCAACATGTATTCCGCTGCCAGTAGTGTCCACTATACTGCATCACAGAGGACAGAAGACTCAATATAATGTTTGAAACCAGAACTGTCTCCGCTGACTCATTTCACAAGTACGAATGAGAGAGGATGAGAGTATGTGAAGTACACGGCAGTCGTGACATGACCATGTAGTCCACTGGTATTGGATGTCAACGCAAATGAGTAGCACTACTGTGGAAGACACACATGTGTCGTGTGAAGTCGTATGGACGCAGTGCTCAGGTGGGTGGGTGCGACGGGTAGATGCGCACATGCCAAGTTGGAGCACGCCGTGTTGGGAGGGGTCATGAACAGTACACCACCGCTTCCCTGGGCATTGTGAGAGGACACCTGTCGGGGGGAGTGAACACGTGTGTGCACAGCAGCCGGGCACACGTACAAAGCGGTACCAGGCGCACCTCAGCCCACCCTCTGTGGACAAGCTGGATCCTGTTGTGCGCCCGCCATGCCCCTTGACAAGGCACACACAGCCCCAGTCGACCAGGTGTAACCCCAACATAGTCAATCCGCACAGGCGATACAGGGCACGGGATGGCAGTGGAGCATGGTGTGTGAGAGGTCTCCTCGCGCTCCTCCTGGTCATATCACGCAGGCAATAGAACCTCAACGTCTAGCATGGCACAAGTCACATGGAAGTGTAGGGGGGACGCACCACAGCACGAGCAGCACTGACGTCACGGGAGGTGGCTCGCACCATCCCATCCATTGCCCATCATACCAACCACGCCACATGCCATTGCGACTAAGTGCAAGCGCGTGCGCCACCACCCCCGAGCCCTCCCCAGAGAGGCCAAAGAGTGAATGTGTGGGCCAACAGCCACAGACGGACGCGGCCTGGCCGCAAGGGCAGCCACAGCCACTGGGTGTCGCAGGTGGCGGATCCGGAAGGCGAAGACTGTGATGCATAGTCCATGCAGGCCGGGTCTCCATTTGGGGCACCACGCAGGTGGACGGCGTCCCGCCACACATCATACCCTGAGACAGCCCACTCGTGCAACTGGACCCACACATACACTCCTTGCCCTCTCTGGTGCGAGCTTGGGGCTGCCTGTGCAAGCGCTAGCCTCGCAGGTGAGCATGCATATTGGGGGGCGAGGGAGGACATGAGGGCTGGGGCGAAGATGACTGTATCACTGTCAGTTAGTACAAGGGATGACCCAGATGTGGAAAGGAAGAGACGTGTCCCGTGTGTACTGCAACTAGTCGCCAATCCAACTACCCCCCATGTCCGGAATGTAAGCCCGCACCTAGGCCCGCCCATCCGCCACATCGAACATACCACCAGCACGACAACCTTCCCATTCGAAACACTGACTGGGGGTGGCGACCAGTGAACAATCATGTGTAGCCTACCCACGCGTACATGTGGGCCCTCCATGATCCATGTCACCTGCGGCAAAGACATGACATGCGCAATGAGGGAAGTGAGGAGAGCTGTCCGCCCCACGCGCAGAAGGTGCATCAGCTCCACAGACCCAGCAGCGAGTCCAGCAGGGGTCACATGTGCAGGGGCAGCTGTGCCTGGTGTGAAGGCACATGCATATAGACAGCACATCGACCAATGTGTAGTCTGCCCACATCCACAGTCCATCATCATGCGGACATAGGAATTGAACACAGGGCAACACATCTTAGTTGGTGCACCCACCGTGACCAACAATGCGCAATCATCGACGTACCCGCCCTGTGCATGGCCCCCCACCCAACGGAGGCACATCCAGTGCCACCATCCCACACACACAAGCCTTCCACGGAACATGCTGTGTCCAATGGTCAGTACAGAGTCAGCGCCCATCTGGTGGATCCTGAACAGGAGACACATGCACACACATGCCAGCTCCCACTATGTACGTCTGCCACCTGGCACGTGCAATGTAACCTCTCACCTGTGACGTGTGACTGCAAGCACACAGCCGTCTTGGCATGGGGCTGTCAATGTGGACACCAGTCAATGTTTCGGGAGCTGTGATCCGTACAGTGCTGTACATAGGGTGCAGTGCTGACACCTACTACTGTCTCATATCCCCTCGTGCCACAGGTCCCACTTGTATTGGCCGCTCAGCCCGTGCCCACATCGTCGTCGTCGTGTGCCATACTCATCCAGCCTCGGAAGCAGTTCCATGCTCAGCAGACACTCATGCTGCCGTGGCGTTGCCGCTTGACGAATATGCAGTCAGTCCCCATCAGCACGCCCGCAAGTCATTGGGGCCTAGATCCCCATGTGCATGCACATGGCAGTGGTATGTCTCACTTGCCATTGCCATTGTTGGGAGACCTGTGTAAGTGTATTGTGGCCGTGCCGCCCCAGCTTGACAGCTGGGCTGTGGCTCATGTGCTTGCTCAGTCATGTCAGTGATGTGTATGCGAAATTGCTATGTGCCGTGTTGCTTTGACATGTGTCCTCTGCCATTTAACCCAGGCGGAGACCGAACATTGACCGCCCATACCAATTGCTGGCGGACATGGACGATACAGAGGTAATCAGGAAGTTTCGGCTGGACAGGCCAACTCTGCATCGACTGTGTGCCATGTTAGAGCCCCATCTCCGTCCCCGCAGGGTGTATCCGACTGCTGTCACCCCCACGGCTAAGGTGATGGCCGCCATGCATTTCTTCGCCACTGGGTCATTCCAGCACACAGTGGGCAGTGGAGGAGGGATGTCCCAGCCCATGTTCAGCAAGGTGCTGAGGGATGTACTGGCAGCCATGATGCTGTACCGGAACAGGTACATCCGCTTCCCCAGGGCTCGTGAATTGGCGGCAGTGAAGGGTGCATTCTATGCCCTTGGCAGAATCCCACACGTCGTGGGAGCCATTGACTGCACTCATGTTGGCCTTGTTCCACCACAGGCCACTGAGCACCTGTACCGCAACAGGAAGCACACGCACTCCCTGAATGTGCAAGTGGTGTGCCTTGCGGACATGGTGATCACCCACGTGTGTGCCAAGTTTCCAGGCTCGGCACATGACGCACACATAATGCGCAACAGCATCTTGCCACGACTGATGGCCAATCTGCAACAGGATCGTGCCTGTATTGTCGGTGAGTATGTGGAGTGGTGTAGCGTGCTGGTTGTGCGATGCTGTCCCCTGTCCAGTTGGAATAGCTACGGTTCTCTGTGTCCCTCACACCCAGGTGACTCTGCGTATCCGAATGGGGCATGGCTGCTCAGTCCATTGAGGAATCCTCGCACCCCAGCAGACGATCGATACAATGAGGCACATGGGAGGACCAGACGTGTGGTCGAGCGTACCTTTGGCCTCCTCAAGTCCAGGTTCAGGTGCCTGGACCGCACCGGGGTGCACTGGCGTACTCCCCACAGAAGGTGTGCCAGATAGTGGTGGCGTGCTGCATGCTGCACAATCTGGCCATTCGGAAGCAGATCCCCTCATTGTGGATGACGGAGATCAACCAGGGCCCCAGCCCGCAGACCAGGACAGCTCGAGTGAGGTGGACAGCGGAGAGGAGGAAGCTGGGAATGTGCGCCAGCAGCTCATCGCCCGCTACTTCACTTGACGGTGAGTGTCCATGTACGACGGATGATGTGTCTGTATCTGTGCAGGTGTGTGTGTGCTGTGTCAGGGTGGCCGTATGTTCACTGCGTGCAGTGTGTCAACGCTCCATGGCCAGGGTAGTATGCCACTGTTGGTGACTGTGGCATTGTGCCCTATTGCTCCGTGCGATGTGTGTACATTGCTTGTAGTTGTTGACATGTACTGTGTGATGGGTGTGTGACACACTCATTGAATGTGCTCCTGTTCTGTCTCCCACCCCTAGGTCCCTACAGGCCCTCCGGATTCCATTGCCATGCCACGCATCAGGTGCCCTTCCGCCCAAGGTGGCCGTTGTATTCCGTACAAATAAAACACAGGGCACAAACAGCAGTTAGTGAAAAAGGTGCATTTATTACAAACTGTGACATGTGATTGTGTGTAAGGTGATGACAAAAGTGGTGCGTGCAGTGACAATGAGCTGTCGGTCATGGCTGCGTGATGATCAGGGTGTACCCACTGGTTCTATGTCCATAGTCCAACACACACATGCCATCCAGCTGGCTGTGTGGAGTGGGATCGTAGAGCAAGTCAATGCAGTGGCTGGTCAAGGAAGGCTGGCGGAAGGCTGGCTGGCTGCCTCACTTGCGACTGGAGCGTGCGAAGTCCTCCCGGGAGATCTGTTTCTCTTCGGACGGCCCCTTCCACGTTTGGGAGGGGGTGTGTGGTGGCGACCTGCTGGTGGTGGGTGAGGTGTGCTCACTGGCTGTGGACGCAGGGGAAGTGGACACTGCTGGCCGACCCTGCGCCCTAGCAGGTGGTGGCGGAGGTGGTGTTGCTGGCCTTGCCTGTGACCCCACCGCCACCACCAGCTGGCCCATGAGGTCCACGAGTTGGTCCATACGGGACACGAATTGGCCCATATGGGCGTCCATGGACCTCAGCACCCCCAGCACCTCCCGCGTGTCAGTAGCAGACCTGGCCCATTGTCCTTGGGCCTCTTCATAGGCCCCAAGGACTCTGGCCATTTGAGGCAGGGCATGGCTCCCAGGGAGGCTGGCGTTTCCCTGACCCTGCTCCTCCTACCAGTCCTGCTGCCACCGGCCTGCCCACTAGCCACATTGCACACCACGGTCCTCGCTGTGGCTCCCAGGGTGGATCCAGTCGGCCGGGCCACCACCTGCGCTGGGGCTGGTGCCAGCGAAGACGTGGTGGTGGTGGAGGCGGTGGTGGTCGGTGCGGCGATGGTGGCGGTTGCGGCAGTGGTAGTGGCCGCAATGACCGTGGGTGTGGCCGCAACGACAGTGGCAGCAGGGGACTGGGACTGTTCAGCATCCCTGGATGATGGGTTGGTGGGTAGGAGGGGTCCTGGGAGCGGCTGGGCCCTGCCACGCCAGATGGGCCAGCTTGGTGGTCCGTGTCCGAAGAGGTGGACAGATCCTCCAGATCCGTGTGTCCTCGTTGGGGGCTTGTAGGCTGGCTGTGCTGGCTGCTGTCTCCATCCCCAGCGTCCAGCAGTTCGTCACCTGTGGAGAGAATGAGATTTGTTATTGTGTTGCACCTGGCGAAGTATGTATTAGTCGTCTGACATTGGCAGTTCGTGCAATCTCGTACATGGGTTTCCCGGAGGCGAGTGTGTGGCTGTGGCATCTGTAGTTGTGTGTGCTAGGCAATGGGACTGTGTGCTGTGCACATGTGGCATGGGACGGATTGGCCATGCCGATGGGTGTGTTGCTGTGCCCCTACTCATTGTGACTCTGGTGTATGCGGGCTCCTGGCCCATCCTGGGTCTGGTTTGTACTTTGCTTTTGGAGTTCATATGGAACGCTTAGGAACGCATATGGCAACATGGGGGCCATGCCCCAGATTCGCATTTGGGAGGGGATATGCTTTTGGGGTTCAAATGGAACGCTTAGGAACGCATATGGCAACATGGGGGCCATGCCCCAGATTCGCATTTGGGAGGGGATATGCTTTTGGGGTACATGCTGTGAGCCATGGGTGCCGAACGTGACATGTGTTGTGGCAGCATGACAGTGCATGGTCTGAGGTGTGTGCATGCCTGACATGCCCTGCATATTTGCTGTCTGTTGTGGTTACTGGACATGGCATTGGACGCATCGTTATGAGTGAGTGATAGTTGTGTGCCAGCCAACGTATTGCAGTTGTCCCATCTCCTTGGTGTGCGTGCTGCCCTGTGCCATGTGCATCACTGCAGTGCTCGGGGGTGTGGCCCATGTTGTGTGTTGCTGCTCACAGTGTGTCGTGGCGCTTAATTGACTTCTGGCACATGGTTGGTCATGGGCATGTGTCTTAGCGTGACTGCTGTATGTGTGGCAGCTGTGCGGATGACATGCCTTTCATGTGACTGGGGCTGACGGATGGGATGGATGGTATGTTGTATGTGCATGGTGTGTCTGTGAGTTTGATGGGTTCAGTGGTGTTCGTGTGCATTTCTGTTGTTCCGCTCTGTTGCGTCTAGTGTTGTTTGTCTTACATAGGCGTAGTTGTGGGGTGTGGGGTTGACAGGCAGTGGGGGCTACATGGACAGGACTTCAATGGTGTTTCGGTTGTGTGTGATGAGTTGCACAGTGGCTGCCGTGTGGGACTATATTCAGTGTGGCTTGTGCATGCAGACGTGGCTCCTTGGGTGTTGCTATGTCTGTGATGGGTCATGTGGGGTGTGAGTCTGTTGTTCATGTCCGTGTGCACATTGTTCACTTGTTCGTGACGGTGGGCGGTGCTGCGTGTTCGTGTGCTACGTGACATGTCCCATGTGTTGGTGGTGTTATGGTCCTCATGCCTCCAGTAATCCAGCCCTGTCCAGTTTCCCACCTGCAAGTTGTTCGTGCGTGCACTGTACTGGATGCCACATGGCTCTAAGCGGGGGTGCTCCATGTTGCAGGTCTGTGGGGGTGGGGGGTGTAGTGGGTCGTGGGGTGGCTGTACACCCACTGACACCGATTGCTGTGGACCGTGATGTCTGCCTTTCGGCTGTCGTTGTGCACTGCGGTGGCTGACACGTGGCTGTGGGGTGTGGGGGATGCTCCTCCTTGCTGTGCTGTGGGACTGGGGCCTGGTGTGTGTTGTACTTGGGCTGTCCACCGTCCCACCCACTGCACTTTGTGTTCCTGCCACTTACCTGTTACTTGTCGGTTAGTGCAGCTGTGGCGGACACATGGGTGTGGTGGGTGCTCGTTGTGGCGCTTCTGGCATATTTGGGGACCTGTTGGTGGTTACGTGGCTGGCTTAGTGTACACATGTCCCCACGCATCTTACAGTTGTTCGGTTTGGGCTGTGTGTGGTAGTGTCTGTTGCATGTGCGTGTGATGTGTTGTGTATTGTGTGCTGGACATGGGGGTGTTTGTCCCTGGGAGCTGTGGCATGGTAGTTGCGCATGTGAGTACATAGCGGTGTGCTAGTATACATTAGTTTGTACTTACCAGCCTCCACTCCCCTGCTAATCCGGCGAGGATCTCCGGATGGATTACGACTCGCACCTTCTCCTCCCACGCTTTGAAGGTCTTAAAGAGCGCGGGATTCCTCCGCCAGTGACGGCAGCCAGCTCTCTGTTTTTGCCCTCCTTCTTCTTGACCAGGCTCTTTACGTCATTCCAACGTTTGTTTATCTCGACTCTGTTCCTGGGCAGGGTCCCGACTGCATTGACCTGGTCTACGATCCGGTTCCACATTCTGTTTCTGGTGGCTAGTGGTGTGTGCTGGACCATGTTCCCATAGATTTGTGGGTACACCTTGATGATCTCGTCGACCATGACCGTCAGCTCCATGGGCGTGAACTTGGGCATCCTTTGTGGTGCCATGGTGTTTGTGGTGCTGGTGCGGTGTGTGTTGTGTAATGTGCAGGGGGTTTGTGGTGCCGGTGTTTGGTGGTGGTGGTGGTGGTTGTGATGTGTGCGTTTCTGTGGTGTGCTGCTGTCCTTGCTGTGTCACTGTGTCCTCTCCTCTCCTCTCTGGTTTGCAATGTAGCAAGGGGTTGTGGTCTGTGGGAGTGCTGCTTTTGTACTCACCTATGTGGGTGTGTCCTCATGGTCTGTTGTTTTCAGGTGTGTTGTGTCTGGGGTTCTGGCCTTTGTATTTTTTGTTTGTCCGGGGGGTGTTTTCGGGATGTGTACTGTGCTTGTGTATTTGTGTGTGCCTTGCTGTGTGGACTTGTTGGCCATGTTGTGTGCTATTGGTTTTGTGTGCGGATGGTTTCTGTGCAGGTACGTGGGCGCCATGGCTTCTGCCGTGTCGATTCTCATCGGCGTTGTTTGCGCTGGCGGGCGGTATATTTGTTGTTTTTCCGCGCTCATGGCGGTGCGATCGTAATTTCACGTGCGGTGTGTCGGCCGTGTGGGCGGGCGGTTTTGTGTTGTCGTGCGTGTTTCCGTCCGTGGCGGGCGGTTTGACTCCGACTCGGACGATGGCGGGCGGTATTTTGTGTGATTTTTCGCCGATGGCGGTTTTCGGTTTGTGTACTCATAATGGCGTGGTCGGTGTTCAGGCGGTGTGTGCGGGCGGATTTTTGCCGCTTCCATGCCTGGCGTGATTTTTTTACGCCGGGTATCGTAATGGGCCCCTAAGATAATATTCAATATTTAATGATTTTTAAATAAAAATAATAAATATTTAAATGTATTAAACACAATTTGTAGATTTGATAATTTATTTGTAATAAATTATCATTTATAATTTAAAATTATAAATTTCTATTTTCTAATTAAATTTTTTCAAAATTTAAAATAGTATTAAAATTGTGACACAACATTTTTAAATTACTACCCACCCTTAACCCCTATAAACCCAACATCCCGCTCCTAAGATTAGTATGAAAATTAGAAAAAATAAATTATTTCACATTTATTATTTCCATACAAATATTACAAATTTAATAAAATTAAACTATTAAAATAAATATTAAAACACTAAATAAAAAATTACATCATAAACATAAAATCGATATTATTTACATCAATATTATTTACATCTATATTTTTAACATAGATATTTAACACTCTCGATATTTTTACACAACTAACAAATAGATATTTCTAACATCAATATTACTTACATGGATATTTAACATTAACGATATTCTTACCTCGATATTTATGTATGTAGATATTTTCCCGTCGATATTCTTGCTCTGCACCCGCAGAGACATGGGCATCACTTATAGTTTATAGTTAATGTATGGCATTCAATTTTTATCACTCTGAAAAAGAGAAGAGGAGGGCCACAAAATGAGTTGCCAGAGTCTTGCACTTCCAATAGGCACCAGTAACGCATTCAAATTCAGCCATTAATACAAATTGCTGACAATCACCAGCATTTGCACAGACCTCCAAGCTCTGGAAGTGGATGAGAGTAGAAAGCAAGGTTACATAAAGGTGAAACAGGTATCGCTGTAGTGACTATCCTTGTGAGACATCACCAGCAATGATCAAGGATTTGTCCAAAAATGAGCACTATTTTTTGGAATCAGTCAGATACAAAAGAGGTGGACTAGTCCAATTCCATGTCCACCAGGCTGATTTCTCCAACCTATGGGCAGGAGGCTGTTGTTGGCAATTTCAAATGCAACTCAAAGATAATAAAGTGAGAGTTTTGACACTGTCATTGCTGGCTGCTTTCGCTCATCGTCAGCAGCCACCACTTTTTCCATGCTATGAATTAGGCAAAAATCTGCCTGACACTACTCACTTGCAAAGGTTGAAAATAATGTGGGGTGCTCCAGGTGGGCAATGGGGAATCTCAGTTTTCAAACAAATTAAGTGTTGCCAGCTCCTGCCTTGCCAGAAGCCAGTGGGGCTGTGGGGGCACTCAGGCTCCCTCCTTGACCCCACCACACATAAATAACATGGGGTGCCCTAAAGTAACTATAACTCACACCCTTGCTATGCACTGCTAATTGCCTCACATATTATATTACTCATGACATGTGCTGACATCAATGATCACATCACTGCAACATCTGAAATGACATCATTAATGACAACACTGTGCATAGCGGGGGCGCAAGTATCTATAACAGGTCAATTTCAGTTTACAAAACGGATGTGTTTCTAATGCATCATAGATGTGTAGAGATATTGAACATGTTATACATCTTTGCATTGAAGAGCAACTCTGTGTGCAGATGGCAGTTGACAAGTTCTGTCTAGTATGCTCCACACAAATTTTTTGGCTCTGCAAAAAAAGTTTTATACAGGTCAAAGATTCTATGTAGTGATACTGAGGGCCTGATTTAGATCTTGGTGATCTGATTCCGCCGTCGCTTTTCAGTCAAATTCTCTGTCCCCCTACTAGGCTGTACGCCCGCTCTGTTTAGATGCTGGCGGGTCAAAAGACGAGAGTCCGTACGAGTGCTGCCAACTCTGCCAGATTTTTCCACCCACGTCAATGACATCATAGTCAAAAGTGGTTGGCGGTACAGCAAGTATTTCTGCTGGGCCAATCACGATGTGCCTTCCCGCCAACGTAACTATGGTGGGGAAACCTCCTCACCTGAGTTAGGGGTTGACAGCGTTATATGGCAGAAACGTACCTTTTTTGCTTTTTTCAACTTCTTTTTAGGTCGCGCATTCGAGACCTCTTGTATATACTTTAGTATATACTTATATACTTTAGTATATACTTATATGTGTATGTACTTTGTGGGCTCTGGAGATCAGCCCTAGGACTTGTCCGCTTCTGCTTAGGGACTTTTTTTTCTGTTTAACTGCCTCTATTTAACTGTCTTGATAGAAAACGACCATCAGAGGTCAGTAAAATACCATAATTGCTTTCTGCTGAGGTAATTTCTATTTTTAATTTTCCTGGCAACTGCCTCTATTTAACTTTCTTGATAGAAAACGATCAGCAGAGGTCAGTAAAATACCAGAATCACTTTAGCATTCTCTAGATTCCAGTCCATAGAAATTGTCTTCCACTGGCACACGTAGACAATAATATTTTTTTCAAATCTTGTGTTTCAGTGATATGACCACCAAAGGCCCTGATTTGATATTAAAAACAGAGCTTGGACTATACCATTTCCTGCTGAAAGGCAATATTTCTCTCCATGTGTTCCCATACCTGGCGTGTCACGCAGTTTGGTGCTTACTTTCCCTCCATGTTAAAGAACAGTAGATATTTCAGCACCCAGGCTAATGTGCTACATAGCTAAATACATATAAGGTCCCAAAGGCGAGACCGATGGCATTGCAAATGCTTGTTCATCATGGACCTGATTGTCCAAGTCCTGCTTTTGCTGCTGCTACTTGACAATGAAGCAAATCAACCCCATCGTCCCCAGAATCAAAGGTAGGCTTCTTTTTACTTGTTACCTTTGAATTGTCTGTTTACATTAGCTCAGAACTCGTGCATTTTTAAATCACGCTTACAAGCATTATTTTATATTGTGTAATGTATATGCGTGTAATGTGGTCATTTAAGAAATTTAAAGAAACACACCTGTGTAATTTTATTTAAAATTGACAATCCAAAATTCAAAATGTGTCCATAAAGGTTTATTTAATACTTTTATTTTTCGTAAACTATCAAATTATATACATATGCATTACACATTTTTGGAATAATTTATGATTACTAAAATGTAGAAATTTTACTAGACAAGGCAAAACATTTGTTTTTCAATAAATGTAAAACAATGTTAGTCCTCAACTTAAAACATCATATATATTTATGAATGTCACATTTCCCCTTCTCTGGTACATTTTCTGTATATTATTATTGATACATTTTATTTTACTCTTATTTATTTAAGGTGTAATGCTTGTGTTTATAACATCTGAAGTTAAAACAAACACACCTGTACCAGTACTTAAAAAAATAAAAATAAATTTTTTGGAAGTAAGCGTCCATTATCATGATGAATGCTAGCACCAAAATCTCTATGTCGTTTACGCATTTTTAGCACCAATGTTTGCACTGCACAAATGTTAGAGGGATGGGAGCACACTGCCTCACCTCCCAGCACAGTTCGCCCCTTAGCATTGTGGTAAATGCAGTTCACAGTGATTGCTTACTTGAATTTTAGCTGTAGTGGTTCACCAAAGTTGGTGCAGCTTAGTGATGTAAATCTCTAGACACATGTGTTTCTGGATATTATCATTCATCAGTAGAGATAAAAAACGAAGGGGCATATTATCAAGGGCTTTATCGCCGCTTTAGCGGCACTTTTTGCTGCTAAAGCGGCGATATTTTTATCGCCCTATTAGCAAGCTGTCGCTAACAGGCGTTAGCGACAGCTTTTAGGCGTTAGCGGGCGGGATTTACATCGCCTTGCATGTCAGCGATAATTATCGCTAATGACATGCAAGGAAGGCGTTCCCTACTAAAAGCGACTGAAAACAGTCGCTAACACCACTACCCCCTATTAGCAAGGCAGGCGAAGCGATAAAATAATTTGCGCTAGCGCGTTTATCGCTAGATTTTATCACCTGACAGTGAGGATGACTTACCTGTTTAAAGTATAGGAGGTGGATTCTAATGCTGAATCCACCTTAGCGATAATGCGAGAATATCGCTGCTTTTCCAGCGATATTCTCACATTTTGCCGCTATCGATGGAAATTTTATCGCTATGGAGATAAACCTTGTTAATAGGGTGTTATCTCAGCGATATTTTCCAGCGATAGGCGGCGTTAAACAAATTTGCGCTAGCGCGGTTAGCGATAAATATCGCTATTCCTTGATAATATGCCCCTAAATTCCTCCAGGGGTGGCTGAGAAGGCTGCCACAGTCTCTCAGGTCTCAGTACCTCTCTCTGGCGCACAGGTGCATCTCTAAAAGCTCGTCAGCTAAGTGGCTCAAAGGAGCATTTTCAGTCAGAAGGGGGTTGGGAGCACACTGCCTCACCTCCCAGCACAGTTCACCCCTTAGCATTGTGGTAAATGCAGTTCACAGTGATTGCTTACTCGAATTTTAGCTGTAGTTGTTCACCAAAGTTGGTGCAGGTTAGTGCTTTAAATCTCTAGACACGTGAGTTTCTGGATATTATCCTTCATCAGTAGAGATAAAAAACGCAATTCCTTCTGGGGTACCATAATGCTAAGTGGTGAACTGTGCTGGGAGGTGAAGCAGTGTGCTCCCACCCCTTCCACTACACAAATGTTATTTAAACCAGTTTTTGTCTTTATTGTCATAAATGATGGTAAGAATATGTATCTCACATTTGCATCATGAACATTGTCAATAATCAATGACTTGTAAATAAATAATCATGTCAGGACGAATTTTGTAAAAATAAAATATTTTTATTAATAAAGTAGATACTGCTCTCAAATATTTCATTATAAAAAAATTATAAAGGGAGGACAAACACAATGCATAGCAATAGCCTGTGGGATTGTTGCCTAAAACTTGCCTCCTAAACAGACTGCCAAAGGGTAAGCGCCTCAGTAACAGGCGTCTAGTGGGCATAGAACAGGCACCTCCAGGAACTTTGTTGGATGAGTTTAGGTTTGACAGGGGGAGTGACGGGTAAGAAGTTAATTCGGGAGGAGGAGTACAGTTAGGACGGGTGGGAGTCGATTGGGGTTTGGAGGTAGTGGGAGCTGGAGTGGGTGATGTGCGTATGTCTGTATGTTTTGCAGTTGCATGTGGGTCTGGCGTATGTTGTATATGTTTTGATGTATGTTTTTGGCAGGTGTTTGGTGTAAGAGTGAGTGTGTGTGTTTGGATTTGGTGGGTGTTTTGCATGTAGCTGTGCCTCTGTGTAAGTTGTTTGTTTTGGATGAGTGTGCTGTTGAGGTGGTTGTTGTGGTTGTGGTGTGTGTGTCTGTATGTTTTGCAGTTCCATGTGGGTCTGGTGTATGGTTGGATGTGTGTGGTTTGCCTGGAGTCAAGTATTGTGGTGAGTGTGTGCGTTTGGGTTTGATGGGTGCTTTGCGTATAGGTGTTCTTGTGTGTGAGTGTGTTGGTTTGGATGAGTGTGCTGTTGAAGTGATCGGTGTGGTTGTGGGTGTGGTGGTGGTTGTGGTTGTGGGTGTGGTGGTGGTTATGGTGCTTGTGGGTATGCTGGCAGTTGTGGTGGTGGTTGTGGGTGTGTGTATGTAGTTTGGGTGTTCATTTGTTTCTTTGTGTGTTTGTGTATCTGTTGGAGTGGATACCTGCAAAGAAGTGAGTGTGCCTGGGATAGGGGTGGGACTTGTAATTCGAGATGATTAAGGGACCGGACTTGGGGCAGAAGGTTGGGCTGTTAGGAGGCTTTTGTCAATGAGGATGCTATTTTCGGAAGGGATCGCTGCCCGAGTGTCCAATGTATCACCACCCGAAACACAGTGGCCAGCTGCTTCCCCTCCTTTGTGGCCAATGTCCTCTTTGTCTGCTCTTGAAGATGCTGAAAAGACGTCTACAATAGTGTTATTGTATCTGTGTAAATGGAACTGATCATAAAGTTTTTTCTCAAAATATTTTTCAGATTAAATAGGCAAACTATTCTTGATGTATGTCATCAGTTGGAGCCAGATCTTCTACCTCACCATAGGGATCCCACATCAATTACATCACTAGTCAAAACCATGGCACTGTGTCAGTATCTGGTAGAATGTCACAACCAACTTTCAGTGGTGTGCTACTAAGTTCTTTCTTCAATGAGACACATCAACAGATTCCTACAGTTTCCACAAATAGAGGATTTTGCAATGTGAAGGGAGATTTTTATGCTTTGGGTCGCCTACCAAATGTGGTTGGAGCAACTGATGGCACACATTGCCTTGGTGCAACCACACAACCGAGATCAAGTCTATTGCAATCGTAAAAACCTCCATTAAATCAAGGTGCAAGTTATGTGCTTGCCAGATTTGTAAAACACAAGTGTGTGTGCGTGTTTTCCAGGATCAACAGATGATTTCTTTGTACTATGGAACAGCACCATACCCCTGCAAATGTCACAACTTGGACCTGAAAGAGCCTGGCTTGTTTGCAAGTACAATCTGTCAATACAATTATTTGATAAATACAAGTCTAATGATCAAACATAGTATGGAATTTTTTGGCTTTTTTAAATATTTCATTTCATATAGGAGACTTGGCTTATCCTAACCAACCATGGTTGTTAGAACTACTGAGGAATCTGGCAACGCCAGGGGAAGGGCGCTTCAATAAGGCCCATGGAAGAACATGGAGGCCAGTGGAGCAGGCTTTTGGGCTCCTGAAGGCCAGATTTCGATGTGTGGATAAGACTGGTGGAATCCTCCTCTACTCACCTGGTAAGGTGTGCAGAATCACCATGGCATGCTGCATGTTACACAACATAGCCCTGCAATGGAACATCACGTACATTGCAGAGGAAGAAGTCCATGATGAGCCACCAGGTGAGGATGTTGAAATGCAAAATGAAGATGATAGTGCTGAAGAGGAAGGAATTGACTTATGTCAAGATGTTATTCACCACTTCTTCACATGGGTGTAAATATATATTCACATATTATTACATTAAATTTAAAACCGACTTTAAATCCAATGACTAAGGGCCCGATTCTGATGCGGGTTGGAAAAGCTTCCCGACCGATGGCCTGATTCTGATGCGGTTAGGAAGGCCTCCTAACGGCATTTGCTCATTCCAAATCGGATCGGGAACGTGTCTTCCCGACCGAGGGCCCAATTCTGATGCGGTTAGGAACAAATGTTCCCATTGAAGTCAATGGGAGTTCAACCAAATCGTATCTGGAAACATCCGGATGCATCCTACTCTGCCGGTTGGACTTTCCCGATCCGAGTGGGTCGGAAACCATTTCCCAACCGATTCGGTCGGGAAGCTTTTCCAACCCGCATCATAATCGGGCCCTAAATGTCTGCGCAAGACATTTTTGAGAAAGGCAATTGAAGGTCAATCCAGGGCATAGATGTTGTTTGAGCTAATTTTTGACATATTGACTACTGTGTTTATTTACATTGTTTAACTTTGATTGTTTTTAGAAAATGTGTCCTCAGAATTGGTCATTTGTAATGTGTCTATTTTGTATTGGCATACGATTTTTTTATTTTTTATTAAATCTGTTTTACATTCCTTCACCCTGTCATCTTTATTTCGACATTTCAACGCTGTGACATTTGCAGATATATGCTGCTGTTGGGAAGTACAACGGGAACATGGGTTGATCCTGTGAAAGACAAAGATACTTTGGCTGTACAGATCTTATACAAAGACACGTTGCACAGTGATTGAATTGCATTTATTAACCCCTTCGCTGCTAGGCCTTTTCCCCTCCTGTGCTAAGCCTTTTTTTGGCTATTTGGGGTAGTTCGCGCTTAGGCCCCTGTAACTTTTTGACCACATAAACTATCCACGCCAAATTTGCGTACTTGTTTTCCAACATCATGGGGATTTCAAAGGTACCCAGGGTTTGTGGATTCCCCTGGAAGGGACCCAGAAATTAGGCAAAATACAGCTATATTTTTTTTTTTGGGGGCAAAATGGGAAAAAAGGGCTAGAGATGCAAGCAACTGGTTTTTTCCCTGCAAATGGTATCAAAAAAGGGGTTGTGGTGCTAAAATCAACATCTTCTCAGCTTTCAGGGACAAGCAGACTTTTGTCAGAAAACCAAAATTTTTTACAGTTTTGGCATTTTTCTGGGACATAGCCTATTTTTGCTATTTTTTGTGCTTTCAACCTCTTTCCAGTTAATGGTAGAAATGGGTATAAAAGCAATAATGGATCCTGTAAAGCTATACATTTTAGAAAAGTAGACAGAATTCTGAATTCAGCAAGGGGTCATTTGTGTCGATCCTTCAAGTTTTCTTTATAGAAACTAACCGTTGAATATAGGAAAAATTGAAAATTAGTTGAAAAAAACAGCCATTTGTGTCAACGTTTTCACCAGTAACTTCTTCTAATTATGACAGCTGTTTGAAAGAAATAAACCGTTACATCCGCTGGACCTTTCTGGTTGTGGGGATATATAGGACTTGTTGGTTCACCAAGAACCCGACGACCCCAGAGCCAATAACTGAGCAGCGTCTTGCAATGGTTTTTTATTATTTACCGGGTATATAGCAATTAATTTGGGAAAATATATACATTGAAAAATCGGTATGAAAGACACCTATGTATTTCTGAAATTGGAACAAAATATAGAGTTTAGAAACAGTAGATATTTGAACATTTCCGAAATTGTGAGTACCCATACTAGCATGAGAATTATAGGTCATTTTTCAAAATGACTTCTTTTACACATTGTCTTTCATTTGGAAGGCAGAAATGCATCGAAAGTCAATAGGTAATAACAGTTTCTCTACAATTATGTGTTACCCTAAGTCTCCCGATAAAAATGGTACCTCACTTGTGTGGGTAGGCCTAGTGCCCGCGACAGGAAATGACTCAAAACGCAACGTGGGCACACTTTATTTTTACAGTGAAAACTGACCCTATTTTTGTAGATTGCCTAGCTGTGGATTTTGAACCCTAGCTCTGCCGGCACCTAGGGAAACCTAGCAAACCTATACATTTTTTAAAACTAGGCACCCAGGGGAATCCAGGATGGGGTGACTTGACTGGCTCTCACCAGGTTCTATTACCCAGACCCCTTGCAAACCTAAAATGTTGTAAAAAAAACACATTTTCCTCACATTTCTGTGGTGGAAAGTTCTGGAATGTGCGTGGATCCACAAAATTCCCCCCATCCCCGCATTCCATAAAGTCTTCCGAGAAAAATGGTACCTCACTTGTGTGGGTAGGCCTAGGGCCCGCAGCAGGAAACGGCCCAAAACGCAACGTGGACAAACCACATTTTCACAGGGAAAACTGACCCTTTTTTTGCAAAGTGCCTAGCTTTAGATTTTTAACCCTAACTCTGCCAGTACCTAAGGAAACCTAGCAAACCTACACATTTTTTAAATCTATACAACCAGGGGAACCCAGGATGGGGGGACTTGACTGGCTCTCACCAGGTTCTGTTACCCAGAATCCCATGCAAACCTAAACAATTGTAAAAAAAAACAAATTTTCCTCACATTTCTGTGGTGGAAAGTTCTGGAATCTGCGTGGATCCACAAAATTCCACCCACCCCGCGTTCCCCAAAGTCTTTCAAGAAAAATGGTACCTCACTTGTGTGGGTAGGCCTAGTGCCCGTAACAGGAAACGGCACAAAACGCAACATGGACACACCACATTTTCACAATGAAAACGGATCCTTTTTTTGCAAAGTGCCTAGCTGTAGATTTTGAACCCTAGCTCTGCCGGCACCTACGGAAACCTAGCATACCTATACATTTTTGAAAACTAAACAACCAGGGGAATCCAGGATGGGGTGATTTGACTGGCTCTCACCAGGTTCTGTTACCCAGAATCCCTTGCAAAGCTAAAAATGTGTCAAATAAAACACATTTTCCTCACATTTCTGTGGTGGAAAGTTCTGGAATCTGCTTGGATCCACAAAATTCCACCCACCCCGCATTCCATAAAGTCTTCCGAGAAAAATGGTACCTCACTTGTGTGGGTAGGCCTAGGGCCCGCAGCAGGAAACGGCCCAAAACGCAACGTGGACAAACCACATTTTCACAGGGAAAACTGACCCTTTTTTTGCAAAGTGCCTAGCTCTAGATTTTTAACCCTAACTCTGCCAGTACCTAAGGAAACCTAGCAAACCTATACATTTTTGAAATCTATACAACCAGGGGAACCCAAGATGGGGGGACTTGACTGGCTCTCACCAGGTTCTGTTACCCAGAATCCCATGCAAACCTAAACATTTGTAAAAAACAAACAAATTTTCCTCACATTTCTGTGGTGGAAAGTTCTGGAATCTGCGTGGATCCACAAAATTCCACCCACCCCGCGTTCCCCAAAGTCTTTCAAGAAAAATGGTACCTCACTTGTGTGGGTAGGCCTAGTGCCCGTAACAGGAAACGGCACAAAACGCAACGTGGACACACCACATTTTCACAGTGAAAACTGACCCTTGTTTTGCAAAGTGCCTAGCTGTAGATTTTGAATCCTAGCTCTGCCGGCACCTAGGGAAACCTAGCAAACATATACATTTTTGAAAACTAGACACCCAGGGGATTCTAGGGAGGTATGGCTTGCGTGGATCCCCCAATGTTTTCTTACCCAGAATCCCCTGCAAACCTCAAATTTAGCTGAAACAAATCACTTTTTCCACACATTTTTGTGTGGGAAAGTTGTGGCATCACCGGGCTGACACAAATTTCCTACCACCCAGCGTTCCCCCAGGTCTCCTGATAAAAATGGTGCCTCACTCGTGTGGGAGGCCCAAGTACCCGCGACAGGCAAGGGCCCAAAACCTATTGAGGCGACATCAAAATTGCCTATCACAAAATGACCTGGTTTTGCAAGGGGGGTCACCTGGGCTTTTGGCCCCATGCTCGGCGGCCAGCTAGGGAAACCTACCAAACCCACACATTTCTGAAAACTAGACACCTGGGGGATTCCAGGGAGGTATGGCTTGAGTGGATCTCCCAATGTTTTCTTACCCAGAATCCCCAGCAAACCTCAAGTTTAGCTGTAAAAATCACTTTTCCCACACATTTTTGTGTGGGAAAGTTGTGGCATCACCGGGCTGACACAAATTTCGTACCACCCAGCGTTCCCCCAGGTCTCCCGATAAAAATGGTACCTGACTCGTGCGGGAGGCCCAAGTACCCGTGACAGGCAAGGGCCCAAAACGTATTGAGTCAACATCAAAATTGTCTATCACAAAACTACCTGGTTTTGCAAGGGGGGTCACCTGGGTTTTTGGCCCTGTGCTCGGCGGACAGCTAGGGAAACCTACCAAACCCACACATTTCTGAAAACTAGACACCGGGGGGATTTCAGGGAGGTATGGCTTGCGTGGATCCCCCAATGTTTTCTTACCCAGAATCCGCTGCAAACCTCAAATTTAGCTGAAAAAATCACTTTTTCCACACATTTTTGTGTGGGAAAGTTGTGGCATCACTGGGCTGACAAAAATGTCCTACCACCCAGCGTTCCCCCAGGTCTCCCAACAAAAATGGTGCCTCACTCGTGTGGGAGGCCCAAGTACCCGCGGCAGGCAAGGGCCCAAAACGTATTGAGGAGACATCAAAATTGCCCATCACAAAACAACCTGGTTTTGCAAGGGGGGTCACCTGGGTTTTTGGCCCCATGCTCGGCGGCCAGCTAGGGAAACCTACCAAACCCACACATTTCTGAAAACTAGACACATGGGGGATTCCAGGGAGGTATGGCTTGAGTGGATCTCCCAATGTATTCTTATCCAGAATCCCCAGCAAACCTCAAATTTAGCTGAAAAAATTACTTTTTCCACACATTTTTGTGTGGGAAAGTTGTGGCATCACCAGGCTGACACAAATTTCCTACCACCCAGCGTTCCCCCAGGTCTCCCGATAAAAATGGTACCTCACTCGTGCGGGAGGCCCAAGTACCCGTGACAGGCAAGGGCCCAAAACATATTGAGGCGACATCAAAATTGCCTATCACAAAATGACCTGGTTTTGCAAGTGGGGTCACCTGGGCTTTTGGCCCCATGCTCGGCGGCCAGCTAGGGAAACCTACCAAACCCACACATTTCTGAAAACTAGACACCGGGGGGATTCCAGGGAGGTATGGCTTGCGTGGATTCCCCAAAGTTTTCTTACCCAGAATCCCCTGCAAAGCTCAAATTTAGCTGAAAAAATCACTTTTTCCACACATTTTTGTGTGGAAAAGTTGTGGCTTCACCGGGCTGAAACAAATGTCCTACCACCCAGCGTTCCCCCAGGTCTCCTGATAAAAATGGTGCCTCACTCGTGTGGGAGGCCCAAGTACCCGCGACAGGCAAGGGCCCAAAACCTATTGAGGCGACATCAAAGTTGCCTATCACAAAACGACCTGGTTTTGCAAGGGGGGTCACCTGGGTTTTTGGCCCTGTGCTCGGCAGACAGCTAGGGAAACCTACCAAACCCACACATTTCTGAAAACTAGACACCGGGGGGATTGCAGTGAGGTATGGCTTGCGTGGATCCCCCAATGTTTTCTTACCCAGAATCCCCTGCAAACCTCAAATTTAGCTGAAAAAATCACTTTTTCCACACATTTTTGTGTGGGAAAGTTGTGGCATCACTGGGCTGACAAAAATTTCCTACCACCCAGCGTTCCCCCAGGTCTCCCAACAAAAATGGTGCCTCACTCGTGTGGGAGGCCCAAGTACCCGCGGCAGGCAAGGGCCCAAAACATATTGAGGAGACATCAAAATTGCCCATCACAAAACGACCTGGTTTTGCAAGGGGGGTCACCTGGGTTTTTGGCCCCCATGCTCGGCGGCCAGCTAGGGAAACCTACCAAACCCACACATTTCTGAAAACTAGACACATGGGGGATTCCAGGGAGGTATGGCTTGAGTGGATCTCCCAATGTATTCTTATCCAGAATCCCCAGCAAACCTCAAATTTAGCTGAAAAAATCACTTTTTCCACACATTTTTGTGTGGAAAAGTTGTGGCTTCACCGGGCTGAAACAAATGTCCTACCACCCAGCGTTCCCCCAGGTCTCCTGATAAAAATGGTGCCTCACTCGTGTGGGAGGCCCAAGTACCCGCGACAGGCAAGGGCCCAAAACCTATTGAGGCGACATCAAAGTTGCCTATCACAAAACGACCTGGTTTTGCAAGGGGGTCACCTGGGTTTTTGGCCCCGTGCTCGGCGGCCCGCTATGGAAACCTACCAAACTCACACATTTCTGAAAAATAGACACCCGGGGGATTCCAGTGAGGTATGGCTTGCGTGGATACCCCAACGTTTTCTTACCCGGAATCCCCTGCAAACCTCAAATTTAGCTGAAAAAATCACTTTTTCCACATATTTTTGTGTGGGAAAGTTGTGGCTTCACCGGGCTGACACAAATTTCCTACCACTCAGCGTTCCCTCAGGTCTCCCGATAAAAATGGTGCCTCACTTGTGTGGGAGGCCCAAGTACCCGCGACAGGCAAGGGCCCAAAACGTATTGAGGCGACATCAAAATTGCCTTTCACAAAACGACCTGTTTTTGCAATGGGGGTCACCTGGGTTTTTGGCACCCATGCTCGGCGGCCAGCTAGGGAAACCTACCAAACCCACACATTTCTGAAAACTAGACACATGGGGGATTCCAGGGAGGTATGGCTTGAGTGGATCTCCCAATGTATTCTTATCCAGAATCCCCAGCAAACCTCAAATTTAGCTGAAAAAATTACTTTTTCCACACATTTTTGTGTGGGAAAGTTGTGGCATCACTGGGCTGACACAAATTTCCTACCACCCAGCGTTCCCCCAGGTCTCCCGATAAAAATGGTACCTCACTCGTGCGGGAGGCCCAAGTACCCGTGACAGGCAAGGGCCCAAAACATATTGAGGCGACATCAAAATTGCCTAGCACAAAACTACCTGGTTTTGCAAAGGGGGTCACCTGGGTTTTTGGCCCCGTGCTCGGCGGACAGCTAGGGAAACCTACCGAACCCACACATTTATGAAAACTAGACACCGGGGGGATTCCAGGGAGGTATGGCTTGCGTGGATTCCCCAAAGTGTTCTTACCCAGAATCCCCTGCAAACCTCAAATTTAGCTGAAAAAATCACTTTTTCCACACATTTTTGTGTGGAAAAGTTGTGGCTTCACCGGGCTGAAACAAATGTCCTACCACCCAGCGTTCCCCCAGGTCTCCTGATAAAAATGGTGCCTCACTCGTGTGGGAGGCCCAAGTACCCGCGACAGGCAAGGGCCCAAAACCTATTGAGGCGACATCAAAGTTGCCTATCACAAAACGACCTGGTTTTGCAAGGGGGTCACCTGGGTTTTTGGCCCCGTGCTCGGCGGCCCGCTATGGAAACCTACCAAACTCACACATTTCTGAAAAATAGACACCCGGGGGATTCCAGTGAGGTATGGCTTGCATGGATCCCCCAACGTTTTCTTACCCAGAATCCCCTGCAAACCTCAAATTTAGCTGAAAAAATCACTTTTTCCACATATTTTTGTGTGGGAAAGTTGTGGCTTCACCGGGCTGACACAAATTTCCTACCACTCAGCGTTTCCTCAGGTCTCTCGATAAAAATGGTGCCTCACTTGTGTGGGAGGCCCAAGTACCCGCGACAGGCAAGGGCCCAAAACGTATTGAGGCGACATCAAAATTGCCTTTCACAAAACGACCTGTTTTTGCAATGGGGGTCACCTGGGTTTTTGGCCCCGTGCTCGGCGGCCAGCTAGGGAAACCTGCCAAACCCACACATTTCTGAAAACTAGACACCCGGAGGATTCCAGGGAGGTATGACTTGCATGGATACCCCAATGTTTTCTTACCCGGAATCCCCTGCAAACCTCAAATTTAGCTGAAAAAAATCACTTTTTCCACACATATTTGTGTGGGAAAGTTGTGGCATCACCGGGCTGACACAAATTTCCTACCACCCAGTGTTCTCCCAGGTCTCCCGATAAAAATGGTGCCACACTCGTGTGGGAGGCCCGAGTACCCGCGACAGGCAAGGGCCCAAAACGTATTGAGGCGACATCAAAATTGCCTATCACAAAACGACCTGGTTTTGCAAGGGAGGTCACCTGGGTTTTTGGCCCCGTGCTCGGCGGCCAGCTAGGGAAACCTACCAAACCCACACATTTCTGAAAACTAGACACCCAGGGGATTACAGGGAGGTATAGCTTGCGTGGATCCCCCAACTTTTTCTTACCCATAATCCCCTGCAAACCTCAAATTTAGCTGAAAAAAATCACTTTTCCACACATTTCTGTGTGGGAAAGTTGTGGCATCACCGGGCTGACACAAATTTCCTACCACCCAGCGTTCCCCCAGGTCTCCCGATAAAAATGGTACCTCACTCGTGCGGGAGGCCCAAGTACCCGTGACAGGCAAGGGCCCAAAACCTATTGAGGCGACATCAAAATTGCCTATCACAAAACTACCTGGTTTTGCAAGGGGGGTCACCTGGGTTTTTGGCCCCGTGCTCGGCGGACAGCTGGGGAAACCTACCAAACCCACACATTTCTGAAAACTAGACACCGGGGGGATTCCAGGGAGGTATGGCTTGCGTGGATCCCCCAACGTTTTCTTACCCAGAATCCCCTGCAAACCTCAAATTTAGCTGAAAAAATCACTTTTTCCACACATTTTTGTGTGGGAAAGTTGTGGCATCACCTGGCTGACACAAATTTCCTACCACCCAGCGTTCCCCCAGGTCTCCCAATAAAAATGGTGCCTCACTCATGTGGGAGGCCCAAGTACCCGTGACAGGCAAGGGCCCAAAACGTATTGAGGTGACATCAAAATTGCCTATCACAAAACGACCTGGTTTTGCAAGGGGGGTCACCTGGGTTTTTGGCCCCATGCTCGGTGGACAGCTAGGGAAACCCCCTGGTTCCTAGTGGGCTTTCTGCCCCCCCCCGGGGGGCATAAAGACTTCCATTTCTCTGGGGGAGGGTGGGGGCATTGCCATGCCCTTTTTGGGCAGCCCCCACCCCAACATCAATAAAAAAAATTAATCCCTGGTTTCTAGTGGGCTTTCCGCCCCCCGGTGGGGCAGATTGGGGGCTACTGCCCCATGTGAGGAAAAGAAACACCCAGTCCACCCTGTCGCATGCCTTCTCCGCATCCAGACCCACCACAACCACCGGTATTATAAACTTGGAAGCTTTCTCAATCAAATGTAGGGCTCTACGGATGTTGTCGTGAGTCTGTCTGCCCTTTATAAAGCCAGATTGATCAGGGTGAACTAATCCTGGTAGTATGTCCTCTAACCTCGCCGCCAAAACTGATGAATACAACTTAGGGGCCGATTCCGATTCGGGCCGGAAAAAATACCGACCGACTCGGTACGGGAATTTAGTCCGACCGACTCTGACCGGCGCCGTACGACCCGGGTAGTACGATGAAATGCATGTGAAATCCGACCGACTCGGACGGAATACAAAACGACCGACCGAGCCGGACGTAAACAAGCCATCCGGCCGGGAAATCACGCGAAACGAACCGACCGACACGCATCCGGATTGAACCCGAACGAAACGTACCCGCGAACTCCGACCCGCGTAGTACGATGCTGTGCGTGCAAAACACGACCGAATCGCCCGGAGCACAAGCCATATGACCGACACGTATACAAAACCCAGCCGAAGCAACCCAATACTCCGCGACCGACTCGTACGCCGCATATGAAACCTAGCTGACACACAGCGGGAACGAGTCGGACAAGATCGCACCAGACAACTGCAGCGTCCTACTCGGACATAAGAACGACTCCTACATGCACCAAAAACACCAAGGATTTTTTTTTTTAAAAAGGGCCAAACAAGCAACCACAAAGCCAATAAATACAGGGAGGAAAAAAAAAATGGAACAAGGACACACCTCCAACTCCACCTACAAAAAGGCCACAAATCCCTACCATGATCCTTTGCAAATTCCACTGACCTGCCAGCACAGAACACCATCACACAGCAACCACAGACACACTCACAGCTCATACATCACACAAGCCACACACCATTACCACACCTACAAATAGCACCCTCACACACACCCAGCTAAACCTACACTTACACCCCCCCACTTGCACACACACATCAATCACCACCACCACCCATCACCATGCCCCCAAAGAAGAATCATAAGTTCCTAGACAGTGAATTGGAAGTCATGGTAGATGAGATCCTCAGGGTAGAGCTACAGTTGTTTGGTACATTGGTACAAGAGACCCCCATGTCGCAGAAAACCAAGATGTGGGCGAGGATTGTCGACAGGGTGAACGCACAATCACCATGTTTGCGCACAAAGGAAGACATCCAGAACAGGTGGTATGATGTGCGCAGGAGGGTCCGGGACCTACTCAAAAAAGACTACCTCCTCAGCCAGCACACCGGAAGTGGCCCTCCTGCAAAACCAGTATACCTCAGGCCCTGGGAGGAGAAGGTGCGGGCCATCCTACCACCAGTGAGCGTATACGGACTAACAGACATCCCAGAGCCTGGTGAGTACACAACTAATATACACAATATGGTGTGACAACACACACACATCACAGTCAAGGGGATAGGCAAACCATGCACCCTTAGCAAATACACAGCAACCAAAAGATATTCATCCCAAGATGTGAATGCTAGTCAGACAAACACAATACCTGCCATCTCATAGTGATATGTAACTGTGTCATGACATGTACAAACCTAACAACAAATACAGCAAGGCAGTGGCACAAATAGAACCAACAAACACTCCCAGATATTTACCCACCACTAGAACACCACCTCACAGGGAAGCTCACTGAAAGGAAGGAATTCTGTGTATGCTGGTGAAGTCAGTGTAGCCAATAGCATGATGGGAGTGGTAGTCACAGATATTGGTCACACCCACAATTGGCCCATCAACACCACTCTGAACCATGCTCACATCACAGGGAGTGGAAAACAACTGACAAGATGGCTGACACTGGGTACTGCTGTGGGGAGCACAAGGCCCTGATGGGAACTGGGCACCAACAAACAACAGGACCACACTGTCAGCCATCTTGCCATTGCTGTCACACTCACACACAGTGAAGTCCACTCAAAAGGAAGGAAGTATGGGCATGCTGGGAAGGGGGTGTAGGCAATAGCATGATGGGAGTTGTAGGCACAGATATTGGTCAGCCTCACAATTGGCCCATCAACACCACTCTGAACCATGCTCACATCACAGGGAGTGGAAAACAACTGACAAGATGGCTGACACTGGGTACTGCTGGGGGAGCACAAGGCCCTGCTGGGAACTGTGCAACAACCAACAGCAGGACACCACTGACTGACATCCTGAAAGACAACTTGCACTCCCTGCAATGGAAGCACGTTCCATGGTGGGATATCTGGCTGGGTGGGAAGGAGGACTCACAGCACTGACCATAGTTACAAGCACCTCCCCTCACACACCCCCTCAACACTAACTCCACATAACCCACCTGGGAGAATGCAATGCCTCACATCCTAACTTAAGATCCCACAAAGAACCACCACCCTGGGTTATGCTGTGTGAAGCACAGGGACACTCTTGGGACTTGTAGCCAAACAACTGCCAGGACAACACTCCCAGCCATCCTGTCAGCACAGGCATCCCACCCCACAGGGAAGCAGAGTCAAAAGGAAGGAAGGATGGGCATGCTGGGCAGGGGGTGGAGGCAATAGCATGATGGGAGTGGTAGTCACAGATATTGGTCAGCCTCACAATTGGCCCATCAACACCACCCTGAACCATGCTCACATCACAGGGAGTGGAAAAGGACTCACAAGATGGCTGACACTGGGTACTGCTGGGGGGAGCACAAGGCCCTGCTGGGAACTGTGCAACAACTAACAGCAGGACACCACTGACTGACATCCTGAAAGACAACTTGCACTCCCTGCAATGGAAGCACGCTTCATGGTGGGATAACTGGGCTGGGGGGAGAAGGAGGCCCGGATGGCAAGCAAATACCACCAATGCTGGTCATGCACACACCTCAACATTCACATTGACATGCCACAGGTTGGCAGGACAATGTGCTACACCAATATCACTTTCTGACTGTCACAATTTAGGAGAATGCAATGTCCAGGCCCACATCCAGAGGTACAGTCACAACTGTCAGGTGTTTGAACAATTGATGCCAGTAGAAACATAACATACAATCTGTGTCTCTCCCCAAAACAGGTGATGATGGGGACACAGCAGCAGACAAGGAGGAGTCCCTGTCCCAGGCTCCGGTGAACACTGAGCTCACTGGTGTGGATCAGCCTCTGCACTCCTCGGAATGGCGAAGAACCAGCTGGACCCTCCGGTGTGAGTCATCATGCAGCACCAGCAGGACCAACATCTGCACCCCCTGCACCCACTCCTCCAACAACTGCCAACACACAGGCCACCCCTGCCAACATGGACAGACCAAGGAACACAAATGACAACAGTGCAGGGACCCAGACCCAAACTGGAGCTGGTGACAACGAGCCCAGGAACAACACCCAAGTGGGCCCACGGTCACCTGTGCTTGCCACCGCAGGTCCTGCACGTGTCGCCAGGGGTGGTGGGAGGGGTGGTAGACATAGGTCGCTCTTTGCAGAGTGTTCTGGACTGCATGATGACCCACAACTGGCATGCATCGCGGATGCATACCAGACTAGCACCGGAGAGGTCAGCCAGGTAGTGGGGATCCTCAAGGACATACAACAGCAGCAGGCTGCCCATCATGCCCGCTTGGACTCCCACATGTCCCGTGTCGAGACACACATGTCACATGTCGAGACACACATGTCACATGTCGAGACACACATGTCTGGCATGGAGTCCAAGTGGGACACATTGGAACAACTGACAGCGGTGCATAGGGACATACTGACATGCCTCCGCCAGATCAGCACCAACATGGCCTCACTTCCCTGTGTGCCCACAACATCTGCTGCTGAAACAACTGCAAATGCCACAGGGAGGGAGGAGGACTCTGGCAGAGAGTCCCCTGCACCGCCGCAGCCTGCACCTGAGGGTCCCCCCCCCAAGAAGAGGGGCCGTCCGAGGAGGCCAAACTGAGAGGCCGATGGCCATCTACATCCCCCAGGAAACCAACACCTGTTCTGGAACTTTTCCTTTGTGTGCAAACTGCACGCCCTGTCGAAGCCAACCCAACTCTCCACATGACATGGGGAGCTATAGTTGGCCAAATTCATCAGATGACTGTGGACTTTACTCTGGACATTTCAGCTACCAAGACTTCCGAATCACATGGGAACTTTGGATTCCAATTTCTATGTACAGCACCCACCATCCTCACACCTGTATGTAAATAAACTCACAAATACACCATATCTGCCTCTGTTGTGATTCCAACGTGCTCTCTGTCATGGAGATGGTGATCAGAAAAATGACACTGTGCATGCTAACTGCTACAGCAAGTCCAACACCGTCATGTCAGTCATGGCGACCTGACACATATGAGGGAGACACACCACTAGGGCCACACAACACATACACACCAGGGCCATCAGACTCATCACCTATACTGATGTTGCAACTAAATACAGTGGAATGCACAGACATGCCACCTATTCACAGTCTGTGTCAACTAGACTACAGGTGCAGTAAGCAAATGTCAGTCAGATGTATGACTACAGACAACGCACATCCCAAAGTGAAGCACAGGTTTATTACACATTTGCAACATGTTGTTTCCACTACAAATGCTAGCTAATCCAACCTGGCTGTGGCCACAAAGTCAAAAAGTGCAGAAGATAGAAAGTCCAGGGGTGTGTGGCACATCACCTGTAGGGAAACGACAGCTTCCACCTTGGAAGTTGAATCATGGATTCGTGGGATCCAAGTTGATCAAACAAATCCGGCAGCACCCTGTGAAGGACAGACATGACACACAGTCAAAACCACTGAAGAACAGCACAGAACGGCAATACTCATGTCTAATACATGTCACAAGATAACTACACAAAACCAAGTTAGCATGTCAACACTGTTGGGCAGTACAGACCACCTGCAAGGACACATCGCTGCACGCATCCAGTCAAGTAGCACATGGTCACACTCAAACAGCAGCAGAGTACCACACACATATCATGCAAACTCAAATCATTGACATTACAACCCTCTGGAGACTCACATTCAGCTGAAGAAGTTGGTGATGAGCTGTGTGCGGACATCACCATCATCATCATCATCATCTTCACTGGCATCGTGACCCAGGCCAGGATCTTCCACAGGTGGAGGACGTTGGTCATCGTCATCCAGGATGAGAGGCAACTCCTTCCGCACTGCCAGGTTGTGTAGCATGCAGCAGACGATGACAATCTTGCACACCTTTGCTGGGGCATATGGGAGGGCCCCTCCTGTCTTGTCCAGGCAGCGGAAGCGGCTCTTCAGGAGACCAAAGGTCCGCTCAATCACCCTCCTCGTCCGACCATGTGCCTCATTGTAGCGCATCTGGGCTGGTGTCACAGGGTTCCTGAGGGGTGTCAGCAACCACGGCATGTTGGGGTATCCCGAGTCACCTACAGACAGACAATTGCACATTAGCTGATTTGAAAATGTGTGCGGAAAACAACATAGCAGAACACACACAATGGTACAAAGTCAGTACACACCAACAAGCCAGGCACGCTGGTTTGGCATCTGTGACATCATCCTCGGGATGCGACTACTCCTCATCACGTAGGCATCGTGTGCCGAACCGGGGAAATGGGCACACACATGTGTGATGGTCATATCTGCAAGACATACCACCAGAGCATTGATCGAATGGTAATGTTTACGGTTCCGGTATGCCTGCTCATGTGCCTGTGGTGGTATCAAAGCCACATGTGTCCCATCAATGGAGCCAATTACATGTGGCATCCTCCCCAGGGCATAGAAGTCTCTCTTGACGTCAGTGAGTCGTTGACGTGTTGGAAAATAGATGTACTGGTTCAGGTATCTCAACATTGCCCCCAAAACATCGTGTAGCACATGGCTGAACATAGTCTGTGACATCCCACCGGCAGTCGCCACAGTGTGTTGAAAGGTACCGGTGGCAAAGAAGTGTAGGGCTGCCATCACCTTCACCTTGGGGGTCAGCGCTGTAGGATACGGACGGCCAGGCTGCAAATGTGGGTCCAACCGCACTGCCAAATCCTCAATCAGGTGCCTGGTGAAGCGGTACCTTCGGATGCTGTCACTTTCCACCATCGTTGCCAGGTCTGGGAATGGTCGATGGCATGCAGGAGCCCTGCAGTGCATAGGTGAAGAAAGCAAGATTGTCAGTCACCCCACCTATGTGCCGTTCACCATACTCAATTTCACATGATACATCATTAACAAACACAAGTACTTGATGTGTGTGTCGTTCTGTTTGGACATATATGGCACCTACATGGACATCATCTAACATCTCTGTTCAACAAGTGTTGACAACAGGTTCCAGGGTGTGCTATGGGAAACCATTAGGCTGTGTCACAGTACCCATTTACTGCTCTCACGTTCCACACACACCACAGTGACATGTCTGGACAGATGCTCCACAGGCATCACAGCTCATTGACAGGTAGATTCCCAGGGACCCTGACTTGCCACATGGACACTGGCATGACATGGCGTATCATGTACACGTCAGAAAAACAAACATGACACCCACAGGTAGTGGCCCCTTTAGCCTCTGCAGGACAGACATGGACGTCTGCGACACACACACACACAACATCAAAGTTCATGCACAAACCACGTGGATGTGGAGACTGTCTCCCATTGTGCACATGGAGTCAGAGACATGTGAAACACAACATGCACACAGACTGCGGAGGGACATCACTATTGTGGCAATTGGCCACCCTGTGACGTACATGCCTTCCCACATGTGAGCCTGGGGGTATGTGACATGTCATACACATACACAACCTGGAAATGTGACCATGACACATGCTCCAAAATGAACAGTTGCACACCACAGTGGTCAGGTGCACAACACACAAAGGACCCTGTCCCCATGAACACGTGCACAGCCTGGGTGTGTCTGCCCCCAAGTGCCACCCCAAAAACCACATGTTCACCCACATACACAGATAAGGTTATGCTGCCACACAAGCCTTAGATACAGTGTGGACTGGGTGTGGTGTTGTAGGTGTGCCCCTGAGTCCCTGGAAAGTATATGTGGCTGGCATAGGTTCACCAGTGACCAGCATGGTGACATATGCGTGTGACCTGTCCAGGGACGCGTTGTAGAGCAATGGACCGATCGGTGTGCCCGCACGGTCCATTGCATTGGATGTGAGCGGGTACGCGTTGTATCCCCGGTACGCACTGTAGAGCAATGGACCGATCGGTGTGCCCGGCCAGCCCATTGCATATGATGTGAGCGGGTACGCGTTGTATCCCGGGTACGCGTTGTACAGCAATGGACCGATCGGTGTGCCCGCACGGCCCATTGCATTGGATGTGAGCGGGGACGCATTGTAGAGCAATGGACCGATCGGTGTGCCCGGCCGGCCCATTGCATATGATGTGAGCGGGTACGCGTTGTATCCCGGGTACGCGTTGTACAGCAATGGACCGATCTGTGTGCCCGCACGGCCCATTGCATTGGATGTGAGCGGGGACGTGTTGTAGAGCAATGGACCGATCGGTGTGCCCGGCCGGCCCATTGCATATGATGTGAGCGGGTACGCGTTGTATCCCGGGTACGCGTTGAACATCAATGGACCGATCGGTGTGCCCGGCCGGCCCATTGCATATGATGTGAGCGGGTACGCGTTGTATCCCGGGTATGCGTTGTGCAGCAATGGACCGATCGGTGTGCCCGGCCGGCCCATTGCATATGATGTGAGCGGGTACGCGTTGTATCCCGGGTACGCGTTGTAGAGCAATGGACCGATCGGTGTGCCCGGCCGGCCCATTGCATATGATGTGAGCGGGTACGCGTTGTATCCCGGGTACGCATTGTGCAGCAATGGACCGATCGGTGTGCCCGGCCGGCCCATTGCATATGATGTGAGCGTGTACGCGTTGTATCCCGGGAACGCGTTGTAGAGCAATGGACCGATCGGTGTGCCCGGCCGGCCCATTGCATATGATGTGTGCGGGTACGCGTTGTATCCCGAAATATGCGTTGTACAGCAGTGGACAGAACGGTGCGCACACATTGGCTGGGGCCTGGCATGGCAACGGACGCGTTTTCGAAGCTCCAACGAGTCTGATGCAGTGAATTCAGTTGGCCAGCCACAACAATGTTACAAAATCATGGGTGTCATGAAGTTGAAGATTTGAAGGATGCTGTGGGCGTGTGCTGCTATTCCATGGATTGGTCAGATTCAGAAGATGCAAACGACTTGGACCTATCACTTTGGACACATGGGACAGTATCTGCCTCTGCAGCACACATATAATGCTGGCTGTTCCCCTGAGAGCTCAACTGCCTGCACTACATGCTCCAGGACGACATCTGCCACCAACACTGCTGCTGTTTATGCATCCTCTGGCTCCTGCAATGGCACGTACTGTGGAGAGAGCCCCAGCCTTCAGCCTTGAGGCTGGACAGCCTCCTTCCACAGTACAGCAAGCTGTATGGGAAACCAGGGGAGCAGGTGAGTGTGCTGTCCACTGCCTCACTAATTGTGCATGTTGTCTGACTAGCAGGACTTTCAGCGTGCACACCACTGGCTAGCATGCCCACTGAGTAGTTGTCACACCCCAAAGTGTGTAGTTACATGCACTGAACTGGTACAGTGCAGTAACAGTGCATTCCAACTAGGTTTACTTCCCATGCAATGATACCATGTAGTGACTGCTGGCAAACTGTTCATAGCCATTGTTGGACTGCCTGTGTACATCATATGCCTCTGTGATTGAGACATGTATATCCAACTGTGTGATGCACGTATATGTTGCATGTGTAGTAATGGCCTTTTCACTTTGTCATCCTCACAGGTTGATGCCCACCAGAAGCAGGAAATCTGGCTGACCATCGCTCGGAAAGTAAGATCCGTGGGGGTCTACAGGCGCAGGATCCGCAACTGCCAGAAGAGGTGGCAGGACCTTCGTGGCTGGACCCGGAGGATCGCAAGGGTCCAGCTGAAGCTTTCGCCTCCTCGCAGGAGGGGCGGACACCGGACCCTGACCCCCCACATGCTCCGGATCCTGGCGGTGGTCTTCCCTGACCTGGATGGGCAGCTGAAGGACAGACAGCAGCAAGGAGGGGGTGAGTCCATGACTGCACTGTGCACTTTGTCTGACATGCTATGTGCCCTCCTCTGGCCTGGTTAAACTTCCACAGTACATCAGTCATGTGGTCCAGGACCCATGTCCCTCATTTGTGACATGCCCACTTCTCCTCTGATGCGCATATGTGTGGCCCTTATAGTCAGGAAATTGTGTCATTTGGGGACTGTGTCATTGCATTTAGCTTTGCTCAAGGTGGGGGACAGCATTTGTTCCCGTGACTATGTTGTTCGATTCATGGGTGGGTCAATTGCTTACACAATGCCTAAGTTCTGACATGTAATCTGGGTGTAACTTTGATATGTGGTCCGCTTGCTGCTCTGACTCACCACATGTCCCTGGGGAATTTGGCACACACCCATGCTGCTGGTGGGAACAATGTTTGGGCCTCAGGAGTATGTGTATCCAGTGTGTCACACATGCTTAGCCACCTGCCTACTGTCCAGGACTCATCCCTCTTACAGGTGGAGCTGGACAGTAATGCCTACTCCAGGGCATGCAATACACTCTGTACTACCACTCCCGTGTATCATCTGGTATGTTGTGATCAGTGAAATGTACCCTCAGGTGTCTGCCTCTGTCTCATTGTGCTGTGTCTTCGTTGTCAGGACTACTGGTATGTTTATCGGTTAGGGCTCAGCATGCCATCTGAGATGTGACCATGATAGACGATACTTCTGTGACTTATAGGTGTCTGATCACTTGACTGTGCACACAGGTGTTTGCGACTGTGACTTTCAGGCAGCTGTATTGTCATTCACAGCACACTGTGAGGTGCTCATGTTCAGAGAGTTGTGTTTCATGTCCCCCAAATGTCCAGTTGGTATGACGTGGACAAATAGTAGTACAGATGATGTGGTATTTGGGGGATGGACATGTGCACTTGTCAGTCACATAACTTGCATTCCCCATGCCCTCGGATTGTGACACAGTGCAGACTGTTGTTGGCTGGCTGCCATGGCCATGTGATTTGAGACAGTAATGTATGACTTTGCACGCATTCCTGTGTCATAGCATTAAACTTCCTGAGACTGATCCTGCAGGGGAGTGACATGTGCAACATGCACCCCTTTGTGGCATTGACTATCCGGACATGGGTGCATCATGGTGTCTGGTGCTGGTATGTATCACATGCATTTCTATTTAGACTCTGGCCATCCCTTTCATCCGGACACCTGCACTGACTCAGTGGCAAGAGATGTGATGTGTGCATGTTCACATACTTCACCGTGTTCCCTGCAATGTCCAACAACTGTGTAGGTGGTGCATGTGTCCACACTGGGGTCTTACCATCAGACAGGCACCAGACAGATGGGTGCAAGGGCAGGAGGGGTGTGAGTCCCATGGTTGACCATCAGACTGACAATTGGCTTCCCCGAATCTGTGTGAGGACTTTAGGCAATGTTCAACTAAGGATGCCAGGGCTTGCTCTGTAATGTGCTGTACTTACTGTGGTGTGTGCGGTCAGTGCAGGTGACTGATGTTTGTCTGTTTCCCTAATTGTTTGCAGATACATCCACGGCCACAGGAGGGGACAGCTCCACGGACCAGGAGGAGCAGCGGAGCCAGACTGGGTCAGCTTCGGACGAGTGGTCAGAGGGACCCAGTGGCACGGAGGGCGAGGGGAGCCACACCGAGGAGTCCTCAGCACCATCCACCTCAGCTGAGGACCACAGCAGCTCGGAGGATGACTCCCTTGTGGAGGCAGGTCTCAGCAGCCACCAAAGGCCAGCTAGTCTGTCTGGCCCCGCCACCACCACCACCGCCCTCCCATTGGCTCCCATTCCTGAGGTCTGTGGAGGCTCCCGTACTCGGGAGCGTGTCTCCTTCGTGCCAGGCACCGCACCCCCTGCCCCTGTGTCCCCTGCTGCCCTGAGTGAGGAGTCTGTGTACCTCCTTCGGCGGCTCCATGTAGGGCAGACAGCAATGCTGAGTGTCCTCCATGCACACACCACTCTCTTGACACAGCTGGTGTCGTTCATGGAGGGCATCTCGACGGGTATGTCTGCCCTACAGAGGAGCAATAAGTCCATGGACTCCTCCCTGACGGCAGCAGTGTCCCTCCTCCAACAGTCCCTCACCCCTCCCACCTCTGCCCCATCCACACTTCCTGCCCCCCTACCTGTCCAAAGCACATGCACACCTGCACAGTCACCCAAACACACAGACACGAGCAGCACAGACACACCCAAGAGAAAGGCAAGACGTACACACAAGCATCCTCAGGGGACAGATACCACAGACACAGGGGATGGGGAACACACACACACACACACAGGCAACCACAGTCACTCCGCAATCCTCAAGATCCTCTCCCTCCAAGACCCCTTCCCTTGCCTCACCTGCAACCCCACCTGATCAGCAGCTCTTCCTCAGTGACCTCGGCCTCTTCCCCTCCAATCCCGCTGATCCAGCATACCGGGGGAAGAGGAAGTCCACCCACACAGAGGGGAGTGCCCCTCGCCCCCGGACACCCTCCCCCAGGCGCAGGCAGAGTGAGCCCCCCACCCGCAAGTCCCCCCGGTCCCGGAAGAGCAAGACCCCGCCACCGCCCTGCAAGTCAACCACCCAGTCTCTCACCTCCATCCCCCAGGCCACCACTCCACAGGTTCCACCGCCACACCCTGCCCCAGGTTCCCCCACACACCGATACCGCATCCCCAAACTGCTTAGGCCCTCCCCCCTGCCACTTGCTCTTCCAACCCCAAACCAGACGCTCTGCCTGTTTGTGCCACTGGTGTGGAGACCGTGTCCCCCCTCTGTCCTGCCCAGCTCTTCTGCCCCCCTTCCACTACCTTGGAGTCATGCACTGCGGTGGAGTCCACAACCACCCCATCTGACTCGGGCACTGCATTGGGGACCCAGTCCACTCCATCTGACCAGCCCACTGCAGTGGTTGCAGCACCAACACCATCTGACTTGAGCCCTGCGGTGGTGCCAGCCCCCCCTGAGTCAGACACCTCCACTGCAGTTGCCGGTGACACTCCTGCACCCACCTCCCCTTCACTGCCTCCTTCTGGCATCCCCTGATCCTGTCCCTGTGGTGCCTTGCCTGCCCCTCGTATGCCCCTCCAAGGGGGATGTCCCCTGTCCGTACCTGTGCAGGCAAGCAATTGTTGACAAGTTGTCACACATCACCCTGTTGGGACTGTATATTTGGACTGGCCATTGGCCTTAGTTTATTTTGGACTTTTGATTTGAGTTGCACACTTGCTGAATAAAGCCTCTTTTTGTTTACTTGTGGTTAATCTTTGGAGGTACATGATGTAGATGTGTAGAATCATGCATTTGCTGTTGTAATAGTGTTCAGATCAGGTAAATGAAGTTTTGCTGTGATGGGCTCCATGTGGTCCATGGGATATGTGTCCTAATCTAGTCTGGATCTATAGCATCCTTTGCTGCAGTCTGAGGGTGTAATGTTCAGCATTTGACACAGGGATGTACGTTTAGCATTTGTAGATTACCATCTTTGTCCTACACTGATGCACATCTGGTGGGCTTACCACTGTCCAATGTTCCTAGTACCCTGACTGTGTGCCCGTCTCCAATGGACATGCAGTTTAGCACATCAAATTTGGAGGACTCATCTGTGTACACAGTGCAAGTTGCTTGACACGTGTCTTGGGTGTATGCAGATGACTGACGTGACACTCCCGTGCCCAGGCTGATATGAGCAGAGCCTTCAGTGTGTTGTAGTTGTTGACTCACTGACCGAGTGTTCTGCTGACATGTTTGAGTCGTGCACAGACAAGGTTTGGCACAGCTGACCTTCCACAGGAGTGGAGTGCCCTCATGACAGTGCGTGATTCCGTGATATAGGCTGTGCCTGTGTTGTGTGTTGTGTATGCATGTCTGTGCGTGTTCCCTTCTTCTTTTCCTACACAGGCTGTGTCCCTACGGATGTTCCTGTTTGTGATGCTTGCTGAGTTGTTCTGTGTTCATCCAGCATCTTGGACCTGGTTTCTCCGGGATGTGGGTGCATGGCAAACTAATGTTCATGAGGTTGTCATCCCTAGTTGTCTTTGTTGTCAGGGCTGGGGATGTGGGCAAACGCAGATGGGGCACAGTCAGGATTCCTCTTGGCACTTGTTGGTTACACGAGTAATGTGATTTTCTGTTTGTGTATGCTTTCAGTGATTGTGACACGTTGTGTGTGTGACTGCTGCCACTCCTCAGGGTCAGAGCTGCAATGTTGGGAGTTGTCTATGTGTGTCCTTTGTGGGTCAGCTTGGCTTCTTCATTGGTGTGTGACTATGGCCAGGATCCCATTGTTTGGGGTGGATTTCACGTCATGCCCATGTACGGCATACTGTGCAGTGTGTCAGACATTCACAAGTATTGTTGACTGGCCATGTGTGATGTGTTTCTGCACCTTATTTCCCCCAACCACTCCTGGGATTGTCATGGGTGCATGTGCAATGTCAGCAGTCCATGTGAGCTTCACTGCTGCACATTGGTGGAGTTCAAGGTGTGTGGCGTTGAGTGTGTGCAAATGTGAGTTGTTGCTCGGCTGGGGCACTACCTCCATATTTTCCTTGGCTGGCAGGCCATGCTGAGTGCTTTGTGCTTGTATAGGTGTGATGGTAGTTTGTTGCTCAGGACACATGGCTGTGGTTCACAGTGTGGATGACATCTACCTTTGTCATCACAGTGTGATTGTCATGCAGGCTAGTGTCACCACAATGTGGGGTCCCTGGGGGAGTGCTGTGGTGGTTCTGTCTCTTGCTGTGTTTGTTGCTGTTCCTACAAGCTTGTGTGACATGTGTAATTTGGGCTCCCTCTCATCTCAAAATGCCTGTTTGCCCACATAGGGGAATCCAATCCATGAGTTACTTTTGTATGTGACTGTGTTGACATCTGTGTATTAGTGAATCTGGCCTCCTCATGTGTTGTGTGTTTGCCTGGGGACACTGGCACACAACCCCCCTCACCTGTTGTGTATGATATGCAGTGTGAGTCTGCCTGTTTGTGTTTGTGCATTTGCACCACTGCATTGGCATATCTTTAGTTTGCCATTGGCTGTATGTTGTTTGTTGGCTTTCCCCTGCTGGCCCTGGGACTGCTAGGTCATCAGTCAGCACATTGATCATGGTTAGTATGTCCCATTGCTGCCATGGTATGGTATTTGTTCACCTGACATCTACAGTCTCTACAGGATATCTACATTTGTGTGTCCATTGGTGCAGATATGTGGGTCTGCATTATGATGCTCACTTCTGTCATTGTGTTATTTGTGAATGTAGACAATGTGGGCCCCCATGGCTGATGTTTGTGTGCACATGGCCAGAACGATGTGTCATTGGCACTGCACTGCTTGCCTCACACAATCTATGTTGCTATGGGACACAAGCACTACAATGCCACTGTAGTGTTTGGTGTTGTGTGGCCAAGAATAATCCCTGCAGTTTTGTTTTTGCAGCTTTTACCAGGACTACACTTACCTTTTGGGCACTGTGGTGATGGGGCTTTGGGCCCCATTGCCACACTGTTCAAAATGTGCTTCAGCTATGGAGCACACACTTACCTTTTGGGCACTGTGGTGATGGGGCTTTGGGCCACATTGCCACAGTGGTCATGGTCTGCTTGCATTGTGTAGGCCACACACACAATTATGTGTGACACATGTGTTAGGGGGTCACATTGTATGTTCAATGTCATGTTCAGTGTTGTATGCGTTTGACACAGAACACACACGCTTGTCATGGTGTTGGGGGTGGGATGTAATTTACAGACAGTCCTTATGTGGGAGTATGCTAGTTGTGTCATGCATTACCCATCCTATGAGTAGGGGTGGTTGTGGTGACAGGCATCCAGCCCCCCATGAGTGGGGATGGTAGTAGTGGTAGGCATCCCGCCCCCCATGAGTGGGGATGGTAGTAGTAGTAGGCAACCAGACCCCCATGAGTGGGGATGGTAGTAGTGGTAGGCATCCAGCCCCCATGAGTGGGGATGGTAGTAGTGGTAGGCATCCAGCCCCCCATGAGTGGGGATGGTAGTAGTGGTAGGCATCCAGACCCCCATGAGTGGGGATGGTAGTAGTGACAGCCATCCAGCCCCCTATGGGTGGGAATGGCAGTAGTGACAGGCATCCAGCCCCCCATGAGTGGGGATGGTAGTAGTGGTAGGCATCCAGCCCCCCATGAGTGGGGATGGTAGTAGTGACAGCCATCCAGCCCCCTATGGGTGGGGATGGCAGTAGTGACAGGCATCCAGCCCCCCATGAGTGGGGATGGTAGTAGTGGTAGGCATCCAGCCCCCCATGAGTGGGGATGGTAGTAGTGGTAGGCATCCAGACCCCCATGAGTGGGGATGGTAGTAGTGACAGCCATCCAGCCCCCTATGGGTGGGGATGGCAGTAGTGACAGGCATCCAGCCCCCCATGAGTTGGGATGGTAGTAGTGGTAGGCATCCAGCCCCCCATGAGTGGGGATAGTAGTAGTGGTAGGCATCCGGACCCCCATGAGTGGGGATGGTAGTAGTGACAGCCATCCAGCCCCCTATGGGTGGGGATGGCAGTAGTGACAGGCATCCAGCCCCCCATGAGTGGGGATGGTAGTAGTGACAGGCATCCAGCCCCCCATGAGTGGGGATGGTAGGAGTGGTAGGCATCCAGCCCCCCATGAGTGGGGATGGTAATAGTGGTAGGCATCCATCCCCCCATGAGTGGGGATGCTAGTAGTGGTAGGCATCCAGACCCCCATGAGTGGGGATGGTAGTAGTGACAGCCATCCAGCCCCCTATGGGTGGGGATGGCAGTAGTGACAGGCATCCAGCCCCCCATGAGTGGGGATGGTAGTAGTGGTAGGCATCCAGACCCCCATGAGTGGGGATGGTAGTAGTGGTAGGCATCCAGACCCCCATGAGTGGGGATGGTAGTAGTGACAGCCATCCAGCCCCCTATGGGTGGGGATGGCAGTAGTGACAGGCATCCAGCCCACCCTGAGTGGGGGTGGTGTTAGTGGTAGGGCATCCAGCCCCCATGAGTGGGGATGGCAGTAGTGACAGGCATCCAGCCCCCCATGAGTGGGGATGGTAGTAGTGGTAGGCATCCAGCCCCCCATGAGTGGGGATGGTAGTAGTGGTAGGCATCCAGCCCCCCATGAGTGGGGATGGTAGTAGTGGTAGGCATCCAGCCCCCCATGAGTGGGGATGGCAGTAGTGGCAGGCATCCATCCCCCTATGGGTGTGTATGGCATTGGTGATGGCCATCCCGCCCCTATGGTTCTGCTGTTGCTAGTGTACGTCATTTGTGCATCCCTATGTGTGTGTGACATATTTCGGGTACATGTTGTTTGTTTGTGTTGTGGGTGTTTGACTTACCGTCTGCGCCGTACGCGTCCGTACCGGTCCCGGTAATAGATGTAGAGTATTGGTAGGACCTACGCGATGGGATTCATGGTTGGGTCGTACTCGTCGCTGGCTTGTTCGTCTCGTCGCCGTGGATCGTCTTGTGGCGCGAATCGGAGCTTATGTGCAGCTCTCCCGGATGCTCAAACGTGCCGGACGTAGCGACGAGTTCGGCGCGTACGGAAGACGCATCGAACTAGTCCGGCCGGAAGGTGCTGTGTATTTGGTTCCGTGCGACTCGATTTGGCGTTTACGGATCCGGCTCGGGCGGGGAACAGGAGCTGGAATGGGTAAGTACGGCTCGCTCGGAATCTGGGCTGTTATTCGCATCGTACTTGTTCGTTCGGTAGAGTGTTCGAGTCGGTCGGAAAACACGCGTTCGGCTGGTATTTTTTCCGGACGAATACTGTTAGGTGCGCTTCCGGCCGACATCGGAATCGACCCCTTAGTGTCTAGATTAACCCTTTCGCTGCTAGGCCTTTCCCCCCTGTGCTAAGCCTTTTTTTGGCTATTTGGGGTAGTTCGCGCTTAGGCCCCTGTAACTTTTTGACCACATAAGGTATCCACGCCAAATTTGTGTCCTTTTCTTCCAACATCATGAGGATTCTAAAGGTACCCAGGGTTTGTGGATTCCCCTGGAAGGGACGCAGAAATTAGCCAAATTAGCCAATTTTTTTTTTTTAATGGGAAAAAAGTGCTGCAAATGAAAGCGTCTGGTTATTTCCCTGCAAATGGTATCAACAAAGGGTTTGTGGGGCTGAAATCACCATTTTCCCAGCTTTCAGGGACTGACAGACTTTTGTCAGAAAACCAAAAATTTTTACACAGTTTTGCCATTTTAATCCCTCCATGCGCACGACGGCCGGCAGCCTTCGCGCGCAACAGTGCTCGTGTGCGCATGACGGCTCCCAGCCGTCATGGCACATGGCCCCGGAAATTCCTCTGGTGCAGGCACCAGAGGGATTTCTATTTCTCCCATGTAGCCTCGGGAGCTGGGGAAGAGCTTCCCCAGCTCCCGAGACCCCCCCGTTTCAGTGAAATGACGATCAGCGCGCACGTCGCGCTGACGTCTTTTCACTGAAACCGAAACTGAAATGAGCCTTTAGGCTCATTTCAGTTTCACTTTCTACGTGCTCAGTGGGCTATCTCAGCCCCCTGAGCACGTAGAAAGACGGGAGAGGTATCATTGGAAAGGGGAGAATCTCCCCTTTCCAATGATACCCCTCCCCAGTGGATCCCTCCTTGGGGATTGCCCCAGAAGGGCGATCCCCAAGCAGGGATCCACCCACTAGACACTAGGGAGGGGGGAGCGGCCCTTTGGGCAAGGGCCTTCGCTCCCCCCATAAAAAAATTGGCATAATTCAGTCTTTCTGCCCCCCCTGTGCATTTGTTTTTAGGGTGGGGGCTGCCCGAAACAGCCTTTGTGCCCCCCTGGGGGTCAGATGGGGCAGTAGCCCCCAATCTGCCCCCCCGGGGGGGCAGAAAGCCCACTAAACGCCAGGGATTTTTTTTGCACAATTTTTTTTAGGGTGGGGCTGCCCGAAATGGGCACGCCAATGCCCCCACCCCCAACCACATTACAGCCTTTCTGCCCCAGGGCAGTAGCCCCCAATCTGCCCCCCCCGGGGGGGCAGAAAGCCCACTAAACGCCAGGGATTTTTTTTTGCGTATTTATAATTAGGGTGGGGGCTTCCCAAAATGGGCATGCCAATGCCCCCACCCCCACCACCATTACAACCTTTCTGCCCCAGGGCAGTAGCCCCCAATCTGCCCCCCCGGGGGGGCAGAAAGCCCACTTGATGCCAGGGATTTTTCATTGCCATATGTAATTAGGGTGGCGGCTGCCCAAAATGGGCATGCCAATGCCCCCACCCCGCCGCCACCATTACAGCCTTTCTACCCCCACTGGGGGGCAGATGGGGGCAGTAGCCCCCAATCTGCCCACCCCCGGGGCAGAAAGCCCACTTGACACCAGGAATTTTTTTGTTGCAATATGTAATTAGGGTGGGGCTGCCCAAAACGGGCATGCCAATGCCCCCACCCCAATTACAGCCTTTCTGCCCCCATGGGGGGCATATGGGGGCAGTAGCCCTCAATCTGCCCCCCGGGGGGCAGAAAGCCCACTAGATGCCAGGGATTTTTATTTGGGCAATTTTAATTAGGGTAGGGGCTGCCCAAAACGGGCATGCCAATGCCCCCAACCCCCGCCAAAATTACAGCCTTTCTGCCCCCCCGGGGGGGGGGGAAAGCCCACTAGATGCCAGGGATTTTTCTTTGGGCAATTTGAATTAGGGTGGGGGCTGCCCAAAACGGGCATGCCAATTTCCCCACCCCCCCAAAAATGACAGTTTTTCTGCCCCCCCGGGAGGCAATTGGGAGCTGTAGCCTCCAATCTGCCCCCCTGGGGGGCACGAACCCCACTAGAAACCAGGGATTTTTTTTTTATTCGTGTAAGGGTAGGGGCTGTCCAAAATGGGCATGACAATACCCCCACCCCACCCCCAGAGAAGTTCCAGTCTTTCTGCCCCCGGGAGGGTAGATGGGGCAGTGTCCCCTGATCTGCCCCCTGGGGGGGCAGAAAGCCTACTAGGCACCAGCGATTACGCTGGCTTTTTTTATGCATGGGGTGGGGGCTGCCCAAAATGATGGTCATACCAATGCCCCCACCCCCACAAAAAATAGCCACAGTCTTTCTGCCCCCCTTGGGGGCATATCGGGGTGAACCCCCCTCCCCCGATTCCCCCCCAGGGCGGCAGAAAGCCCACTAGGCTCCGACTTTTTTTTAGCAATGTGCCTACCTGTGGATTTTGGGCCCTAGCGCAGCTGGCAAGTAGGGAAACCTAGCAAACCTGTATATTTTTTAAAATTAGACACCAAGGTGAATCCAGGATGGGGTGACTTGTCTGGCTCTCACCAGGTTCTGTTACCCGGAATCCCTTGCAAACCTCAAACTTTGTAAAAAAAAAAACACATTTTCCTCACAATTCTGTTGTGGGAAAGTTCTGGAATCTGCGTGGATCCACGAATTTCATTCTACACAGCATTCCCCAAGGTCTCCCGATAAAAATGGTACCTCACTCGCGTGGGTGGGTCAAGTAACCGCGACAGGCAAGGGCCCAAAACCTAGTGAGGCGACATCAAAATTACCTATCACAAACCAACCTGGTTTTCAAGGGGGGTCCCAAGAGTTTTTGGCCCCGGGCTCGGCGGCCATCTAGGGAAACCTACAAACCCACACATTTCTGAAAACTAGACACCCGGGGGATTCCAGGGAGGTATGGCTTGTGTGGATCCCCCTAAACTTTCTTACCCAGAATCCCCTGCAAACCTCAAATTTAGCTGAAAAAAACATTTTTTCCACACATTTTTGTGTGGGAAAGTTGTGGCATCACCGGGCTGACACCTATTTCCTACCACCCAGCGTTCCCCCATGTCTCCTGATAAAAATGGTGTCTCACTCATGTGGGAGGCCCAAGTACCCGCGACAGGCAAGGGCCCAAAACGTATTGAGGCGACATCAAAATTGCCTATCACAAAACGACCTGGTTTTGCAAGGTGGGTCACCTGGGTTTTTGGCCCTGTGCTCGGCGGCCACCTAGGGAAACCTACCAAACCCACACATTTCTGAAAACTAGACACCCGGGGGATTCCAGGGAGGTATGGCTTGCGTGGATCCCCCAACGTTTTCCTACCCAGAATCCCCTGCAAACCTCAAATTTAGCTGAAAAAATCACTTTTTTCACACATTTTTGTGTGGGAAAGTTGTGGCATCACTGGGCTGACACAAATTTCCTACCACCCAGCATTCCCCCAGGTCTCCCAATAAAAATGGTGCCTCACTCGTGTGGGAGGCCCAAGTACCCGCGACAGGCAAGGGCCCAAAACGTATTGAGGCGACATCAAAATTGCCTATCACAAAACGACCTGGTTTTGCAAGGGGGGGTCACCTGGGTTTTTGGCCCTGTTCTCAGCGGCCACCTAGGGAAACCTACCAAACCCACACATTTCTGAAAACTAGACACCCGGGGGATTCCAGGGAGGTATGGCTTGCGTGGATCCCCCAATGTTTTCATACCCAGAATCCCCTGCAAACCTCAAATTTAGCTGAAAAAATCACTTTTTTCACACATTTTTGTGTGGGAAAGTTGTGGCATCACCGGGTTGACATAAATTTCCTACCACCCAGCACTACCCGAGGTCTCCCAATAAAAATGGAGCCTCACTCGTGTGAGGTTTGCAAGGGATTCTGGGTAACAGAACCTGGTGATAGGCACACAAGTCACCCCTTTCTGGATTCCCCTTGGTGTCTAGTTTTAAAAAATGTACAGGTTTGCTAGGTTTCCCTATGTGCCGGCTGCGCTAGGGCCCAAAATCCACAGGTAGGCACATTGCTAAAAACAAGTCTGTGCCTAGTGGGCTTTCTGCTGCCCTGGGGGGGGAAATCGGGGGGGGAGGTTTGCCCCGATATGCCGCCAAGGGTGGCAGAAAGGCACCCACCCCCACGCATAAAAAAAGCCAGTGCAATCGCTGGCACCTAGTGAGCTTTCTGCCCCCCTGGGGGGGGGCAGATCAGGGGCCACTGCCCCTATCCACCCCCCGGGGGGGCAGAAAAACTGTTGCATTTTTGGGGGGAGGTGTTGGCATTGGCATGCCCATTCTAGGCTGACCTCACCCCTGAATTAAAAAAAATAATAATTCATGAGGCCTAGTGGGCTTTCTGCCCCCCCAGGGGGGCAGATAAAGGGCTATTGCCCCAATTTGCCTCCCAGGCGGGGCAGAAAGACTGTGGTAATTGTTTTTGGGGTGGGGGCATTGGCATGCCCATGCTGGGCAGCCCCCAACCCTCCATCATAAAAAAAGAAAAATCCCTGGTGCCTAGTATGCTTTCTGCCCCCCCCCCAGGGCAGATCAGGGGCTACTGGCCCCATCTGCCCCTGGGGGGGCAGAAAGACTGTTGCATTTTTTGTGGGGGGATGGGGGCACTGGCCTGCCCATCTTAGGCAGCCCCCACCCCTAAATCAAGTATAAAAAGAATCCCTGTCTTCTAGTGGGCTTTCTGCCCCCCTGGGGTCAGATTGGGGGCTACTGCCTCTGTCTGCCCCCAGGGGGGCAGAAAGACTGGAATTTCTCTGGGGGGTGGGTGGGCTTTGGCATTGTCATGCCCATTTGGGCAGCCCCCACCCCTACATTACTAAAAAAAAACAAATCCCTGGTTTCTAGTGGGCTTTCTGCCCCCGGGGGTCAGATTGGGAGCTACTGCCCCCATCTGCCCCCCGGGGGGCAGAAAGACAGGAATTTCTCTGGGGGGATGGGTGGGGGCATTGTCATGCCCATTTTGGGCAGCCCCCACCCCTACATGAAATTAAAAAAAAATCTTGTTTCTAGTGGGCTTTCTGCCCCCCCGGGGGGCAGAAAGACTGAAGTGGCCAAAAGTAATTGGGGGGAGCAAAGGCCCTTGCCCAAGGGGCTGCTCCCCCCTACCTGGTGTCTAGTGGGTGGATCCTTGCTTGGGGATCGCCCTCCTGGGGCGATCCCCAAGCAGGGATCCACTAGGGAGGGGTACCATTGGAAGCACGTAGAAAGTGAAACTGAAATGAGCCTATTGGCTCATTTTAGTTTCGTTTTCTGTGCAATGAAGTCAGCGCGACGTGCGCGCTGATCTTCATTGCACAGAAACAACAGAGACAGCCTCAGGAGCTGGAGAAGCCCTTCCCCAGCTCCCGAGGCTGTCAAGGGGAAAGGAAATCCCTCTGGTGCCCGCACCAGAGGGATTTCCCCTGCCATGTGCGAGGACGGCCGGGAGCCGTCCTGCGCACATGAGCACCGTGGCACAGGATGGCTCCCAGCCGTCCTGCGCATGGAAGGGTTTAAGAAGTGCTATGGGCCTATATGATGCGCAGGCTTGCGGGATTTTCCCAGGTTTATGGATGATCGAGATAACCGCTTCCCCCATCGATTGTGAATGCCATTGCATTGAATACTTTTGTAAGCTGTGAGGTGATGTCTGGTGCAAACGTTTTATAAAAGTTTGCCGTTAGGCCATCTGGCCCCGGGGCTTTATTAGGTTTAAGTGCCGCAATCGCCTTACCCACCTCCTCTTCTGTAATGGGGGCATTAAGATGTTCATTACAAGCCTGGGGAACCTGTGGAAGCCTAAGCGATTGTAAGTAGCGGCGCTGTGTGGCTTCATCTAGATATTCCCTAGTGTATAGTTCTTTATAGAAGTCCCCAACATTTTTTGCCTTGTCCGCGTGGGCATTCTTTAGGGTTCCCTGAGTCCAATATTCCCCCTATATACTCCTTTTCCCTTTTTTCCCGTGATTGTCATGCGAGATGGGAGCCTTCTTATTACCCTGTGCGTAAGAGACATGGCGCATTCGTAGAAGGGTGAACTCCGCTCTGCTGGCATAGATGGCTTTTACCTTCCCCGTTAAGGCACTCAGTTTGCGCTGCAACGGACGTGAAGGGTTTTGCTTATGCTTCTTCTCAGCGGCCTCTAATTCCGCCTCCAGAGCCTTTCTCTCCTTAGCTCTCTGTTTATTCAGGGCTGAGTTAAGCTCCATACATTTCCCCCTTATAACCGCCTTAAAGGCGAGAAGTATCCTGAGGTTGGTTTATGTGAAAGAATTCCGAAATCGCCCCCCGCAATTCCTCTCGCATTAGCTTGTCTCTCATCAGGGAAACTGGAAAATACCATCTTGGCATCTTGGAGGCTCCCTTATCCCAGTTTAAACTAATCGCAACTAAGCTGTGATCAGAGATAGAGATCGGCAGTATTTTTGCATCCTGAAGAGACCCCAATAACCCTTGGCTAATAAAGATATAATCTAATCTCGAATATGTTTGATGGACATGGGAAAAGAAGAAGTAATCTTTAGCATCAGGGTGTACTTGCCGCCATGCATCTAATAGTCCCATAGAGTGTATGGAGTGTTTTATTGATTTGGGGAAACTGCCTGTGGGCGCTCTGTGAGGGTGGGTGCTATCCAAATCTGCATGCCACGTGAGGTTGAAGTCCCCCATCAGTATTGTCGGCCCCTCAGCAAACCCTGCCAACATATTGAGCAAGGAGGACAAGAACGCTTGTTGACCTGTGTTAGGTGCATATGCCGAAACAAACGTACACAGCCTGCCCCTGAGAAAACCCTTAACCATAATAATCCTCCCCACCTTATCTGGTTTTATGGCTTCATGCTGAAATTTGAAAGAAATGTGAAACAGCAACGCCACCCCTCTGTGTTTCGTAGCCGCTGAGGATCTGTAGATCATAGCATAGCTTTTGTGGTGCAACCGTAGCTCCTCCTCCCTCTTTAGGTGTGTTTCCTGTAGGGCCACCATCTCAAAAGAGTGGTCTGAGAGATATTTCCAAACTTTTTGGCGCTTGAGGGGTGAATTTAAGCCCTTTACGTTCCAAGAAGCTAATGTAATCGACATAGTCCCAGCATGATCCACCTCCGCCTAAATTGGACCTGAAGCCACAACATCACCATCCCTTCATATTGTACTACCAAGGAACTGAGCATAGCTTCCACAAAGATTGAAAATGCATTGTAAGCCCGCTAAGACGCGTGATCATTGACCCCAAGAGACCAGAATCTGTCCTCCACAACCCCCCCTTCCCCAACATTTAACAACACGAAATACCCACAACTGTTATATTCCATATAGGTATCATAACTTAGGCTAACCCTGGGCAAAGCACTACGCTACGCTCGCGTAGTTTGCGAAGTTTGCGCTACTTCACACAACGCGAATTGCACGTAGCACAGTGCAAACACGCGTAGCGTAGCGTAGCGGTCATTTTGCTTGCTCGCGGTCCTCAACGTCAAGTTGGCAACCGCGAGCAAGCAAAATGACATCCCGGCGAGACTTTTTCTCGTTCGCGATCAGCAACATCAAGTTGCCGATCGCGAGCGTGGAAAATAAACCTCCCGGCGAGATTCTCAACGCGGGGAGGTCAGGTTTCTCATTGCGAGTGGTCGCGTATGCTCGCGACCGCTCGCGATGAGAAACTACCAGTCCGCGTTGAGAAAGCTGCCGCTCGAGTAAAAATCTACTCGAGCAGCAGTAAAAGACAGCTCACACTGTGCAAGATGCCGTTTTCAATGATTGCACAGTGCGGACAAGCATCCGGCACTGTGCAATCATTGCGAACAGTGCACTATGCAGTTCGCGTAGTGCTACGCGTAGCTCGCGTAGTGCAAACTGCACTTTGTGTAGCTTCGCGTAGCGCTACTTCGCGAACTACGCCCATGCTTAACTTAGGCCCCGGTAATCTCATTACCAACCACCAATATTCTCTCCTTCCATTACACTTGTCACGGTTTACAGGGACTGACCTTTTACCTACTTATTACACTGCAGTCAGAACGTGGGTTTTCCCTAGTTCGAAATCTCATACATTATGCATGAGGAATCTTGGATGCACAGCAGGACTACCAGCTCCTGTATAAAATCTATGTACAAAGTTCAGGCCCAACGTCATCCTTAGGCCGACACAGTAATACAGCAAGGTAGGACCCCTGGGGAGACCTATGGGTATATATACATCGCATCTTGCTAAGACAGTTAGAGGAGACCCAGACTTCCCGGCCGACACACTGACCAGAGACGCTGAGGTTCCTGCATGCAGACACTCCAGCTCGCAGTGGTCTAACATCCCTCGCGTGGTGTCTAGCTCGAGACCAGGACGGGGTCCCACAGTCTCACTTAAGGTAACGGGGTTGACTAGATCCTAGAGGAATTCTTGGCTTAACACCTACATACATGCTAGGTACACTTAGGTACATCTAGTTAGGGAGGCATCGTATGAGTACGCATCTTTTATCATGTGTTTTATATACTCTAATGTATTCATGATTATTGTAAGATGGTAGAACTATACCATCCATTTACTTTTATAATACTGCTAATCATATATATCCTATACTGTCTAACGGTTGTTGCGGCACATCTATTCTACACCAGAATAACAACTGTTCAATAAATGCTTATTGAAAACACCCAGTTTGTTTATTCTGTGTATCTCTCTGAGACAAACTAAGTAAGCACGAGTGACTGAGCGAAAAGTAGTATATTGTTTCCACGATCCTGGGGGATCAGGGTTGTCATGTTCTGAGGTTGCCAGAATCTATTCTCTCCCTGGTAAGAGGAGATTATAGTAGCACTGTGAGCTAGCTGATACAGACAGGCTAACATACCCGGTGGGGGTGCACGGAATCAGTCTGCCACCAGTCCCACAGGTTATGTTATCCAAACGCGCAGATCCTGTATAGGTCATATAGGAACTACACGACACAACCTGCGCCGGGCAGCTCGGGCTCCCACGGCTATAGAGTCCTGGAAAATAGAGCCGATGATGTAGGGCCTCCGGTCCAGGTCCGGGCCCAGGCTGTTGCACAAAACCAGAATCTATGGCCAACGCAACTTGCATAGTTGTAGAGTTTGAGTGTAGGTGATTGCAGGAATGTCAAAAGTGGAACCTGGCAACCCATTGATCCCTAGGTGAAGGCTCCATTCTTCCAAAGTTTATGAATCATGACGGAATGCCCTCCTCAAGCAGTACCGCCAGGAGGTCCAAATTGGATATTTCTAGTCCTTGGAGTGACGGCCCCTCGAGCTCACGTTCCATTGAGACAGTTTTTTGGTTCCTTTCTCATTAGCAGGGTCTCCCATGCGATCCTCTGGCCCCAGAGGGAGCCCAACAAGCCTCAGACTTTCCTCAAGCTCTGTGACGTACTTTGTTTTGTTATTGAATTCAAAAGCCAGATCAAAAGGGTAAGTCCATCTGTATTTAATTTTGTCTACTCTTAGTTTCGTGGTGAGATGTCAAAATTGCTGCCACCGTAGGAGAGTCGAGGGTGCCAAATCCTGGTATAGGTTACAGCGATAGCCCTGAAATTAGATCTCGTCCTTTTTCCGGGCCGCCTGCAAGATGGCCTCCTTCACTTTGAATGAGTGGAGCTTCACCAGGATGTCACAAGAGCGACGTCGGTCTCCCCCAGGCTGGGGTCCCACTCGCTGCGCCCGCTCGATCTTGATCTTCATTTGGTTTGCCCCTAGTATTTCTGTGAAGAGACCCTCCAAAAATGCTTCTAGATCAGGGCCCTCCGCCCCCTCCTCCAGGTCCTTAATTCTAATGTTGTCTCTTCGTGCTCTATTTTCGAGGTCCTTGGTCTTTAGCAGCGCTGACTGTAGCTGGGTGTGTAGCTCCTGTATTTTATCCTGGGATGTCGACATTCTTTTATCTAGATCTTGCGTTTGCGCCTCGACGTCTAGCACTCGTGTGTCCACCGAATCCAAATCCTGCTGGAGCGTAGCCATCCGTTCCGAAAGGTCAGCCTTTAATTGGTCCATGGAGGATTTGATATCTACCTTAATCTCTGTGCGGAGCTCCGCCTTGAAGTCCCTAAGGGACGCAATGAGATCTTCTTTGGTGAGTGCCAGGGCCGTGGCCTCGTCAGCACAATCCTCCAATATTTTCTTCTCTGAAGTAGTGAAGTAGCTGAACACCTTAGCAGAGGCTTTTTTCGGTGGCATATGTGCGGCTCCTTCTCCTCTTCCCTCCACTGTGGAGAAGCCCGCACTTTTTAATCGTGTCGCCTCTCCCGTGTTGCTCCCTCCTGCACAATGCCTTTTCTCCCTCCGGAGGAAGTTCCTACTTCAGCAAACAGGGATAAGCTTGTGCCCTTTCCCAGCTCTGAGGTCTAAGTGCAGCAACTGCGAGGACCAAGGCAGGCATCCAGTCTTTCTACCAGGGGGTGTTGACCTTAAAGCTCCTGCTCGTCGCCGGCCCTCATCTCCCAAAAATTCTATAGACAGAGTCTCATATAAAGAGTCTAAAAGGAGCAGTCAGGCCAAGTCCTGCATGCTGCTGTGGTGCATGGCGGGTGCCATGTCATAGTCAGGCATGTCTCTTCTGGGTGCCATATTTGAATCAGGCATGCCCCAATCGGTTGCCCCCACTATTTTTCTCAGCCCCCCAGGCCCCTTCGTTTCATTTGGCCAATTGCTGACCCCTCAAGCTGACCTCTTACATGTACGGGGGTCGCTCTTGCTGGGAGTCCGATTTTCCCGTTGCTGGTGGTGGCCGCACGGTCCCAGGCAGGCACCTGCAGCCGCTCGTTTACACTGTCTCCCGCTTCCTCCACAATCGCCAGATCTCACCGCAACTCTCCTCTGCCACTTTTGTTCTTCGGGCAGTGACCGCAGCAATGATCAAGAGACTCGGTGGCCGCCGCAGGAGACAGGAGCGGAGATCCCGGGCTCCACCGCCATTTCGTGTAATGATCGCTCCACTCCTCACACTGTAATCTTATAAAGCAGCCTTAAGTCAGACGTCGCTCTGCCTCCATAACCGCCGCCGCCTGCTCCACATAGGTCTCCTCACCCTCTGCTCACATTTGGCGATGAAAGCGCTACAGGTCAGCCCGATTTACAGCCCGTGGTCCCGGAGCCAGGGTGAGTTACCACCACCCGGCCATCTTGCCTGGCCACGCCGACATGTTTTTTTTAATATGCATAGGTGATAATCTTTTAGGAAAATATGAGCAACATTTATGTATTCCAATTAAATTATACCCTAGTTTTTAGGTTGAGCCTAGACAGCACATGCGCTGTCAGGATGACCTGTAGCAGGGGAAAAGGATTTGAAATGGACTTATGCCCCGCCTGCTGCCTTCCCATTGGTTCAATCCATCGTCACTCTTGGCTGTGTTACTGTCCTTCACAAAAACTTGTTTGCCAATGGGTAATCCTCCCTTTATGTCCCTCCTCTTCTTTTCCGTTTCGGCCGGATGCAGCACTGCCTAAGTACTATATTGTTACGCCTTAGGTGTTGATGTCTTCATCTGAGGACTTCTTTTCTTGTTTTTTTAATGGCGCTCTGCCAACGTGAGCCTTCCTTTTCCCCAGCAAGGCAGTGCTCATCTGACCCCCACTGATTTCTTTACACACTGCACCTCTTTCCGTGCTTGAGGCTACTCCGGCGCTCTGCCAAAGTGAGCCTTCCTTTTCCCCAGCTGAACAGCAAAGAGAAGTCAGTCATGGAAGTGACCCTTGCACCGATTCTGAAGATCTGATGTTAATCAGTAACATTTCTGATGGACAAAGGCGCACATGTCTGGTGATCCGGTCACTCGCGAGGCCTCCCCTCTCCAGCTGCTGCCACTGCAGCTCTTGAAGTTTCCCTACCAATAGTCTTATCTCGCATGCCCCCTAGCTCTCAGTCTAAGAACTCACAGATCAGCAATAGCACAGTAGAGAGAGCGGTTCCATCTTTTTGAATAAAGGGGCATATTATCAAGGGGCCGCGATAAAATTATCGCCGCTTTAGCGTCCGTTTTCGGGCGAAAAGCGGCGATAATTTTATCGCAATATCATCAAGGACACGCTAGCACGTGTTTCCTTGACGTTTCCAGCACGCCTAACTTCGCATCTCTAATGAGATGCAAAGTGGGCGTCACTGGGCGTACCCCTGACGGACTACCTGGTTAAATATCGCAAAATGTACATCGCGATATTAACAAGAAGTCCCACGCAGTTTTGCAGACGTTAGTTTTTGGCGAAAACCGCGGTTTTTGCCAAAAACTAACGTCTGCAAAAATGCAGACTTACCTATACCGAACAATGGGGATGGATTATGCTGATACGACCACAGGGTCGTATCAGCAAGGTTATCGCCGTTTTCCATGGAACATCGCTGGAAAACCAGCGATGTTCCATGGAAACCACCGCTATCGCTGGGAAATTATCGCCATTGCGCTATGCGTTGTTAATACAGCGATAGCATGGCGATAATTGCCAGCGATAGCCGGCGATAAAAAAAATCTCGCTAAGAGCGGCCAGCGATAATTATCCCTGCTGCTTGATGATATGCCCCGAAGTTTGTTATTTTTGGTGCTGTGCCGAAGCTACTATTAAACATGTGTCAGTGCCTGGGAGCATCAATGTTTGTCATAGCATGGAGCCATGGAGCATGGTTAGTAGCCCCAGTTCCAATATGTATAAGCACCAGCAGCTGCCTGGTATGTCAGTCAAAGGCTGTGTTTTTTGACCAAACAACACTTAAAACGTACTGACTGCTTCACACTATAAGCTGTGTTTGTAGGCCCAGACGGCAAGTGCTTCAGGGTTCCGTGTTTGACCTCTGGTTCAATAGTTCCATTCCTGGTGGTTTCACTCTGCCTTTCACCTTTCAGAGGCTGGTAAAATGAGTACCGTTTGAATTGTGTAACAATAAGCACCCACATTCCCTCACAAAGCCATACCCTTTGAGCTGACCTTGCGTTCTACATTCATGGCCGGGGTTTGGCCTGGTGTCACTGTGAGTAGTAGGTGTGAAGGGGCGGTGAGGTAGGCAAGCAGTAGCAGAGGGGAGGGGCCGCCCTGGCTGTGTGCGCTTCCTGCTGCCGGCTCCTCTGTGCCCAGTGTGCGGGGTGTCTCACGTCTGGGTCACCAGTGACTCTAGGCGACAGATACAGGGCGTGGCGCGTGAAACTCCGCACTTTTTCTTTTATTCCTAATGTCCATTGCTTTGAAAGCACCGGCAGTGGCTGATAATGAGAGCCTACACCCTGTTTTCAAAGGGCAGCGCTGGTGTGGCAAGATCCTTTCCTTTTAATAACCTTTTTATATTGTGCTAAATACAGCCCTTCTGTTTCTGTGCTCTGTGCACACTGGATGTGACTGCCACCCAGTCTGTGGGATTAATTATTGACACCCTCCTCGGAATCATCAAAGACTGGGATTCGAACTCGTGATGGATCACCGCATTTGTCAGCGGCGAGCTGCCTGCTCAGCAAGGGAGGATTAAGGTTCTTCCCAATATGGAGCAAATCCTTGCATTATGCCAGTGCTATCAGCAGACCCCCGTGCTTTTAATGTGAAATTACTGGCACTTAACCAGCAGGACTCTGACATTCTTTAAGGGAGCATCGCTGTCACTTCTCAGAACGGCTGCTATACTGGTTACCACGCAGTAACCCAGCTTTTGAAAGGGATCAAGTGGGGTTTAATGGAGTACAAAGCTGCTTATCACATTAGCTCAGTGCCTTTATTTTTAATTGGCCAGAACCGACACTTTACAGCAGAGTTCCTGTTTTTTAAATTCGACAGTTCAGGCACTTCCCTGATGGGGTTTTTTTTTTTTTACTGTTAATTGATCATTACAGACATTTTTCAGGAGGGCGCTGATTTTTAATTGGGCGTCGACAACACCTGTGTGTAGAACTGTGCCACTTTTAATGGGCTAGCAGTGGCACTTCTCTGTGAGACTGGTTTACGTTTAACAAGACAATAAGTGCTATAAAACTTGTCTAGCGCGTTATTGTGCTTCAAATGGCACAGTGCTTGAAATTTGTTTGGAGGACTCCTATTTTTTTTTTTATGGGATGGTGCCACCTCCCATCAGGGCTTCTATACACCTTGACTACTGAGGCTTTATTGGGCTCGGTGGCAACCTTTTCCAGGTCTGTTGAGGCCACCTTGGCCCTTGTCAGCAAAATCCAGTGGGGCAGATTTACAATTAACTAACGCAGCACGGCGCAGCAAGTCATTTTGCTGCGCCATGCTGCGTTAGTTTGGAAACCACAGGGATGCGACATATTTACAAGAATATGTCGCATCCTTGTGCTTCCCCCTGCGCTGGCGCACAAACTGCAGCCATGCGCCGGCGCAGGCACCCTTGCACCATGGTGCAAGGATGCCTGCGTCGTGGGGAGATTGTTTTTGTGCAGGAAGGGGAACTTTCCTGCACAAAAACAATCGCTACAACCATTTTCCTCTTTCAATGCGTGCTGCAGAATGCAGCACGCATTGAAAGAACAAAAAACGATCCTCGGTGTGCCTCGCTACGCCACCTCTAGGGTGGCGTAGCTTTCAAACGCATCTCCAGAGTTACGATTTCTCGTAATTCTGGAGATGTGTCTTGTTCCATGGGTGTTGCGTGGGAACACCCACAGCAACACCCATGGAATGCCCCTTCACCGCAAAGTGCTGCGTGTGAAGGGGCCGTATTTACAAGGAGAGGAAAAGTCACGCAGGGTGGCTTTTCCTCTCCTTGTAAATATGGAGCAGCCCCCTGCGCCACCAGTACGTCACAAAAAGTGACGTACTGGTGGCGCAGGGGGCTTGTAAATCTGCCCCAGTGTTTTTACTGGCACAGGGCTGACTAATATTTGTATGCGCATTGCACTTTTAGCAGAACATTTTCCTGCAGGGCCCCTATAATTGTTACTAAAATGACAGCAGTGTTCTCATCAGAGCTCCAGTACTTTAAATGGGTCGGTATTGGCATTTTGATACCTCCAGTATCAGAGTACTGGCACTTCTCAGCAGGTCTCATGCATTTTAATGAGCCACCACTGACAATTCGTTGTAGAGCCCAGATACTTCAAACTGGGCAGGATCAGTACCGGGTATGTCTTGGCCCCTTTATGGCACTTGTCAGTGGGCACCTGTTGCGCATAGTTGGAGGGCCCCAGCACTTTGCTGCACGGTTGCTATACTTTAATTTCGTCTTTAGTGGTACTTCCATGAAGGTCCTTCCCTTCTTCTAATTGGACCACAGGACCACTTCTTTGCCAAGATGCCTTACCATAAATGGGCCACTGCAGGGATCTCTAGGCTGGGCCGCGGTTCAGTCAAAAGGGTAGTATGACTCTTCTCAGCAGTATCCAAACTTAAGCGGGACAATACCTGCACTTTCCGCCTTGTTCTCTGCACTGTAGCACCAGTAGCCTTCTTCAGGGCCACTGTATATTTAAGAGCCAAAAGTGGCAGCTCTGATCAGACCCCCAATACTTTACCAGCACTTCACATTGGGATCCACATATACTTCATGGGTTGGGACCAGCACTTTCGGGGGGGGAGGGTTTAAAACATTTACCATTGCTAGCAGCACAGACGGTTCCCAAAAGTACCTCTTTAGTTTTCTCTAGACGGTACCTGCGCTTGGTCAATAGGGTCTCAATACTTTCAGCAGGTCTGGACAGCAATTCCACTTCTCACCACGAGCTGGTGCTTCTAATTAAACAGTACTAGCGCTTCTTGACATAGCGCTCATACATTTAATGGGACAGTTGCAGCACTGTTCTATATTGCTGGTTTTCTTTTAATGGGCTAGTCCAATCGCTTCTCTGGAGGCCTGCTATGCTTTTACTGGGACTGCGCCAGCATTTCTCTAGCAGCAGAAAGAACACGCAGCAAGATTGATAGGACCCCCCCCTCCTAAGCCCCCACACCTCTGAAGAGAAAGAATAACACTGCAGTCAAAGCACTAACCGGGCTGGACAGGTCGCAGGTCAGTACTCATTTGTTTGCCTTCAGACACTCTGCAGCCAGGAGGCACATGGGTGTCTGGGTAAAGGAGGGACCCACTGTGGTATGTTTTGTCTTCACTTGATTGGCTCTTGGTTAAGGTGTAAGCAGCATGACAAAAGCAATCAGGTACATAAGAGCTTAGGTGGCAGTGACCCACAGCCCAGGGTCACCACCTTCATATGAAAATACACAAGCCTGCTTGCCACTGCACTCCTTTTGCTTGCATGTCTTATAATTTATTACAGTTAAAAACATCAAGATCTTGTTCAAGACAATATTTTGGGGTTTTTTGCGTTAGAAAACACAGTATTGCTTTACATGCATGTGCTGTGATTTAATTTGATTTAATACCTACGGACTATGCCATGAAAACACATCAATAGGGTATTTTGTTTTCATTTTTTTGGTGAATTACAATGTGCAATTTCCAGTGTTTTCATAAATTCTGAAAACCAGTGGATATCTGTGTTTATACGTTTTGGCGCCACACAAATTAGCCAGGATGTTTCCTCGTTTAGAATATACATTGCCAGATAACGTCAAGGGTAGATCAGCCAGTCCCTTGCTTGAACTGCCCCCCTAGAACCGGGCAGTGATGGTTCCGCCACAGTCACAGGAATGTACTTTGTAGTCAGTATGCTTGAAGAAAGATGGTTGGCCTACTGGAACCCCACATGAAGTATGGATGCCCTCCTTGGGGTTGGTGGTTGGTAAACATTATGGTTCCACCCCTCTGCACAGCATGTCGAGCTGCAGTCATTGCAAGGAGCACCTTCAGGGAGGCAGGAGATGGGGGTGGGTGCTGTAGGGTAGTGGACTCATCGGCATTGAAGAGCTGCACAGCTCTCTACCCCTCCATCTCGAACACAAGTGCTGTGCTAAACCCTTCTTATTGGTTTTTACTTTTTACAAATATAAATAAGCTGGCAACAGCACTTTTGGTTCATGTTATAAATGTTGGGTTTCTCAACTCATGCAAGGTGTGTGTGTTTTTTTAATATAATTCCTCTCCTTTCTTCTTTGCAGCAGAGGTTAGCTCCCTGAGACGGCTCCCGTGCTGCCAATGACCGCACTTGCCACAGCCACAATACATTTTTTTAGGCTTTATTGGTTACTGCTTGGGCACCACATGGCAGGCATGGGGGTGTGTGCGGGGGAGAACGGGGCAGCTTTGCCAGAACACACTGGCTGACCTCGGGGATGCTGCTGTCTTCAGGAAGCTTGGCCATCTCCCTGGAATAGTGGAGCCCGTCGCCATCTTGAAATGATCCCTTTCATTTGGTAATGAAGTGTCCTCGTTCTATGTCCATGCCTGTTTCCCTTCGGTTGCTTCACACCCTTGGGGCACAGTTGAAAAACTTCACAGCCACCCTTTCTGGTTAGTAGCTGCTTGTCTTTCAGCCTCACCCCCGTGTGCCGGTATGTGCCCCCTCTCCAACAACTTCAGTAGTGCTCTGAGTGTGCTGCAGCTTTGGAGTTACTCTTGTCCTAGTATGAACCGGCAGCACCAGGGTCCGACCTCCATACAGCCTCAGTGCCCCTTTAACTGCAACCCTTGCCGCCTCGTCGCTGCCGCATCCTCACAGTGCTCCACGGACTCAACCAGCCTCATTGCTGCTTTGAAACCCTTCCCCAGCCTCAGTCGTCCGGATCTCGCCTGCAGGTACTGTGGTCCGTTGACCCTTTTCCAGCCTCAGCTCTCTTGCGCGCCCCTCTGCAGCTTCTGCGCTTCTCTGCTGGCCTCACCTGCAACCCAAGCCCGCCTGCAGCCCTCCTGTAGCTTCTGTGCTCCTTTGTCTCCCCTACCCCCGGCCTCATGGCCCATCTACAGCCCTTTTAACCCCCCGCCCATCCTATAGCTGCCCTTAGCCCCCTACAAGCCCAGTGGCATCAAGTGCTTTTTGCACCACTTCGTTGCCATCTGGGAAATGTTCTATTTTACATCAGTGCGGGAAAGAAGCAGTTTTTTTTGTTTTGTTTTTTAAGTGTTTACACCTACAACCTGTGATCGATTGCTTAATCTTTTGTGACTTTTGGAAGTAGCCAGACAAGTAATTATTCCTTGTGTTGTCTTCGTTTTCATTACACAGAATATGCCCACTCCCACACCCCATATTCATAGACTTCACTTTGAGATGACTCCTTCAGTTTTAGGAAAGCCTCTCTGGTGGTCTCCTATCTTCTCTCTATTCAGTGCTTGTTTGACAGTGTTATAACTTAACTTGAGCGCTTTATAAGAGCATCAATTACATTACATTCAGGTTTTTTTTATTTTTTAAATTAGCCACGGGGCCATTACATGAGAAAGCCTGTTGATGATTGCTGCCCTGTCCTAACTGCTTGCCGCTACCCCACTTCCGTCTCTCATGATATGTTTCTTAAATGCGCTGCAGACACTGTCTGGTCCTGGGCACGTATTCGTATTTCCGTGGTGTTTCTTAACAGCAGCTATGAATAAGTTTGCCTATTTTTCTCACTCTTGCTGCATGGATAAATACTTATAAGGTCCCAAAGGCGAGACCGATTGCATTGCAAATGCTTGTTAATGTGTGGTTTTTGTTCTTTTTTGTCCTCTTTTAAAAAATGTGAAAACCATTGCCTACATTTAATTTATTTATGAATATACATACTTATTTTATTGTTTAACCTTTTAAAATGTATGATGGAAGTAAAAAAGTGAATACATTAAGAAAATAAATACATGACCAGTTTTAAATTTTTTTCTTTTATTATTTTTATTCAATAAAAACAAATGAACTAAAACAGGATGTTGACAAAAATTATAAGTCAGTCATGGTGAATGAAACAAATATTGAAGAGCCAAAATTGTTGGAAATCCAATATCTAAAATACAACTGGCATGAAAAAGGTAAATGTGTCTGGAAAATAGTCCACAGAATGAATGGTAGTATCACACTGGAGGAAATTAAGTTCTGTGTCTCTTGCTGGAGAAGGTATTGCCATACTCTCCTGCTAGTTGGGATGAGCGTCCACACCTGAGTGTGGCTAGTGGGTCCACAGTTGCACAGACTAAGGTGGGTGCAGCTGTTTCCTCTTGTGGCAAAGCCTCCCTTTCTGTATCTGAGGCAGATGTAGTTGTCCCAGATGTTGTTGGACCACAGAAAGGGGAAGATGTTGCTGAAAAAGCCCTACACCTTTGGGTAAAAAATTCATGCAGCACCCCATTCAGGAAGCCCAAATTGGAGTTCAACTTCTCCATCTGTACATTGTGCTCCATCTGCAACTGCTTCATCTCCTTCGAGCTCTAGTAGGACCTGGCCTACCATGTCTTGGGACTGATGGAGGGAACCCAATACTTGGACGATGGTGGTCTGTGTGACAATGAACCCAGTGGCCTCACTTTGCTGGCCCACAGATTCCTTCCCATGGCACCTACTACCTTGTGGCCTTGACCCTGTGTGCCCCATCCTACTGGGTTTTGGCTGAACTGGAGGTGGTGCTGGATCAACAGCAGCCAGGACTGGGGGGGGGGCACACGATTGGGGTGATGTTGGTTTGGACACATGAAGTGTAGGGATCCATAGGCTGAGGTGTGGTAACAGCTGGGGTGGGAGGTGTAGGTGTTGGCCGATTGCGACTCAGTGGAGTGGTATGCCCAGGCAGCCCAGATGGACCGGGTAGCTCCTTATCAAACGGACTTGCAGGATTAGAGTCCTCACTGAAGGCTTGCTCCTGGTCTGGAGTGGAGGTAACCTCAGTGGCATTTGGTTGTCCACGTACTCTGGATGTTGGACCTATTATGAATTAAAAATAACTTGCAGGATACAGCAAGATGGCCGCCGAGTAGGAGCCTCCCGAAGAGCTCCCGGTTTGGGGATTACCAATTTGGTATTTATCCCCGTAAAAACAGCATACCTCGGAAGCAGATTTTGACATTCGACTTACCCACCGGATCGACCGCCGCTGCTGCCCCGATCTGTACCCTCGCTGTCCGGAGTCCAACTCGGCTGGTCTCTTGCCCCAGGGCCAATCTGCTGAAGGAAGGGGACATCCACTGCAACGTGTCCTTGGTGCTGTCGCCCACTGTTGGCCCCTCTGATCCCCTGCCTGCCGCTTCCAGAGGATCGAGGTCTCCAGATACCATTGGGTGACCCTGGATGCCGGCGACTGTTTTATGGTGGTTTCACCCATTTGCCAGCGTGGTCGGTGACGAGCCCCGGCCTGCTGCCAACGAGCCGCGTCTCCGAGGACCTGTTGGAGTTCCGGAGGCCAACACTTGGTCGGAGAATCCGTCCCCTCCGCCCCCGGAGGACCGACATCTCGCCTGGGGCCAACAGGGTGGGCGCTGCTTATCGGTGCCATTTAGGTTCCGGCGCCATTTTGCAGCCTTCTGCACTGCAGCGCCCCGGACCTGCCTGGACTCCAGCTACCCGCTGTGGGCCTGTCCGACCCGGGGCCTGCCTGCTTTGAGAGGATCGAGGCCCCCGGGTGCCAGTGGAGGACCCCGGATGCTGACGCCTCATACAGCGACTCCCTCGGTGCCCAGCATCGTCGGCGACGAGTCCCGCCTGAGTCCGGCAACTAACCCTGGTGAGTCCTTCCCACCCCCCCGCTCACTGCCCGGCCGGATATTGGGGTGTCCGGTGGTTGGGTGGGCTTCGGCGGGGTCCTCTGGAGTGATTGCTAGGTTGCCAGGGAGCGGGGCCTCACCACTCCCATCAGGGCTGGTGCACGCCTGATTCCTGCTGGGTCCCTGCTTACTTGTTTTTGGTGTAACTCGGGGACTGAGGTGCTGAGGCAGGCCCCGGTCCAACTTGGCCTGACCCACTGCAGCCTCGCTCCCGCGGATGACCACTGGACTTGGCCCACTGCAGCCTCACCCCCGCGGCCTCCGGCATTCAGCGTTCCTCTAGCCTGCTGGGGGGCAGCCCAGAGACCTGCAGCACCGGCTGCATGCCTCTCACCTCCGGGGCATCGCCTTCAATACTCGGCCCGCTGCCGCCTCACCCCTGCAGCCTCCTGCCTGCCTTTTCCAGCTTGGCCTCCTACATCTGAGGCAAATACCAGTACTAACACAGACTTACTCAGAATCCTCAGATTACCTCAGGGCCAGACGGAAAGTCTCCATTGAAGGTTGGCAGCATCTCAGCAATACGTTCGCTGGCTTATACTCACAATTCTCAAACCAGCTCCATTTTGTAAAGGAGAGTGGGGAGCATCAACTCCTAGACTACACGAACAGAGACTTCCCTAAGGATTTCACCTTTGTCGATAAGGTGTTTGCGGTGGTGTGCATTCGTGGTCTCTGGGATGAGTTTTCCTATGGTGTAGAGGGTAATTATGGCTTTTCCCATGAAACTGCTAAGGTAGAAACCTGAGTTAGATTTTAAAATCACTCTGTACCCCCTCTTTTAATATGCTTGTGCTTTAGCTCACATCTGGCTAACGAAGATTCAATTTACTCCACTCGTGGCAGACAAACCTTTATAAGCAATCATGGCCTCAAAATCTACTTAGGCGCACTTGTCAGCGGTACAAAATGTGTAATAATTGCAGCCAGACCTGTCGTGGGCTTTGATTACATCCGAACCCAAATCAGGTTTTAGTCGTCAGTCATGTCTGAAAAACATTTATGCCCACACCCTGTTCTCTTGACGCCCTGCTTCTCTGCGGACGTCTTGCCTAGGCCCGGAGCAGTTTCCCTCACTGCCAGAGCCCTGCACCACTACGGACCTCCTTGACGGCACCCTGGAGTAATGACCCGCACTACTGGAACCTCACCTGCAACCTCCCTCAGCCTCTCTTGAACCTAAAATTTCCCCACCCTCACCAGCATGGCAGGGCCTTGCCTGACCGCTACTGGGGACAACTCCTACACCCTTGTCTATCCTCCTAATCTCTCCAAAACCACTGCGAAAACCTTCAAACACTCCATCCTGAAAAGACACCCGGAGACCCTGATCTCTGACCTACGATTTAGCGCGGACAAGGGCACAGTCATTAATGACCTCATTTTCTACTCCAGAAAAACATCCCTATGGCGCAAAACCATCTCGAACCTCCTTAACGTGCACGAAACCAGGAACATCCCGTACGGCACCAAGCTCACGATCGCGCCCTCCTCAATCTTGCGAGCTGACCTCATCATCACCCTATACAAAAACGGCATCGTCCAGATCCAAGCTACAACCATAAACCTTAACAAATTCGCGGACCTTTTCACCCTCCTCAAAAACATGTGCATGGCCTGCATCCTGCCATGCTCCCTCAACACCAACTGTTGCCATCTGACCCCCTCCCTCGCCCCGTTCAATGCAGTCACACCAAAGACCCCACAGCTCCCCCTCGCCCCCCCACCCCCGGCAAGGGCGCAGATCAGACCAACCCAACCCTGGCCGCACCCCACCCTAAACGGCTTTCGAGATTATGTCTCCCATAATTCCTCTTGGGATTCTCCTCCCACCCCTACTCTACCTCCGCCATCCCTCAAGGAGATCCAGCCGCTGCCACCCTCCTCCAATCAGTGCTCATCCCTCACCTACATAGTGAATCATATGCTTGACACCTGCAGGGTAGCAGACACCCACCCCAGCAATCCCTCAACCAATCCGCCAAGCGCGCCTAGCCACTCACAAACCACTCCTCTAAGGGTTCTCGACACAGGTCAACCTAGCCCCTCTACCAAGCTACCAGCGCTTGCCAACAGAATCTTTCCCAAATCATGGACCTCCTGCCCGCCAGCTCTTCCCTCCTATCTGGATACTGAAACTCACCCAAGGGCCTACGACACAGGTCGACCTAGCCCCACTACCCTACTACCAGCGCATGACAACAGAATCACTCCCGAACAATTGACCTCCTGCCCGCAAGCTCTTCCCTCTTACATGGATATTGAAATTTTGCACCACAGAGCAGCCAAACTAACTCAGATCATCCATAACTCCATTCTGGAACTAAAGAACCTCCTTCACCTCACCGAACTCTCCTTCTCCAACTTCAAGCTCCCGCTGAACTCTACTCAACCCCCTGTCACCGAGCACCCCCATCACCCGTTACGGCTATCCATGAGACTCCTTCACCCTCGTAAGCAGCCCTGCCACCTCTCGGAAGAGGAAACTCTAGCCCTCCTCCTTACTTACAAATGTTCCCCTGTAACCCCAAGTCCTCAAGACCTCGCAGAAGATGAAATTCTAGCCATCCTCCTTACTTACAATTCTGCCCCGGCAACCCCAAGTCTACCAGACGTGAGTGACGAACATACTATCCGCACAGTTGCAATCAACCCCAACAGGTCAGCTACCCTCCGCAACAGAGGTGTGGTTGATAGCAACCTAGCGCTAGTACCCTTGTCCGCCCAACTCACGACACTATCTCCGACCCCCTCTGTCTGGCCTCCTAATTAACTGCCACTCAGCAGCTAAGCATGCCGCTGATGTCGCCGATCTCATCCTGAGCCAAAAACTCGACCTAGCAATCCTGACCGAATCGTGGCTCAATGAATCCTCATCTCCCTGCCTAGACCTCTTAGTCCCTCCTAACTATAACATCGCAAGGCTGGACAGGCAATCTAAAAAAAAAAGGGGGCGGCATTGCCTGCATCTACCGCTCTAACCTCCTCGTCACTGAACTTCTGGAAAATTCCACAGATGCCTGCGAATACCTTGCACTTTCCATATGGAGCAACGCCACCCAACTGTGTAGACTGCGCATCTTTTCCCACCCCCAGGCATGAATGACACCTTCACTGACCACCTCATGGAAATCATCACAGCCAAGGTTTCCCCCAATTCCAAAGACATTTTCCTTGGTGATTTCAATCTGCACTGGAACGACCTCAAGGACCCTCAGGTCAACGCCATCAAAGACCTCCTGGCCGACCAAGCCCTTACCCAAGCCTGCTCACTCCCAACACACTCGAAAGGCGCCACTCTAGACTGGATCATCGCTAACGTCAACGGTCAAGCTTATCTCTATAGACCCATGCGATTGGTCTGACCACCACACTATCACTTTCCTACTACCTATAAGACATGGGCACCGCAACCTGTGATTCTGAAACGTTGGTTCAGAGACACCAAGAACCTTGATCATGGGGAACTGGCTGCTCGCTGCAAGTCTGACCTCCCCCCCTCATATCACAACGGTCAATGACCTCAATGAACATTACTCCACGACTATATCTAACATTCTTGATGATCTTGCTCCGCTGAAACTAAAAAGAACCCAAATCAAAGACAGAAACCCCTGGTTCAATGGGTCCCTCAACAATGAGAGGAGATCCCTCCGGCAGGCAGAAAGAATTTGGAGACAGCACCACTCAGCCACACATTTAAAACTTCTCCGCCAGGCCAGAAATGCCTATAACAGGAACATCCTCAACTCAAAAAAAGAATTTTTCAGATCCGAACTGGAGAACGCCAAGAACAGACCTCGCAAGCTTTTCAAAATGGTCAAACACCAATCCAACAAACTGGCTAAAACTTCTAAAGAAACCCCTAAATCCCTAATATCATGCGAGGAATTCTCCTCCTTCTTCTCCGACAAAATCACTGCCCTAGGAAACGAACTTAGATCCGCCACCTGCTCCCAACCCCTTCCGGATCTGCCTCCGCTCTCCGCGCTGCCCCCCCAGACATCACCCAAAAACCAAGCGCACTGGACCAATTTCAAAGTTTATGACGAACATTCCATCTCGAAAATTCTTTCCTCCCTAAACCCGAACAACCACTTTAATGACCCACTCCCCTCTAACTGCTTAGCCGCCGCTCTCAATCTATCATTCCTAGTTGGACTGCAATAATCAACGCCTCCCTTCTACAGGGGTCGATACCTGACTCTCTGAAAGCCGGCCAAGTCCTCCCCATCTTAAAAAAGCCTACGCTGGATCCCGCTTCCCGTGACAACTTTAGACCTATATCTAATATCCCACTCCTAGCCAAAGTTCTAGAGAAATCTGTGCAACAGCAGCTGAGCCAACACATCACCAACTTCCACCTACTAGATGACTTCCAATCCGGATTCAGGCCTGGGCATATCACTGAAACCACCCTTCTCCACATCGTGGATGATGCCCTCCAAGCCCTTGACCAAGGCAAAACCTGTCTCCTAATCCTCCTAGATCTATCCTCGGCTTTCGATACGGTCAACCATGAAAAACTCCTTGAACGCCTCAAACTCAGGGTGGGACTGGATGGCCCTGTCCTGGAATGGTTTAGGTCCTTCCTCCAGAACCGCTCACAGAGATTCCTAATTAACGGTAACCTGTCCACTCCCTCTCCGATCACAGTTGGAGTCCCCCAAGGATCAACCCTGTCCCCTACCCTCTTCAATCTTTACCTTGAACCGCTAGTTGAAGTACTACGCAACGCAAATATCTCCTACCACATGTATGCCAACAACACCCAGATCTACATCAAAATCTCTTCTCCTGAGGAGATTCTTTCCCTGAATGAGGCCTTGAAGTTGACTTTACAATGGCTCACCGCTAACCAGCTCAAACTCAACGCAAAAAAAACTGAATTTCTCCTAATCTCCCCACCCAAAACCAACCCTGACATTCAGGAATGGATTAAGGCGATCACAGCTTTAAACTGCCCTCTGACCATAGTGGACTCTGCCAAATCCCTTGGAATAACCCTAGACTGCAGCTTGAACATGAGTGACCACATCAACTCGATGGCCAAATCAGCCAGATTTCACCTGAGCTACCTAAGAAAACTGAAACCCTTCCTTGACACTCCGGACCTAAAAATGGCAGTCCAGGCACAAGTCATCTCTTGACTGGAATACGGATGCTCTACCCTTTCGGGTTTACCCAAGATCTCCCTGGCTCCAATAATAGCCTGCCTCAACGTGGCTGCCAGACTACTAAAGGTTCAAGGAAATTCAACCACATCTCACCACACCTGAAAGCTCTGAACTGGCTTCCTCTTGAGGCCAGAATCCAACTTAAACTGGCATGTATCACTCACAAGGCTCTATACTCAAATTCCTCTGCATTTCTTGCCCAGAAACTCGTGGTATCCGGAGGAACCAGAAACTCCTGGTCCACCTGAGACCTCCTGCTCCAACCAGCACGCTTGCGAGAAAAAAAAACGTACAATCGGGCCTTCTCTGGGGCCGCACCAAGAATATGGAACTCACTCCCGCCCGCCATTAGAAGAATTCCATCTCTGGCACACTTTAAAAAGGAGGCCAACATCTTCCTAATGGGCATAGTCCTCTCCTAACTCTTGCGTGCAATCACCTCAGCGATTTTGATCTTCTTCCGTTTACTGCCACACCTTGGATAATCCGGATGCTATCCACCCGACACCTCCGGGCATCCCACCCTGGGATCTGGGACCTCTTTTTCTCGTAAAATGTTTTTACATGCTTTTATCCCATATATTTCCACCCCCCCTTCTAAGTCTCTTGTATACAACCTACTAATCCTGTAAAGCACTCTGATACCCTAACGGGTCAAGTTTGCGCTCTATAAAACACAAATAAATAAATAAAAACAATAAAAACTTAATATTGTAAATGTCCGGATTATACATCAAATGAGTTTGAAGCTAAAAATGAAGCAACCTAAAAGGAAAAATAAAATTAATATAATTGTACCTTTCAGTGGTATTATAACAAATTACACAAACAGTTTAAATTACACACAAAACTACTTCAAAAAGCAGGTGAAAAGATGTCCATGAAATTATAAAATTGATTAAAAAGTATATATAAAATATATCAAAGATTCAACACAACACAGAGTACAAATGTGACAGAAAACATTCTGAGGCCTATCAGGCTATAAATCTGACCATTACACAACGTAGAAGGATATATTGCATTAGTCATCATACAAACATTGCAGAGTGCATTTTTTAAATAAAACACTTATATTTAACATACAAAATTACATACCTTAAAATTTAGTCATCAGCCTCTGATTTGTGAAACAAAACATCAATTCTATAAAATTTCAAGGATAGGGGTCAAAATTAAAAATTAAACACAAACATTTCAAAACATAGCATGAAATAGAGATTGATAAATACATAATATCTTAACATATGTGAAAGCTATGATAGAAAAGAGAGAATGAGCAAGATCGCATTGCAATAATATTTTCACACAACAAAAACAAGGCATAAAGGTAGTTGCAGACTTGCAGTCATTTCAATTAAATATTAACAACACTTGCAAAATTGTAAGTTAAACATACTTAGTGAAATTATGTAGTAAAAAGAGCAGATATGTACAATAAAAAATACATACATGAAATATTTTATTTGGTGTAAAAACACTTACAAGCGCCATTACATCATGTGAAATGTAATAGAGATTGAAACCTGTTATCTTAAAACAACAACATACATTCACACAAACAACACCAAACAGAAATATACAAATATATATAGGTTTTGATGTTTCCAAAAGGTGCAAAACACATTAGCAACAGCTCAATTAAAAGCAAAAACAACATTTAGGTTTAGTGACACATTCAAAATAATAACTTACCAGTCTCCACTCCACCAGGGATTCCTGTCAAAAGCTTTCAGGACGTAGGATCTGCAAGACCTTCTCCTCCCAAGGAAAAGGTTGTAAGGGGGGACTGGAAGAACCAGTCCTCTGGGCCTCCAGGTGACACCTGGAGGCCAGGGAATGCCCTCTCCCCCACAGGTCATTCCCCCTCTTCCTAATTGCCTCCTGTGTGCGCAGGTTGTTGCTACAGCATACACTCTGTCAACTATTCTTGTCCACATTTGCCTTTTCTGAGCTATAGTTGTGTTTTGTACTTGGGCTCCAAACAACTGTGGCTCTACTCTGATAATTTCATCCACCATGACTGACAATTCTCCCTTTGTAAAATAGGCATTTCTTCTCCCTGCTATTATAAAAAAATGAGAAGTTAAATACATTTTTAGACCCACAAGAAAATAAATGAAAGAAGGAAAAAGGATTCAAGAAACAGATAGCAAAACAATACCTCACTTCCCTGTCAAGTTCTGGTTGACAATGTTGTGCTGCAGTGGAATGGCAAAGGTTCAGGGTCTGAAATAGAGTGTGTTTTATAGGGTGGTACGCATGTGAAAGCAATTATCCAAAACACACCAGGTGTGTGATGCTAACATCCATCTGAAAGCCACAGGAATAGTACAATGTTGAATGCGTCCCATGACGGAATCACTCCATCGACAATCTGCTACTAAAATACAATGCCAGCATAACTGTGAAATCTAAATAGGCTTGGAGCAATCCTGCCACCCTGATGGAGACTGAGTTATGTTAGCCAGCTGAGGAGTCTGCTATGTCGAAAGCGGTGAACCGTTTATACAACGGAAAACAGTCTGTCAACATTAACAGCAGATCAGCCAGCCAACATCTAAATAGAGCGGGCGGGAATCTGCCATCTCTGGGGAGTACTTGTAAACTTCGCTGCAGAGGGACAACGGGAGTCCCGACAAGATCTAAATCAGGCCCTAACTATTATAAGCAGCCTTCAGTTATTAGACAGAACTGTCTCAGCATGACAATTTATACAATAACATAGAATACTGTGCACACCAGGTACTAACCTATTTACTTGTCATTGTTTAGCTTTAGAAGATGGTGTATCTGTAAGTAACATTTCCAGCACAATATGAATGCTGCAGGTAGTATGACCTTTACCACCTTCAGACTTTGGTTACTTTATGTGAATAGTGTCTCTTTGGATAAATGATGCATAGTGTACACTGTTCTATTTCTCATGAGAATTTCACTGTCTGCAAACAGTGTGGTACAGAGTAAACTCTCTTCATAGAGATAGGGGTCAAAATTAAAAATTAAACACAAACATTTCAAAACATAGCATGAAATAGAGATTGATAAATACATAATATCTTAACATATGTGAAAGCTATGATAGAAAAGAGAGAATGAGCAAGATCACATTGCAATAATATTTTCACACAACAAAAACAAGGCATAAAGGTAGTTGCAGACGGTATTTTCACTGTTGAAAGTATCTACTTTTCTACTCATATCAACTTCAATTCTCGATGTAGGTTCAGTGACTGTGAGACATTTGGTGCAGATAAAGGCTGTCTGTAGTAGGTTATTACTTTTGAAAGAGACGTTGAGTATCATGAGGGAAATGGCTTTCTCTAAAAACTTGTATACAGATTGAACACCGTGTGCAATAAGGTTTTTCCACATATTTGGGGACTAGGCTACTCTTGTAGTCCATGGTGCACAGCCCCCCTCTCTGACCCTAATTAGGCACTGGGGATCCCATCCCCTGGGGCGATATCAACAACAAAGGTGAGGGGGGCTTGTGGCCCCCCTCCTTGAGCCTCATTAGGCCCTGGGGACCCCATCCTACAGGGAATTATGCATTTTAAGGAAAAGAGCACCACAACCCCCCTTCCCAAGCCTTATGAAGCTGTGAGGACCCCATTTCCCTAGGTCAAATTTTTCTTTTGGGAGAGGGGGCCGTATGAACCCCCTCCCGGTGTCTTAAAAAGGCCCTAGGGACCTCATCACCCAGGGCTGTGTTTTTTAAAAGGAGAGGGATGCCTCCCAGCCCCCCTCCTATATATATATCTTCAAAGGGAACGGGGCCACAAGAGTGTACTTCTCCAACATATTTTGGCTATATATATATATATAACAAAAAGTGCTTTTTCAATGGAAATTATATATATATTTTTGTTTATTGATCTCCTTCGACCCCGCAATTTTTGCCCATCTTGAAGCTATTTCAGTGCAGCTTTCCTTGAAAGACATTGAGACATTTTCCCTTCACGAGATTTTGATTTTTCATCCTTTGGAAATGACTCTTATAGATTGCCGGTCAAGGGTATTCAGGGATCATTTACCATTTGGACACCCACATGGGTTGTGTGCCCAAGGACAGTGATACTTATGTGATTATCAGGAGGCATTATGGGATTTGTAGTCCTTTCGGGGATATCAGTGAGCACCGGGCGGCAGGCATTTATGTCGGAATTGCACATATTATGTGTTATTTAGCTCCCGGGATACTTTACATACACATTTCCATAGTACCTTCTGTCCCTTATTGTATATACTGACATGAACTACAACAGGGTGAACCTTAAGTTAATATTGTTCCCGTTGAAAAAGCCATATGTTAACCAGCGGATTTGTTTCCATTTGATTAATTAATAATGGGGTAATGTGGTCTCGATAGAAAGCTCCGAGTGATGTACGCAGCACGAGTCTTAATATATTTTTAATTTAACGAGGGCAGCATTTTTTGAGGGTACTGGCGTCCCACTGAGAAATTATATAAATGCACTGTGATTTGTTTATATGACATGCTTTCGGCATAGGCAAGCAATATATCTGTTTTGTGCACAGATTATAAGGCTCATTACGTACAACTTATGGCATTTGTAGGCTGGTATTGCATTTTGCTGTTATTTATACCATAATGGGTTACTTTAGGCATCTTTTCATATACCATGGGATTGCATGTTTTACCCGTCGAGGGAGACCTGAGAAAATAAAGAAGCCTTATCCATGCAGCCTCGAGTACGTGCCTTCTTCTTCCTTTGGAGCAGGAGTGTTGTGTATATATATATATATATATATATATATATATATATATATATATATATATATATATATATATATATATATATATATATATATATATATATATATTCACTGAAAAACCATAGGTTTCAGGGACGTTATAGTTACAAATTAGCATTTAAAAAACCTTTGAAATTCACTGAAAAACCATAGGTTTTAGGGACAGTTATAGTTAGTTGGTCATTGCACTCGTACAAAACCCGTGAAATTCCCCTGTTATAGTTAGTCCAGCTAACTATAACTCGCGCCCCGCAATGCACTGCTGATGACGTCACATATTACATCACTCATGACATGGTCAGTGACATCACTGATGACATCACTGATGACATCTCAAATGACATCACTGATGACATCATCCAGTGACTGTGTGTTTCTGTAAAGTTTAAATATTTTTAATATATATAGGAAAAGACGTATTGAAGAATGAGTGGGTGTGTAAGTGTATGTATGGATGATTTAGTAGGTGCATGACTGACTGTATAAGTGAGTGATTTAACGTATCTTACTGAATGCATGGGTTAGTGACTAAACTGGGTGAATGTCTGTATCCGTCTGTCTGTTGCTGTGTAAGTGGCTGCATGTGTTTGTGAATAGCTACATGAGTGTCTATATGAGTTATTGAATGCTTGTGTGAGTATCTGTATGGGTGCCTGAGTGTTTGTGTGGGAGGGTGTGTGCGACTCTGTGCATAGATGTGTGAGTGGGTGATTCACTGGGTGGATGGTTTCAAGAGTGCATCTGTGATAGACTGTATGGGTGGGTAAGTGTGTGTAAGAGTGTGTTAGTGAGTGAATGTATGTCCCAGTGGTACATGTGTGAGTAACTACATATGTGAAAGGCAGTATATATGTGTGTTGGAGTATATAAATAGCTATAAGTTTAGAGTGAGTGATTGTGATAGTGGCTGTATGGATGAGTGTGTGCTTGTATCAGTGATTGTATAAGAGCGTAAGAATGTGCTAGTATTTGTATGAGTAAGTGAGCTGGTGTGTGTATAACTGTATAGGTGAGTAAATGGTAGTGTGTTTAATTATTTGCATGACTGACTAGGTGTGTGAGTACCTCTATGGATGAGTGGCGGTGTTTGAGTGTCTATATAGGAGTATGAGTGCATATGATAGTCCTGTACTGAGTGACCATAAGTATGAGTGACTGTACGGGTGAGTGAGTGGATGTGTGTGTGTAGACCTAAGAATCAGTGAGTGGGTATGTAGTTATTGGTGTTGGAGTGTCTATGGTTTTGCGAATGGCAGTCTGTAATTTAGAGTGGGTGTATCAAAGGTTATATTAGGGTGTAGAAGATGCATGAAATTATCACATGGATGATGTCATCAGTGATGTCATCAGTGATGTCATTTGAGATGTCATCAGTGATGTCATCAGTGATGTCACTGACCATGTCATGAGTGATGTAATATGTGACGCCATCAGCAGTGCATTGCGGGGCGCGAGTTATAGTTAGCTGGACTAACTATAACAGGGGAATTTCACAGGTTTTGTACGAGTGCAATGTCCAACTAACTATAACTGTCCCTAAAACCTATGGTTTTTTCATTGAATTTCAAAGGTTTTTTAAATGCTAATTTGTAACTATAACGTCCCTGAAACCTATGGTTTTTTCAGTGAATTTCAAAGGTTTTTTAAATGCTAATTTGTAACTATAACATGTCTGAAACCTACGGTTTTTTCAGTGAATTTCAAAGGTTTTGTAAATGACAATTTTTAAATGTATTAATTGTTATATACATTTTTTTCATACTGATTTACTACATTTTTAGAAACAATTTTTTTTTACATATTTTATTTTTTAAATTACATTGTAATTACATTATACATTACATTACAAAAATACTTTCTCAGAATGAATTACTTTAGTTTAAATACTTTGCACATAGGCAATAGACTTTTAGCACAGTAGTTACAGTTGTTGCAATGGGCAACACATTTTCAAACACAATGCAACATTCAGCTCAATGTGAATTTCTAGTTAAATGCAATTAGTTACTTTATGGATTACTTTTCTAACCACAGGACTGGATCCTAGATTCAGTCCTGGGACATCTCCTGTAAACAGTTGAGTAAAAGCGTTTTGGTTACAGTCGTGATTTTTAAGGAATATTATTGTACTTTAAAAGTTGACACTTAGAAACTTTTTCTCATAGAATCACCAATGTTATCCTATGGAAGGAAATTCACTTAGAAGGTAAAAACTGTTATCGTTACTTTTTCTTACTCAGTGTTGGATCCTGGATCCAGCACTGGTGCATCTCCTGTAAACAGTTGAAAGAATGCGTTTAAGTCATACAGGCGATTTTTTAGGAATATTTGTAGTTTGTGAAAATCGACACTTTGAAACTTTTCTGCTAAAAACCAGACAATGGATTCCTATGGAAGAAAATATAAGTTACTGGTAAGTACGGTTAAAATTACTTTTCAGGGTCAGTGCTGGGCTAAAAGATGCAGCATTGGGTTCTCTCCTGATAACAGGTGAGTAAATTGGAATTCGTACTTTGGTTGATTTTAGAGGAATATTATAAAGTTCCAAAACTCCACACTTAGAAGAATTTCCAAGTGAAACCAGTCAATGTTAGCCTATGGAAGGAAATTCAAGTTACTGGTAAGTACGGTTAAAATTACTTTTCAGGACCAGTACTGGGCTGAAAGATGCAGCACTGAGGTCTCTCCTGATAACAGGTGAGTAAATCAGAATTCGGATTTCGGCTGATTTTAGAGGAATATTTGTATGTTTCAAAAATCAACACTTAGAAACTTTTTCAGCAAAAAGCAGGCAATGATATCCTATGGAAGGAAATTCAAGCTACTGGTAAGTACGGTTAAAATTACTTTTGAGGATCAGTACTGGGCTGAAAGATGCAGCACTGAGGTCTCTCCTGATAACAGGTGAGTAAATCGGAATTCGTATTTCGGCTGATTTTAGAGGAATATTTTAAAGTTCCAAAACTCCACACTTAGAAGAATTTCCAAGTGAAACCAGTCAATGTTAGCCTATGAAGGAAATTCAAGTTACAAGGTAAGTACGGTTAAAATTACTTTTCAGGACCAGTACTGGGCTGAAAGATGCAGCACTGAGGTCTCTCCTGATAACAGCTGAGTAAATCAGAATTCGGATTTCGGCTGATTTTAGAGGAATATTTGTATGTTTCAAAAATCAACACTTAGAAACGTTTTCAGCAAAAAGCAGGCAATGATATCCTATGGAAGGAAATTCAAGTTACTGGTAAGTACGGTTAAAATTACTTTTGAGGATCAGTACTGGGCTGAAAGATGCAGCACTGAGGTCTCTCCTGATAACAGGTGAGTAAATCGGAATTCGTATTTCAGCTGATTTTAGAGGAATATTTTAAAGTTCCAAAACTCCACACTTAGAAGAATTTCCAAGTGAAACCAGTCAATGTTAGCCTATGAAGGAAATTCAAGTTACAAGGTAAGTACGGTTAAAATTACTTTTCAGGACCAGTACTGGGCTGAAAGATGCAGCTCTGAGGTCTCTCCTGATAACAGCTGAGTAAATCAGAATTTGGATTTCGGCTGATTTTAGAGGAATATTTGTATGTTTCAAAAATCAACACTTAGAAACGTTTTCAGCAAAAAGCAGGCAATGATATCCTATGGAAGGAAATCTAAGTTACTGGTAAGTACGGTTAAAATTACTTTTCAGGATTAGTACTGGGCTGAAAGATGCAGCACTGAGGTCTCTCCTGATAACAGGTGAGTAAATCGGAATTCGTGATTTCGGATGATTTTAGAAGAATATTTGCACAATGGTGAAGGGAGGGCGGGGCCTGAGGTGACATCTGTGCAACGCTGCCCCATGGCGCGTTTTAGTTGGGGGATTAAGTCCCTTGAATCCTGAGGGTCTTAGGCCAACTAGCCCACCAGGAACCTCCAATATGCGCCAGGGGCTGCGTTGCAGAGACGTGTAGAGAGGCCACACCCCTTTTACACCTCTCTGCAACGCAGCTCTGTGGCGCTTTCTGGATGTACCTGTTGGGCTAGTTGGCCTCCAGGGACCCTCAGGATTGAAGGGGATTTAATCCCCAACTTAAAACGCGCCACGGGGCGCGTTTGCACAGATGTCACCTGAAGCCCCGCCCTCCTTTCACCACTGTGCAAACGCGCCCCGTGGCGCGTTTTAAGTCGGGGGATTAACTCCCTTGAATCCTGAGGGTCCCTGGGGGCCAACTAGCCCAACAGGTATATCCAAAAGCGCCACAGAGCTGCGTTGCAGAGAGGTGTAAAAAGGGGCGTGGCCTCTGTACACCTCTCTGCAACGCAGCCGCCTGGCGCATACTGGAGGTTCCTGGTGGGTTAGTTGGCCCCCAGGGACCCCCAGTATTCAAGGGGAATTCGTTCTCTTCTGCAAACGCGCCAGGGGGCGCGTTTGCAGAGTGGTGAAGGAAGGGGGCGGGCCTGCGGGCCCGATCATTTTTTGTTTTTTTTGTCCCCTGAAGGGGGGCTGTGTGGCCCCCCTTACTTTTTCCTGTTTTTGGGCCCTGGGGACCCCATCCCCCAGGGCCTTACCCCTTTTTTTAAATTTTTTATTTTTTTTTTAAACGGGAAGGGGGCCGTGTGGCCCCCCTTCCCTGGGCCTGTATTGGCCCCGGGGACCCCATCCCCGGGGCATGGCCTCTATTTTTATTTTTATTCTTTGGAGGGGGCTGCGTGGCCCCCTCCTCTGGCCATTTAAGGCCCCGGGGACCCCATCCCCCGGGGCCGGCCATACCCTTTTTTAAAAAAAATTTAAACTTTGGGGAGGGGGGCTGCGTGGCCCCCCTCCCGGGCCACTACTTGCCCCGGGGACCCCATCCCCCGGGGCTGGCCCTCTCCGTTGGGGACTGTGGGGGTCCCCAAGCCCCCCACAGTCCCGCCGGCTCCCCGCGTCCCTTGGGAGCCGGCACAGCTTTACACATGGGGAGCTGCTAAGATGCAGCTCCCCATGTGGAAAGCATCGGCTTTGGATATTGGAAGAGAGAGCAGGTTTCCCTGCTCTCTCTTCCAATATCCAAAGCAGTTTGCATATGGCAGACGGGAGCCGCGAGGCTCCCGTTCTGCCATAGCAAACTACAGTGTCCCGGGGTAGGCACCCGGACACTGCAGGAGCCGGCCCTGGGGGTGGCGGTCCCCAGGGCCATCAAGGGCTTCCAGGAGGGGGCCGCGCGGCCCCCCTCCCAATGCACAGCCTCGGGGAGGTGGTGGTCCCCGGGGCTCTGGAGTCCGTAACGGACCCCCATATCTAAATGTTAGTGCCCGGGAGGTGGCGGTCCCCGGGCGTGTGGGCTGGAGCCCCCACACAGGCTTTTCACTTTAGGTGCCCGGGAGGTGGTGGTCCTCGAGCTGCGGAGGGCTCAGAGCCCTCCCGCACCATTTTAAAAAGCTCGGGGGTGCCGGTCCCGGGGCTTGGGGGCCTTGAGGCCCCCCACACATAAATTAACCTCCCACCATGCCCCTGGGACTTGGGCCACCCGGGGCAAAATACAATCGAGCGCGGAGACCGCGCTTCGATTTTTTTTTCGGCAGGATTCGCGCACCCTGAGCGCATCCTGCCGATTTTTAAAAAAATTATTTTTTTTTTGCCCAGGGGTCTTGTGGACTCCTGAGCAACCTAGGGGTCAGGGTGTTCTACCCTGCCCCTTGTGCGCTTTGCGCACTTGTTCTGTCCTCGGTTCTACCGAGGATGTGAGCTGCCAACATTTCCTGAATCGGAATGTTGACAGCCAGCTGACAGCCAATTAACATGCAGCTCGTGATCGGGAGGGTACGCGATCTCTACTCGGCCATAGATATCACTATCTTTTTACTTTTGATTTTCTCAGCAAATATATTATCTACTGGCGGTCGCCAGTAGATAGTTATAGTTACAACGTATTATCCATAGGAAATCCGCGACATTCTATTTGAAATAACTCTCTTGCCGGTTGACGTATCTTCGCAAAAAGTTTCAAACTTTGTGGCCCGCTCCGGTCCGCTCCTACCCTGAAAGTCTCGGGGGATTCGTCAAGCGGGGCCGAGAAAAAGGGGGGTCCCAAAACGCGTTTTCCCCATGCAATTTTCCATAGGAAACTTTAGACACGGCTACAGCCTGAACTGCTGAACGGAATTACACCAAATTTGGCAAAGAGGTAGTTCTTGGTTCAGAAAGAACCCTTTTGTTAAATGGTGTAAATCCGTTCAGTAGTTGCTGAGAAAATCAAAAGTAAAAAGATAGATATATCTATGGCTAAGTAGGGTCCGCGTACTCTCAGCGCACCTCTGCGCGCACCGTCCCGATCACGAGCTGCATGTTAATTGGCTGTCAGCTGACTGTCAACATTCCGATTCAGGAAATGTTGGCAGTCATTTTGTCCCTCGGTAGAACCGAGGGACAGAAACAAGTGCGCAAAGCGCACAAAGGGGGCAGGGTAGAAACACCCTGACCCCCTAGGTTTGCTCAGGGGTCCCACAAGGACCCCTGGGCAAAAAAAATAAATAATTTTTAAAAATCGGCAGGATGCGCTCAGGGTGCGCGAATCCTGCCGAAAAAACGAAGCGCGGTCTCCCGCGCTCGACTGTATTTTGCCTCCGGGTGGCCCAAGTCCCGGGGCATGGTGGGGGGATAATCGACGTGTGGGGGCCTCAAAGGGCCCCCAAGCCCCGGGGACCGCCACCCCCCGGAGCTTTTTTAATGGTGCGGGAGGGCTCTGAGCCCTCCGCAGCCCCGGGGACCACCACCTCCCCGGGCTTTTTTTTTATAAATTAAAACCTGTGTGGGGGGCTCCAGCACCCCCACACGCCCCGGGACCGCCACCTCCCGGGGCACTAAACATTTAAATATGGGGGTCCGTTACGGACCACCAGAGCCCCGGGGACCACCACCTCCCGGGGCTGTGAACTGAATGGGAGTGGGGCCGCGCGGCCCCCTCCTGGAGCCCTTGATGGCCCTGGGGACCACCACCCCCCAGGGCCGGCTCCTGCAGTGTCCCGGGGTGCCTACCCCCGGGACACTGTAGCTTGCTATGGCAGGGACGGAGCCTCGCGGCCCCGTCCTGCCATAGCAAACTGCTTTGGATATTGGAAGAGAGAGCAGGGAAACCTGCTCTCTCTTCCAATATCCAGCACATTGCTTTTCCACATGGGGAGCTGCATCTTAGCAGCTCCCCATGTGGAAAGCAATGCCGGCTCCCAAGGGACGCGGGAGCCGGCGGGACTGTGGGGGGATTGGGGACCCCCCACAGTCCCCAACGAGAGGGCCAGCCCCGGGGATGGGGTCCCCGGGGCAGTAGGCCCGGGAGGGGGCCACGCGGCCCCCTCCCCAAAGTTTACAAAAATGTTTTATAAAAAAAAGAAAGGTATGGCCGGCCCCGGGGATGGGGTCCCCGGGGCCTTAAAATGGCCAGAGGAGGGGGGCCACGCAGCCCCCTCAAAAGAATAAAAGTAAAAATAGAGGCCATGCCCCGGGGGATGGGGTCCCCGGGGCCAATACAGGCCCAGGGAAGGGGGCAACGCGGCCCCTTCTCGTTTTTTTTTTTAATTTGTAATTAAAAAAAGGGGTAAGGCCCTGGGGGATGGGGTCCTCAGGGCCCAAAAACAGAAAAAGGAAGGGGGCTACACAGCTCCCCTTCAGGGGACAAAAAATAAAAAAAATAAAAACGATCGGGCACGCAGGCCCCACCCCTTCCTTCACCACTCTGCAAACGTGCCCCTGGCGCGTTTGCAGAGGGGGAACGAATCCCCTTGAATACTGGGGTCCCTGGGGCCAACTAGCCCACCAGGAACCTCCAGTATGCGCCAGGGGGCTGCCTTGCAGAGAGGTGTACAGAGGCCACGCCCTTTTACACCTCTCTGCAACGCAGCTCTGTGGCGCTTTTTGGAGGTATATGGTGGGCTAGTTGGACTCCGGGGACCCTCAGGATTCAAGGGGACTTAATTCCCCAACTTAAAACGCGCCACGGGCGCGTTTGCACAGTGGTGAAGGGAGGGGCGGGCTTCAGGTGACATGTGTGAAACAGGCCCCGTGGCGCGTTTTAAGATGGGGAATTAAATCCCTTCATCCTGAGGGTCTCTGGGGCCAACTATCCCAACAGGTACATCCAGAAAGCGCCACAGAGCTGCGTTGCAGAGAGGTGTAAAAGGGTGTGGCCTCTCTACACGTCTCTGCAACGCAGCCCCTGGCGCATATTGGAGGTTCCTGGTGGGCTAGTTGGCCCCTAGGGACCCTCAGGTTTCAAGGGGACTTAATCCCCCAACTTAAAACGCGCCACGGGGCGCGTTTGCACAGATGTCACCTCAGGCCCCGCTCCCTCCCTTCACCATTGTGCAAATATTCTTCTAAAATCATCCGAAATACGAATTCCTATTTACTCACCTGTTATAAGGAGAGACCTCAGTGCTCCATCTTTCAGCCCAGTACTGGTCCTGAAAAGTAATTTTAACCGTACTTACCAGTAACTTGAATTTCCTTCCATAGGATATCATTGCCTGCTTTTTGTTGATAAAGTTTCTAAGTGTTGATTTTTGAAACATACAAATATTACTCTAAAATCAGCCGAAATACGAATTCCGATTTACTCACCTGTTATAAGGAGAGACCTCAGTGCTGTATCTTTCAGCCCAGTACTGGTCCTTAAAAGTAATTTTAACCGTACTTACCAGTAACTTGAATTTCCTTCCATAGGCTAACATTGACTGGTTTCACTTGGAAATTCTTCTAAGTGTGGAGTTTTGGAACTTTAAAATATTCCTCTAAAATCAGCCGAAATACGAATTCCGATTTACTCACCTGTTATCAGGAGAGACCTCAGTGCTGCATCTTTCAGCCCAGTACTAATCCTGAAAAGTAATTTTAACCGTACTTACCAGTAACTTGAATTTCCTTCATAGGCTAACATTGACTGGTTTCACTTGGAAATTCTTCTAAGTGTGGAGTTTTGGAACTTTATAATATTCCTCTAAAATCAACCAAAGTACGAATTCCAATTTACTCACCTGTTATCAGGAGAGAACCCAGTGCTGCATCTTTTAGCCCAGCACTGACCCTGAAAAGTAATTTTAACCGTACTTACCAGTAACTTATATATTTCTTCCATAGGAATCCATTGTGTGGTTTTCAGCAGAAAAGTTTCAAAGTGTCGATTTTCACAAACTACAAATATTCCTAAAAATCGCCTGTATGACTTAAACGCATTCTTTCGACTGTTTACAGGAGATGCACCAGTGCTGGATCCAGGATGCAACACTGAGTAAGAAAATGTAACGATAACAGTTTTTACCTTCTAAGTGAATTTCCTTCCATAGGATAACATTGGTGATTCTATGAGAAAAAGTTTCTAAGTGTCAACTTTTAAAGTACAATAATATTCCTTAAAAATCACGACTGTAACCAAAACGCTTTTACTCAACTGTTTACAGGAGATGTTCCAGGACTGAATCTAGGATCCAGTCCTGTGGTTAGAAAAGTAATCCATAAAGTAACTAATTGCATTTAACTAGAAATTCACATTGAGCTGAATGTTGCATTGTGTTTGAAAATGTGTTGCCCATTGCAACAACTGTAACTACTGTACTTAAAAGTCTATTGCCTATGTGCAAAGTATTTAAACTAAAGTAATTCATTCTGAGAAAGTATTTTTTGTAATGTAATGTATAATGTAATTACAATGTAATTTAAAAAATAAAATATGTAAAAAAAAATTGTTTCTGAAAATGTAGTAAATCAGTATGAAAAAAATTTATATAACAATTAATACATTTAAAAATTGGCATTTACAAAACCTTTGAAATTCACTGAAAAAACCGTAGGTTTCAGACATGTTATAGTTACAAATTAGCATTTAAAAAACCTTTGAAATTCACTGAAAAAACCATAGGTTTCAGGGACGTTATAGTTACAAATTAGCATTTAAAAAACCTTTGAAATTCACTGAAAAAACCATAGGTTTTAGGGACAGTTATAGTTAGTTGGACATTGCACTCGTACAAAACCCGTGAAATTCCCCGTTATAGTTAGTCCAGCTAACTATAACTCGCGCCCCGCAATGCACTGCTGATGACGTCACATATTACATCACTCATGACATGGTCAGTGACATCACTGATGACATCACTGATGACATCTCAAATGACATCACTGATGACATCATCCACGTGATAATTTCATGCATCTTCTCACACCCTAATATAACCTTTGATACACCCACTCTAAATTACAGACTGCCATTCGCAAAACCATAGACACTCCAACACCAATAACTACATACCCACTCACTGATTCTGAGGGCTACGCACACATCCACTCACTCACCCGTACAGTCACTCATACTTACGGTCACTCAGTACAGGACTATCATATGCACTCATACTCCTATATAGACACTCAAACACCGCCACTCATCCATAGAGGTACTCACACACCTAGTCAGTCATGCAAATAATTTAACACACTACCATTTACTCACCTATACAGTTATACACACACCAGCTCACTTACTCATACAAATACTAGCACATTCTTACGCTCTTATACAATCACTGATACAAGCACACACTCATCCATACAGCCACTATCACAATCACTACACTCTCGCTTATAGCTATTTATATACTCCAACACACATATATACTGCCTTTCACATATGTAGTTACTCACACATGTACCACTGGGACATACATTCACTCACTAACACACTCTTACACACACTTACCCACCCATACAGTCCATCACAGATGCACTCTTGAAAGCATCCACCCAGTGAATCACCCACTCACACATCTATGCACAGAGTCGCACACACCCCTCCCACACAAACACTCAGGCACCCATACAGATACTCACACAAGCATTCAATAACTCATATAGACACTCATGTAGCTATTCACAAACACATGCAGCCACTTACACAGCAACAGACAGACGGATACAGACATTCACCCAGTTTAGTCACTAACCCATGCATTCAGTAAGATACCTTAAATCACTCACTTATACAGTCAGTCACGCACCTACTAAATCATCCATACAGACACTTACACACCCATTCATTCTTCAATACGTCTTTTCCTATATATATTAAAAATATTTAAACTTTACAGAAACACACAGTCACTGGATGATGTCATCAGTGATGTCATCAGTGATGTCATTTGAGATGTCATCAGTGATGTCATCAGTGATGTCACTGACCATGTCATGAGTGATGTAATATGTGACGTCATCAGCAGTGCATTGTGGAGCGCGAGTTATAGTTAGCTGGACTAACTATAACGGGGGAATTTCACGGGTTTTGTACGAGTGCAATGTCCAACTAACTATAACTGTCCCTAAAACCTATGGTTTTTTCAGTGAATATATATATATATATATATACATATATATTACACCAGGTGCCCCAGATCATAGAGACGCTACTCCACGAGGAATGATTTTCACAGATCTTTATTGCCTGGAACCACGAACACAGACCCAACTAGTTCCTGTCCCTAACGCGTTTCGGTGTGCATGAACCTTTATCATAGGGTGGGGGATTGGCAAAGTCCGGTAAGTACTCCAATTATATTTACCCTTCGTAACATGCCCTCACCAGTGAGTTGCATGCTGGGAATCAAAGTCCAATTCTGCCCTTCCAGTAGGGTCCGTCATTATGCCAAAATCTTCTTTCTCCCTGATTTGATACAATGTTCATAGCCCTCCAGTGGGCTTCAGGTCTGTTTTCCTGGTTCCCTTAGGTTAATTCCTCGTGCTGGCAGGCTGTAAAGATTCACAGCCTCGCAGTCCTGTGTTTAGCAGGCGGTGCATCTCCCGTGGCTTGGAGCCTGCTGCGTACATCCATTACACCAGGTGCCCCAGATCATAGAGACGCTACTCCACGAGGAATGATTTTCACAAATCTTTATTGCCTGGAACCACGAACACAGACCCAACTAGTTCCTGTCCCTAACGCTTTCGGTGCGCATGCACCTTAATCATAGGGTGGGGGATTGGCAAAGTCCGGTAAGTACTCCAATTATATTTACCCTTCGTAACATGCCCTCACCAGTGAGTTGCATGCTGGGAATCGAAGTCCAATTCTGCCCTTCCAGTAGGGTCCGTCATTATGACAAAATCTTCTTTCTCCCCGATTTGATACAATGTTCATAGCCCTCCAGTGGGCTTCAGGTCTGTTTTCCTGGTTCCCTTAGGTTAATTCCTCGTGCTGGCAGGCTGTGAAGATTCACAGCCTTGCAGTCCTGTGTTTAGCAGGCGGTGCATCTCCCGCGGCTTGGAGCCTGCCGCGTACATCCATTATACCAGGTGCCCCAGATTATAGAGACGCTACTCCACGAGGAATGATTTTCACAAATCTTTATTGCCTTGAACCACGAACACAGTCCCAACTAGTTCCTGTCCCTAACGCGTTTCGGTGCGTATGCACCTTAATCATAGGGTGGGGGATTGGCAAAGTCCGGTAAGTACTCCAATTATATTTACCCTTCGTAACATGCCCTCACCAGTGAGTTGCATGATTGGGGGGGGCATGGTACCGTTGAA